>JAKUAT010000010.1:0-339298 GCA_030566755.1 Entelexis tilneyi | reverse complement strand
AAAAGAGATTTCGCTAGCAAAACACAAACTCAAACTTGAAATACTTTAGCATATATATGTGAGCTTGCCTGCAGATGCCAACGCAAACACGAGCTCGGCAAGCTGGGCCTCAGCTAGCGCCGTAAGGAGCCCAGCCAAAGCTACCTTGATCGCTTGTCTCGCTCCATTCTCGCCCCCGCGGCACCTATTCCTTCCCGGCCAGGAATCCGTACTTAACGTTCTTCATTTTGCTGGCCATCTCCACGGCCGCCGAGCCCCAGTCAAGGCCGTGGTTGTGGCCGTTGTTGGCAAGGCCTGCGCGCTCTAGCGCCTGCGCTTCAGTCAGGCACGTCAGGAGTCCGAAGATGACAGGTTTGCGCATGCGCCACTGCACCTTCATGATCTGGTGCGACACAGCATCGGAAATGTATTCGAAGTGCATCGTCGAACCCTTGATGAGCGTGCCGATAGCAATAACAACGTCGACATCAGCGTGAGATCCGTTCACGAGCTCCACGCCAAAGGGCAACTCGTAGCTACCGGGGACGCTCTCCACAATGATGTTCTCCTCCTTCACACCGAGTTCGCGCAGCCGCGACTGTGCGCCATCGAGCAGCGCATCAATGACAGTGCTGTTCCAGCGCGCGTGCACGATGGCGACCTTCAAATCCTTACCGTTGTACGTCTGGTCGACCTCGCCAACACCCTTAATCCCCATCCTGTGCTGCGCAGCTGTTGTTGCCGGTGCTAGAGCAGCTGGCCGCTGCCCGTTTATAAGCGTGAGTACTGAACCCTCGGCCCTTGCCTTACTTCCTCACGCCGACGTTTTGCCCTTACCCGCGCTGTCAGCGACGTCGTGCTGACGCGCGGCCAGAGGCCGTCAGCTAAGAGGCTGTCAACTAAGAGGATGCGGCGGGTCGTTCAGTGAAATGAGTCTTTCCCTCAGGCAGGTCGACCGCAAGATCAGCCAATCGTACTTTTTCTCCCATCTCAACGGCCGAAGTACCCCAGGCATGACCATTGAGACCATTGTTCGGCCACTTATTCGAATCGAAATGGTTATCCCAGACGAGTAGTCCCGAAATCACGGGCTTGCGCTGGTGCCTCTCTATTATTATTAGCTCGTGCAGCACGACTTCATACATCCGCTCGGTATGCGTAGGACCCTCCTTGAAGAGTGTTCCGATAACAATGTAAGCGTCAACGGAAATGCGACGTGACTTGCGCAAAATCCTCACGCCCATGGGGAGGTCAAAACAAGTAGGAACGCTCTCCACAATGATGTTCTTCTCCCTCACACCGAGCTCGCGCAGCCGCGACTTGGTCGCCTTGACGTCAACGTCGATCGGCTTATCATTCGACTCCGCGTAAACAATGGCGACCACCAGATTTTTGCCGTTGTACGTCATTACGTCTCGCTGGTACTCCAGTTTTTAGCGCTGTGGTGCTGAGCTGCTGCTATTGCTATGCCAAGCACCTTTTATAACTGCGGGTCGGTCGAACCATGGGCTGCTCGAGTCTACTGTCGACCCTACCCACGCTACAATATTACACTATCGCGTCGCCGCTTAATTTAGAGCGGCCAGATGCCACCAGCCTTTAAGTGGCAGCTAGTCTCTTGGACTCGTAGACTTGATTTATTGCCCTCTGATAACTATAGCTTGCGCCATTAGACGCTAACCTGGTTTCAATTGTTCACCACAGCTCGTTCAGAGACGCTGCTCCGCACACAAAGCTCGCCGCGACTTTCGCCGCACCTTACCGGGACTAGATAAGTGTGAGACACCAGTTGAGTAGACACGTGAAAGTCTCAAACGCACCGGCGTGTAACCTCAAGGTATCAGCGGGCTCGGCAAATTATGCACATGGCTGAACGTCGCACATATAGCAATGTCCAATAAGCCGCATAAGCCGCCCAGATAGTTCAGCAGTGTAGACTCATTATGTTTATTGTATTCATTGGCCTCCATTGCCTTGCACGTTGCAAGCGATAAATAACTATAGGAGCGACCATCGACCTCAGCCTCCACATTGACGAGCAGTGGCGCCTAACGTTCTGGACGCCCAACAGACACTGGGCGGGCTCACACCTTGCTTCGCAAATTTAGTCCGCTCACGCTGACGCGTGCTAAGATGTAGCAGGCAAGACAGAGCACCCAGCACAGTGAGGCATACATCTCGCACCAGAACCAGCCATACTTGCGCTCAATCATCCCGGCAAGAGGAGGTCCAAGAACAATTCCAAAAGCTGTAAAATTAAACAGAAACGAGAGACGAATTCCCAGTCGGCTAAAGTCCGTCGTAAGCTCAGCAACAACGGCGCCAAGCATGGCAAACATAGGCCCGCTAACGATGCCAAACAGGATGCCAACAGTGATAATTCCGCCCTTGTTCTTGGCAGCTATCCAGCAGAAAGAAAGCGCCATGCTGAGAATCGCGGCAGGAATAAGCACATTTATGGGCCCAACGCGATTGGCTATAATAGCCGGCAGCACTCTCCCTATCACAGAGCCAGCGTTGATGATAGCGGTCATGTACTGGAACGACGTCTCGTTGGGCATGAGGTCGGCAGCATACGACTCGTAATACACGTAGAACACGTATAGCGACAGAAACCCCGCAGTGCTCCCAATGCAGTACAGCATGAATGGTGGCTCCTTGAAGCACTCAAATGCAAAAAATGCTTTATGAGGCGATGGCGGCAGCCGTCTTTTTAAAGACAGAAACATCACGAGCGTAGTCGCCAGCTCCATGAACGCAATGATCCTGGTCGACCAGCCGAACCCGACCTCCTCAATTAACAGATTTGCCATGACAGCGTACACTGTGCCTCCCACAGACGACCCCGACATACAAATCGCAATAGCCAGAGGCCGTTTCTTGCTAAAGTAGGGAGCGACAGACCCAATTGAGAGGATGAAGAGGAGCGAGGAGCTGAACCCGACAAAAAGCCCCTGTGTCAGGATTATCTCTGCGTACGTTTTCGACCATGAGAGGAGCATAAGTGCAGCAAACTGAAGGAGACAGGCACAGAGGCCCATAGACTTGACGTACCCGAGGTCCAGGAATCCTCCGAAAAAGTTTGTGCCAAAGAATGCTAGTGCGCCAGCAAGGGAGCTGATCCAGCTGATCTGAAACGGAGTCTGGTGTCGCAAAAGATCAGTTTGATAGTATTTCTGATAGACACCAAAGCAGTTAATGATACCCCAGGAGTTGAAATTAGCGAAGAAAGCAGCCAAAACTTGCAGCCAGGCCCACAGGCCGCCGTCTGGTGGTGGTCCCAGCTCATCTATGGGTAGTTCTTCGGTAGCGACGAACTCGACATTCGACTTATTAGAAAGAGTAGGCGATGCTGGTAGTGCGGACGATGCGACTAATAGGTGCGGGGCACCCTTCTCAATATCTTTATTATCACCCATGCTGTGTGCTATGCCGGCGATCAGACATGAAAGAGGGTATATATTTATCAACAGTCAGCCTTCATGCTTAAGCGCCGCAAAGAGTCAATTCTCGCGTAAACCCTAAAGGGCCTGCGACTAATAGAAATGGGCGAAAGACCACAGACAAAAACGTGGTCTTAAGCTATACCGACAGCGCCATATCTTAGAGAGGATTGAATACTCTTATCGAAAAATTCTCATCTCGCGCAGTAAAGCTTTGTACTGCTAGTACAACTTTGTACTGGAGCCCCATATCACCTTCCTAACCCGAAATCCACGGCTCCATGCCACCCTAGCCCGGGGATCTCCGCTAGACGTAGCCATGTAGCTGTGTCCGGTATCGGGGCTTATCATATGGATGGTATCAGTAGTAGATTATCGGCAAGCTAGCCCCAATGGCACGTGATGTGATCTTTGCCGGCTATTCATGTATCAGCAACATTCGGTCGCTCATTTAGCCACTATGCCGGCCATGCTGCGTATTCTCCGCGCGTCGTAAAGGACTTGTAGCGTTTTGCGAGAATATTGCGCTTTCTTTCAGCTTAGCATGAAGTTCAGGCTGCCGAGAACACAGTTCGTGTGTTTCTGAAACACAATTGATATTAAGACGTGGTGGTGGCTGTATTATTTATAAATTTACCTTCCTATATAGAGGAGAAAACCCACTCTTTATGCCACTCGATGATGCGCATTTTTGTTTCACTCGATAATCGCTGATTATGCGCGAAGCTGTGACTTTGAAAAGCTCCCATAACGTGGTACGGCCATTAAGACCGCTCATCGCGCGCAACCCTAGGGACACGGGGCGGCGAAGCCGAGGAGCACCCCGCATTTTTCTGTCCAGTACTATCCACTTTAGAGCATGTCAAAGTATCCTTCGGAGTATCACAAAGTGAGCTTTCCGGTACCACACGTACTGCATGTATCGTTGAACCGACCCAAGCTGCTCAATGCTATGCACAAGGACGCGTACCTTGAGTTTGGCAAGGTATTCGAGCTCGCGAATGCAGACCCGGAGGTGCGCGCGATTGTGCTTAGCGGAGAGGGCCGCGGATTTTGTGCTGGCCTTGATGTAGGCGGAATGATGTCTGCTGTGCCGGAGAAGAAAGAACAGAGCCGCGATGGGCTTGCTGTGGCCAACTTTATCCGGGAATTCCAGAAAGCGATCTCGCAGCCGCATTTCATCGAGAAGCCGGTTGTCGGTGTGGCTCACGGGCCATGTATTGGCCTTGCGATTGACATCCTGTCCGCAGTTGATATTCGCTTTGCCGCGGAAAACAGCCTGTTCAGTGTTCGAGAGATTGAGCTCGGCATGACGGCGGACATTGGCACATTGCAGCGGCTGCCTAAGATTGTCGGAAATCTTGGGTGGGTTAAGGACGTGTGTTTCTCGGGCCGGGACTTTAAGGCCGATGAAGCCTTCCAGAACGGGCTTGTGCAGCGCGTATTCCCGACGCCGGAGGAGACTCTCAAGGCTGCAATTGAGTATGCTACGGAGTTGGCCGCAAAGAGCCCCGTGGCAATGGTTGGAACAAAGCGCTCCATCAACTTCGCGATTGAAAACCGGCATACTGACGGCTTGAACCAAATTGCTGAGTTCAACGCCTATGCTCTGGGCCAGGACTTTGCGGATGGGTGCATGGCAATGCTCGAAAGCTCACGAACGAAGAAGAAAGTCCGGCCAACGTTCTCGAATCTCTAAATTTCGCACTTTTAGGGAAACCTGTAGATATTTCACATACTTACCCTGACTGAGCGGCTCACAAGCACTAGAGTTCGCACAACGCGAGGCTAAAACAGACCTTAGTTCAAAGCTGGCTGAGCAGCTGTTCCTATACGCAAATGCTTCCATTCTTAGGACGTCAGCGCATCGAATCTTCGGGAGAAAAGGTCAGAAGAACGCTACCGTCAGTAGTGCCCTGGGTAGTGACGTCGTCCGCTCAAGTCAGGCCTGCGACAAACTGCTTTATATTGACGTGCGCAGCTATATATTCGAGGTGCCAGTATCGCCACGAAGCAGCACCGCTAGACCAAGAGAAGCGCTGAGATGAGCGTAATTTACATCTATTTCACTAGCTTCTCATAGACTTCATTGTACTTCTCAGCAGTTTTCTTCACAACAGCCTCCGGCACTGTGACATCCTCTTTTGCCTTGAGTCCATTGTCAACCAGCCAATTGCGAAGGTACTGCTTGTCAAAGCTGTCCTGTGTCGCGCCCAGCTTATAGGAGTCGAGGGGCCAGAATCGCGATGAGTCCGGCGTGAGTACTTCATCTACAAGAACGAGGCCCCCGTTGGCGTCAACGCCAAATTCAAACTTCGTGTCGGCAATAATGATCCCCTTAGTGCGCGCATAATCGCGTGCTTTCACATAGAGCGCAATGGCGACCTCTTCAACGCGGTCTAGAAGTGCGACATTGCCACCAAGTACAGCCACAGCCTGCTCTTTGCTGATGTTCTCGTCGTGTTCGCCCTGCTCAGCCTTTGTAGATGGTGTGAAAATCGGCGTTGGGAACTCCTGGGACTCCTGCAACCCGGCCGGCTGCGGAATGCCGTGCACGGTGCCACTCTTCATATACTCAGACCATGCGCTTCCTGTGATGTATCCACGCACGATTACTTCGAGTGGTACAAGCTTGTACTTGTTCACAACCATAGCGCGACCATCAAGCTGTTTGCTTATGTCGCTATCGCTCGTCACCTCCATGGGTAGCGAGCCATCGTTGAGCGGGTTCCCAGCATCGGCAAGATGGTTTGGTACAACATCTTTGAGGTATTTGAACCAAAACCGCGAGAGGCTCGTGAGAATAGCGCCCTTTCCTGGAATGCCGTTGTTCATAATAACGTCGTAGGCGCTGATGCGATCTGTGGCCACAAACAAAAGGCGATCATTTGGAAGCGAATACAGTTCACGCACTTTTCCCCGCGCCACTAGCGGGAGCTTCCCCTTCAGTTCTGTCTTTTCCATGTTGGTGCGAGCGGCCGTGCACAGTGAGCGGTTCCTCGTGATTCATATGGGTGAAGTGCGTATCGCGGAGCACGGGCGAATCACACAGCACAGTGCAAGTCGATGTCCACGACACGCCTCTCGGCGCGCTTTACACTTGCTGGAATGCAGAATTGGCAGTTACCATGAATTGGCGAAAACGACCTCAAGGTGTACAAATAGTCTGGGCTTTGACTTCCTGTGCTTTGAGAGTCAACTGCTGTTTTTTCTTGCTCAAACGGCGCGCCATATTTCAGTGGCAAGTAGTGTACAGCAGTTGGAGCAACAGTTGACAAAATGTTACATCTCAGCTTCGGCTGATCTCAGTGATACTATACATTATTTGCGCTCGTAGTACAGCGTGTCAGTGATCTCAGTTAGCCCAAGCTAGAGAGCGAGCGCAACTTGGAAAACCGTCTGCAGCGTATCACGATAACGTATCGGTATTGGTTATAGATAAGCTCTCTACACAAAATGGCGCCGGCGCCAACAAGTCACCTTGTAAATAAATAAATCAATCCTCCATGTCCAACGAGAACGACGTCCCGCATCCGCATGACGAGGATGTATGCGGCGAAACGACCTTGAACTGAGAGCCAATTAGCTCTGTGGTGTAGTCCACAGTCGAGTCGCGGAGTATTTTCAAGGATTTGTGGTCAATAACGACGCGGGCGCCGTCGCGCTCAAAAATGCTGTCGCTCTTGCCTATTGCGGGCGTGTCTTGAAGCTGGAATACATACTGGAATCCATGACATCCTCCCGACTCGACGTGGATGCGCAAAAAAAGGTCCGGCCGCTTGTCCTCGGCGCTAATGGCCTTCAGCTTTTGAGCTGCGGACGCGGATACATCGACACGCAGCAATTGACCGGCGCGTGTGAAAGCTGGCTGCGAAATCTTTGTGGGGTTTGTTGCGTCGGGCCCAAGGGTCGACCGCGTGCGCTGTGGCGCTGTCTGGGTAGAGCCACTGGCATAGAAACGGCGTGGCAAAGCGGTGAGGAGACTCAGCCGCCTCGGCGCCGAGCGCGCGCTAACCCGCGTACTTAGCGTCGCAGCAGACCTCCATGAAATCGGGCTGATGACTCTGAATGCTCTCATTGCTGCCAGAAAAGCCCTGGTTAGGGTGATGATGAGGCTGTATATACAAGTGGAATGAGTGGCGGGCAGCATTTCCTTCTCGTCACATGATGACCGCCTGGACTTGCTAGCAGCATGTAGTCGCCAGTACCGGATCGCTTCAAACACGGTATCATGGAAGTGGTATATGGGGACCCAGTAACAGCTACCCTGCCTCCGCCGCGACTCCCCCACCACCCCTAATCCCGGCCTTCCCCGCCTTTAGAGCCCGCTCTACTCTCTGCCCCACACTCTAATGGAGTATAGCCTGAGGTACGTCCTGACTCCGCGAGAGTATGCGAAATTGGTGCTACTCGCAGGCACGAAGCCGCGCCGTGGTGGATCGCAGAATCCGAGCGCTGAGCCGCGACACGTTCCGTTTGTGAGGCAGTACACGCGGTTGTTTTTCAAGGCTTGGCTGGCTGGGGTGGGCGTGAACAGTGTTATTAGATTGCGACGCGGAACGCAGATTCAGGCAGCACGTCTCGCTGCCACGCTAGCAGCGTGCGCCGCATCCTACCGCGTCATCTTCGCGCATATTTCCGGTGCATCAAATCCCACGAAAGGCCTCGTTGCAGGTGCCATTGCTGGTTACATTCTATCAACTTTGCCGAACACATACGCAACTGGCTACGTGGGGATCTACTTTGCCACGAAAGTGTGCGAGTGGGCTTACAATTGGCTCGATGACCGCGGATACATGGACTGGAAGCCGCGCGTGTTTGGAACGTGGTTGCTTTTCCCTGCTGCAATGGGCCGTCTGTTCTACACACTGATTCTTCACCCAGAGGCCTGTCCGTCAGGGTTCCGCCGTCTTATGGTGCTGCTCAGCAACGGGGCCGTGCCGCCTGTTCGTCCGCAGGGGTTCCCACGCACAAGCAGCTGGCCCTCGGAGACAGACTTCCTGCGAAGTATTGGTGAAGTTTCCGAAAACCGCTTCACGCGCTTCCGCGCGCCGCTTGTGTATGAATCCGATCTTGTGGCTACAGCGCCTCGCTCGGCAGTTCCACTGTTACGCCTGGCACACCCGGGAAATACATCCATGATTGGCGCTCTTTTGCATCCGGTGACAGACAGCGCAGGCCGTGCATTCCTTGACTGCGCGACGGCGAACTTCAAGCTCACCGCGAAGTGGCTATTCCCGCTCTACCTTGCGAAAGCGTACTTCGACCCGGACGTGAGTGGTGTTGAGACAGCAAAGCAGGCGCTTGTAGCCACGATCCGTACCTCCATCTTTACGGCGTTGACGACCTCAACGGCGTGGGCTGGCATCGAGCTAAGTGAGTCTCTGCTCGGCCGGCGCGCTCTGCCTACAACGCGCTTCTGGCTCATCGGGTTTATGAGTGGCCTCTGGTCAGTGGTGGATCAGGAGGGCGGTAAGGCTCGCTTCCTCTACGCTGTGCGTCTCGCGATACTATCCCAATATAGTGTGCTGTGGCCGCGGTTTCCGCGCAAACACGCGACAGTCCTTCTCACGGTGGCGCTTGCAGGGTCCTTTGCCGTGCTGAACGCTCATCCGCAAGCGATATCGCAGCGCTTCATGCGCAAGCTGGGCACCTGGGTCCAAACGGGCCAGTGGCAGGACCCGCTAGACTCATAGACTGATATCACACGATTCGAAAAATTAAAGCACAAAAAAACTGAAAACAAGGACTAAATATTTTACTTTTGCGACGCAACTACCGCCTTTAGTCGACAGACGACCTGCTCTAGCTGAGGCACAACGCCAGCGTCGAGTGTTGCCCACATCTCGTGCAGCTGCGGATCCGTGCTTTTGACGCTCACCGAGTCTGTGGTCACAAAGCTTTGGTCGCGATCCTGATACGCATGCAGGTTAAACACGAGTTTATGTTCCTCACACGCAAACAGCTCCCCACAATAGCCTGCCGGCACGTGTTTGCCCAGACTGAAGAACCGATGTGGAAACCGAAAGGTGCGCTCGGGGACTGTAAGCTGTCGGCGAGCGACGCTTAGCGTTTCCTGCGCAGACTCCACAGACTGCAAGACGCTCCTTGCGTCTGCCGTAGCAGTGAGCGGTGCGAGCTCCACAAGTGCGCGCTCGAGGGCTGCTCGCAGCAGCGCAATTTGTGGCAGTAGCACACTCACGCCTTTGATATCAAAATCATGATTGTGGAACCGCGCATGCCCGGCTACTTCCACGCGATCCGCAGCGCGGGTGAGCAGCCCCCGCAACACATCGCTACACGCCACATTCAAAGGCATTTTAACATTCTCACCAACAAGTCGATCTACACATCTTTGTAAGTCCCTCTTTGCCGTCTCCAAAGGCCCTGAGATACACCGCTGCACCAACCAGCCGGGCTCGGCCGTATCCATCGCCAGCTTGCATTTGTCAGTGCTATGAAACCCAGCCCAACTCGCGAGCTGGGGTGACTGTGGTCGCCCGCCCGCACCTGACAGCTGAGGGTGTGGAAGGAGGAAGGCACATGGACTGCGGGTGCGGGAGGCAAGCGGCACTATCTACTACAATTCACGAAAAAAAATTTCGGTTATCCAAGTGTATATTCAATAGATCGCTGACTTCTCAGTTGCGTAGCGAAGCTCTCCAAGACGCGCTGCTTAAGTTCCTAGGGAATGTCTGGCGCACGACCGAACGCCGCGACGCCACCAGGTAGGCCAGCCTCACTCTCTAACATGCTAGGCACGAGCCTTATGGATCGCACTATACGGCTTCAGTAGGCACATATCTCCGAAAGTTTGGATCAAGCCGCAAACATTATAAGTATGTGATGTGCCCGTGCCTACGCGCAGCTGGTTATAAAGTTTACGTCGCACAATGTGCTGAGCGACACTAGGGAGCAGCAGACGAACGGATCATGTAGCAAGCGCACTTGCTGTATGTCGCACCACCTGCCCCACCGCGAGACTATCTAAAGCAAGATCAAACTCAGATGTAATATGTGCCTGCGTTTCTTTGGTTCTAGTGCGGCGATCTCAGGAAACGCGGCTCAAACGCAAGCAAGGAGCCGCGCAGATTTGGGTTGAAGGTAGCGCCAGCGCAAAGCACAGCCGTTAAATAAAGTTAAGAGGGATGCATATATACACGATGAGATATTATAGAAAAGCAAACTTACACCGCCACCTCGTGGTCGTCTATCTTGTCGTGGTAGTCTTTGTCGTCCATCTTCTCAATGGCACGATCAGCAGCGAGCGTCTGGGCAAACTTACTCTTCTTTCGGATTGTCGGCCCCTTCCAATAGAAAATGTAAATTGGAATAGCCACCAAAGCCGCCAGACAACCAAGCAGCGTCGATGCCCACTCAAAGTGCAGCGTGCCGATATTTTCGTAGAGAGGGTTTGCGTACATTACAGCTATACCAGCCAGGAAATCGCGAGCGAACCCGTTACCTCCCGTTGCCGATGCTGAGTACGGACCGTACGCGGCAATCATGTAGTCGATCGTGGCCATATAGATTGAGTAGTTCGCGATGGCGACACACGTCGAAAACAACATGGGCGCAATCCAAGGGATGCCTTTACTCGGACCGAAACTTGTCCACGCAAACCCAAACAATCCACCAGCCTCAAACGGCGCCAAAAAAAGTAGTAGCAGCAGACGACGCTCGGCAAATCGCGCTGCATCGCCCTGCGTTCTGGAGATTACAATCTGCCGCCACACGTCTATCATATGCAAGGCGTATGCGATAAAGTAGCCAATGAGTACGGGCACAAAGGCCAGACCCGAGGCCGTATTTCCGAAGTTCCACTGCTTGTACACAAGCCCAAAGGACTCCATAAATATGAAAATCAGCGCGTCTGAAAAACCGGACAGCAGCGACAGACACAGTACAATGGGCTCTGTCAAGAACATCACAAACGGGCGTTTCCACACCTCGATGGCATCCTTGAATCCAACCTTACGGCCATGAATCTCAGTAGGGCCCCAAATGTTATCATCCTCACCGGAGTCGCGTCGCCGCTTCGCCTCGCGGTCCATGAGGATCGACGCGCGAGTCTCACGCATCAAGAAAAAGTGCAGCGCCTGTGCAACGCCGCCGATGATAAGCATGATCCAGAAATTCCAATGCCACGAAATGTTATCGGCAGCAATACCGGCAAAAATTGGTGCCAATGTGGACCCTCCCACAGAAGAAAACACAATGTATGCAACTGCGTAGCCTTGAGCATTTGGTTCCCACATGTCGGCAACAATACCAAGCGTGACCGAGCCTCCAGCGCTCGAAAGACCCTGCAGAGATCTAGCAACACAGATGGAGCCAAAGTTAGGTGCCAGAGCACCCAAAATCATCCAAATGTTGACAAAGAAAAGTGACAGCTGCATCACAATCCAACGGCCATATTCTTCTGACCATGGCGCCCACAGCTCGCATCCGAAAGCATAGCAAACCATGAAAAGCATTTGTGAGACGCGGCCCTTCTGCAGGCTGATGTTATGGTCTTTGGCAACTAACGGAATCGCGTTTGACCAGAAGCCCGCGTTAAAGTTCATCGAAACTTGCACGAAAAATGTTATGCTAAGGAATAGCCACTTTTTCCACCACGGAAAGGAGAATCCAAGCTTATCGTAGCAATTGCGCTCGCGTATTTCACGCCGACCATCCTTATGCAAAATACCGTCGAGACGCTTCTTGTATTTGTTTCCGTTAGCGTCGGTTGCCCATACTTCGACCTCTGCACCGATATCTTCAACGTACTGAGCAGTCGACTTACCATTGTTCTCATCGCCGGCTTCTACGGCTCCACGGCCCACCGGCGCCACGCCTTCCTTCTTCTCAAACTCAATGCCCTGACCGCTGCTTGAGGACGACTCAGCATTTTCTACGCCGTTCGAACTTAAAAATTCCTTGTGGTCCTCCATGATGTTCTTTTCAGCTAGCCAGGACTGCGGGGCATCTGGCCGTAACGGCGTCGTACAAATATTTATACTGCACCGCACCCTCCCAGAGACGCCGTTTGCCCGCGGAGAAAAGGGTGGGGGCAAGGTCATATTCGCAGCCTTTGAGCGGCTCCGCGCTGCTTAGACCCCGGGCCAACCCCTAATGCGAGCAACATGTAGCCCATTCATTGGATGACCCTTGTGGAGATCTGTGCATCCCTTGCATAACCCTTAAACCCATGATGAAAAGTTAGCACATCTTCCCCGGACATATTTGCGGGGATGCATAAACTGCGTGTACCTTAATCCGGGAGAGTAGCGATTTTTAACAAGGGTTTCCGCGGTGGTGGCCACCTTCGGCTCGCGGCTCCTGTTGGCTGCTTGCTCACCTGACGTCTCTCCTCGCCTAGGCAGACCCCCAGAGCTATCGTGGAGGCGCTTTGTGGGGCGCGTTCCCCCCGGCTGCTTACAAACATGAAGGAAAACACGGCTGCGCTTGAGGCGTAGCTACAAAAACCCTGCAGCCTTTACTCTTATGTCATTAGAAAAACCGTCCCTCTAGGCTCGAGTGTTGTGCATAGCAAGCTTTTCCGGTGCGCAGCCATGCTTCCGACGCATCTCATTGAGATGGCGCGTTTCACGTGAAAAAAAAAACAGATTGGGCAGCGCGATGGATCATACTCTGAGGCAGGCGGGAACTTGCTCAGACTTCTATCGAAGTTAAACCTGAGATAGCCTCTCAGATGCAGGGACATTCAGGTCGATGCATATATCAGGTTTCTTCTGGCGTCCTGTAGCACATGGATGAGCGCTCTTCAGATAAAGGCCAGCCAAGCTCTAACAATAAAGTAACGTGACCGAGTTCTAGTGCAGCAAGTTGTATCTGCCACACACAGTTATGTAAAGAACGCAGGCACAGGCTCCTCAAGCAAACTGCCTAATATTTCTTCTTCGGATGCAAATGTTATCAAAATATTAGTTTATCCGATGTAAGTTTATGTGTGCGCCGTTCTAATATAGCTGAGGACACGCGGCATGCATTACCGTATCGCAACTATAATAGAGGATACACCGTGAAGAAGACGCTCGTTTAGGCTTCGAGCAGTGACTTGCTCTTTGGTCCTGTGTCCGCAGAGCTCGCACTATCCTCGCTATCTTCAGGTCGGTGTTCAAGTGCGCGGTCAGCTGCAAGAGTTTGAGCAAATTTACTTTTTGCTCTGATGTAGGGTCCCTTCCAGTAGAAAATGTAAATTGGAATGGCAACTAAGACGGCTATGCAGCCCAATAGTGTAGATGCCCACTCGAGATGCAGAGTGCCGATGTTCTGATACAGTGGCGTTGAATACATTGTCGAGATACCTGCCAGTGCGTCACGAGCGAATCCATTTCCGCCCGTCGCCGACGCCGAGTATGGTCCGTAAGCCGAGATCATATAGTCAATGGTGGACATGTAGATCGAGTAATTTGCAATGGCAATGCACCAAACAAAAATCATTGGCGCAATCCAGGGGATACCATATTTCGGTCCCAAACTGGTCCAAGCGAAGCCAAAGAGACCTATGGGCTCAAGCGGGGCTAAGAAAAGAAGGAGTAACATCCTTCGCTCGGCAAATCGAGACGCGTCACCGTACTTCTTCATCACATGGATCTGGCGCCACACGTCAGGAAGGTGGAAGAAGTACGCGCATATATAGCCAACTATTACAGGCACGAAGGCAAGACCAGTAGCTGTGTTTCCAAAGTCCCACTGTTTAAAGGTTGGCCCAAAAGAGTCCATGCAAACAAAGATCAGCGCGTCTGAAAATCCGGAGAGCAGTGACAGGCAAAGTACAATTGGTTCCTTGATGAACATCATGAACGGACGTTTCCAGACTTCCATGAATTCCTTGAAGTCAATGCGCTTAACTTTCATTTCGTTCGGGCCCCAGATATTATCGTCCTCTCCCGACTTTCGCCTCCGCTTTGCCTCGCGGTCCATAAGAATAGTCGCACGCGTCTCGGAGACAAGAAAAAAATGACAAATTTGTACCACGCCGCCGAAAATGAGCTGAATCCAGGGGTTCCATCGCCAACTCAATTGATCCTCCATAATACCGCCGAATATAGGGCCGATAGAGGTTCCACCAACCGATGACAGCACAACGAATGCTACCGCGTAGCCCTGCACCTGCGCTTCCCACATATCAGCTGTCATACCGAGGGTGACCGAGCCGCCAGCGCTAGAGAGACCACCAAGTGCGCGAGCAACACAGATTGCGCCAAAATTCGGCGCAAGTGCCGCCAAAATCTGCCATATGTTAACAAAGAAAAGTGACAATTGCATAATGGGCCAGCGGCCGAACTCTTCAGACCATGGTGCCCACAGCTCGCATCCAAAGGCATACATGACGAGGAAAAGCATCTGAGAAACACGGACCTTCTGTTCGCTAAGATCCCACTCCTTTGAGATCAGCGAAATCGCATACGGGTATACTGAAGTGTTGAAATTCATTGACATCTGTACCGCAAAAATCACGGTGAGAATCATCCACTTTTTCCAGAATGGGTAACTGTAGCCGAGCTTGTCGTAACAATCGCGCTCTCTGATTTCTCGACGACCATCTTTATGCATGACACCAGGAAGGCGTTTGCGCTTCTGCACGCCGTTTTCCTCGACAATTACGTGGACTTCAGCGCCGATGTCCTCCACAAATTGGCTGGTAGGAATTTCTTTTTGGCCATTATCTATGACTCGGGTACCGTCCTCTCTGTACAGGATGACGGGGTGATCAGGCGTGGCCGTGTTCTCCGTGACTTCTGTCGCGCCGACAACGCTTGTGAAGTCGGTAACAGCGCTGGCACTTCCGGGGATGCTTTTGTTGGAGGTAGTGGTTCCAGCGCTTAAGCCGCGGCCACCTTTAGCACTGCCTGAGTCGTACGACGCGGCTACCGTCTTTTTATCCACATCCTCTACTGGAGTGATAACGCTAACGGAATCGCTTCGATTGGACATCCCCCACAACAATGTCTTTGATATGTGTGCCGCACTAGGATCAATCTTGAACGACTCCAATGGCAGCTCTGCATATATACCATGTAGGAAAAGCGAAAGCTGGCCGTGCGTTTCGCTTGCAGGAAGGGGTTGCCCTACCGCGCTACAGATTTATGCATCATGCCGCGCGCAATAACACATGAGCAAGCTGATGTACTCCATGCGTCAAGGCTTAGAAACCGATGCAGTGACGCAATTCTATCACGAGCCGGACAAGTTAAAGCGTAGGAGACCGAGCAGATATGTCAACTCAGGGCAAGGATCCCCGATCACATTAGGTGATATCGTGAGGGTAAGGGTGGCGGCGTCACATGTAATATAGGAACTCGGACCAATACTGGAGTCCCATCTCATGCCTCTATTCATGGAGGGCTGGGCTCTAATGTCAATAGTGCAAGAGAGCAATATTGTCAGATCTAATGAGTATTACGGCACTGGGATCATCTTAACTTTGTCTTTTTTAGATGCAGCTTGAGCTTGATCTATCTTCCTCTTTTTCCTGGTCAAAATCACAGGGCAAGGGCTTCATACCTCTTCGCCGACAAGAGTGTTATGCGTCGGTGAAGAGTGGGGTGCTACAAAGTCGCCAGCTCGCCCACCGTGCCTAAGATTATTTATCGCGGTTTTAGATGGCCGCTTTCTAGCACTTGGATCGCTAAGCGCATATTATTTTAAGGGTTTAGTTGCCTAGGTCGCGTTCTTAGATTATTGAGCGCGTATTGTTTATCTTCAGTATCTAAGTAGTATGTTTGTTAGTGGCGCGCATCTTGCGCAAATGATGATTACATCTCGCTTCTCCACTGAGGGTAAGGGTATGCTTACGGTGATCCGTGGAGCAAGTAGTTGCTCTGCATTTTCGTGCGTCATGCATGCAGAAAAGCTTCTTAGCCTTAACGAGCGGAAGAAGTGGTGGGCCGGAGCATAAGTCCACTCGCCGCCGCAACCCTCTTAATATTGTGCTAATTGAGCTGCAGAATAATGTAAATATCCTCCCTGATAGTGAGTAAATAAGTTAGAAGTGCAGACGCATGAGCCGCAAATGCCTGATTGCTAGAACCCTATGCCCAATAATCCTGAATTGCTTTAGGGTTATGTTCTCGTTGCCACTTGCTGCCGTTGGTGAAGCGCGCCAGAACTCGGGTCCCAATTCGCGCCCAGGAGTAGTGCATGAAAGATGCGGCGGCAAAAATAGCCTATTACGGCGAAACGAGTGGTGCCGTCAAAATTACTGAATCCACATAATTTTACCAGCTGATTAGCTGTTGTAAACTATTTAGCTTAGACTTGTGCAGTTGCAAGTAAAGGCACCCACCTCTCTGCCAAGCGTCCGTATATATAAACCGGTGCTGGCGCGTCACCCTCGAGAGCGTTGATTTTTGATTTACCAAAGAGCCGCCCCTTTTCGACATCCCATTGACCGTAGTTGATTCTTTCCCACTCGGGTGGGCTGTGAATCCCTAGTTCTTTCAAACGGGGCGAGTCCAAATCCTCCGGGTCAATAACAGATGCCCAAGATGGCTTACAGAAGTAGATCACGCTATGCCGCAGATGACCGCTCTGAGAGGGAGGTGGGTTTATGACACGATGAATCGTTGAGCGCCAATAACCTCCCGTTAAAAACTCAACTGCGTCGCCGATATTCACTATAAGCGACCCAGGGACATGCTGCACGTATTTCCAATCTTTTGTATCGTAGTCGCGGATCTGCAGCGAAACCATGGGCTGACTTGCGATGAACGTGAAGCCTGTGCTGTCGCTGTGACCGCGCAACCACGTGTTGTCTGTCTTTTTGTTATCCTCCTCAGGCTGTCCGTAGTAAACCATGAGACGGCCAAAGCCTCCTCCCGAATTCTCTACATCACCTTGCGTGACGCTAAAGTATTGTTCATAAAATGTGCCTTCCGGCAACTTGAGGATGATGTCGCACAAGCTGCACAAGCGCCTCAAAACAGCGAAATGGATGAACTGAAAGTAGTTTGAGATCTCATTGAGATACACTCTCGCGACCTCAGGGTGTCGCGCAGCACGAACAATGTCGTCGTGCACGACATGAAGGAAGTTGTAAAACTCAATGCTATCGCGTACACCATTTGCCATACCCCAATACCGCCGTGGTTTGAAGCCTGCCCCTCTTTCCGCTCCTGTCGTATTTACATCCTCGTCTGAGGTGAGTCCTCCAGAGCGATACTCTAGCTTTTCCTTTTCGGATATAGAGTGTAGCGCCTGTGATATCGCGTCTATGCGTGCAACCGTTTCCTCGCTAATTCCGTGGTTTGTGATATAAAAAAAGCCGTAGGTGCGGAGACTGTGATCAAGCTGGGCTGCAAGTTCGTGTCTGGACTCAACGGCCTCTGGTTGATTTCCTTCAACGAGCTTAGAGAAGTCAATAGCCTGAAGATCAACGTAATCAATGCTCTCACTTGGCGGTCCAACCGGTACAAAAGGCTTGACGTCGTAGTGCCTGTCGAGCTCATCAGTCTCCGAGGAGAGCTGTGACGCTGCGTTAGGAACCCCATTGAGCGGGGCAGACTCAGGAAACAGTGACATTGGATTTGATGCACTGTTCTCAGAATTGCGTGCTGAGTCCTTAAATGATGGCGCGTCGTCAGCATCGTTGATGATGAGGATCCGTGTGACTATTGCGAATTTGATCTTATCTTTGCCTGCGGCGCGGTGAGCTTTGGAGGAGCCAGCACAGTGAAGCTATAAAGGCATAAGAATCAGAATGTGAAGGGCGGAATTATCGTAAAACTGCTAAGAGCTTTCTGTTTGCGACATTAAAGCATTGCAATGATTTCGGAGCGACTTTCTCGTTTTGGCTCCAAGTAGCCATGGCGTGATCGCTCAACGGTTTTGTGTGATTAGGGTTGGGTCTTAAGCTTATCTGCGGAGCCTGGGTGTTATCGGAGACAAGGCGTGACCTTGGCGATCAACTCTGCTGCACGAAAAGAGAGGGCATGCACTGGCGTTAACGGCTACTGCAGATCGACTACAATTCTGTAAGTCACACAAAGGCACTCGAACGTAGGCCATACGCAATCTCCACACCTTAAACTATTGTATTGTGTTAGTGAGGCAAAGTTCTATTGTAATAAGCTTGGTTAGAGATGACGACTTGGAAGATGGTGAGGAGAGATGAAGAGAAAAAGTCATTAAAAGCGAGTCCAACAAGAAGACTTGGAGACAGAGCTCTTCTATTTTCGTGAGAGGTGTTACACGTGAGCTTCACTGCACAGTTTGCAACAGCTTTACGAGACCGTAGCATCGCGTTTGTTGAACGTCCTGACCACGGCTTGTAGCATGAAACAGCTCGGCAAGACGGCGTGGGAACATGAGGGCGCCCGAAATGATTTGCCCTGCGTTATCGGGGACATCCACGCGCTTCGTCAAAATCCTTTGAATCTCGATTGAGACTACAGCTGCCGTGAACGCAACCTCATGCAACATGTCGCTCAGATGCCGAAATAGGCGCCCTGAGATCGGCGTAATGATACCACTTACGCTGCTATTGAAACTTGAAAGGCACTCGACGAGTTCTTGCGTTGGCAGTGATTCAAGCCACTGCGGCGTAAATGGGTCGTCTTCGTCCCTCGCGGAGCCTGTCCCAAACGGCATGCCGAAGTCGACCAGTGTCGCCGCACTAGTTGGCGGCGTTGGAGGCTGTTGTATGCGACGCAGGTGCGTTAGGTGCACAAGGACCCCAAGAAGATATTGAACAGGCTCCGAGAACTGCAGAGCCGGCGTATTGATAATCATTGCCCACTCCTTCCGCCAGTCGGCGACGTGGGCCTCATACTGCTCGTAGCTAATCTCGTTGATGAAGAACTTGTGCGCGTTTTCGTACGCAAGAATCTCAGCAAGAAGACAATGATCGAACCTGTCGGCAAACGGCTCCTTGATAACCTTGCGACACATCTTGATACATTGGCTGTCTAGCACAGACGGTCGCGCCGTCAGCACTGCACCATGCATGTTGATATTCACGAGGTGGTTCCAGATGCGCAGGTGGTGATGTGTGAGGACTTCCGAGAGAGCTGTGCTCGTCATGCAGTTTTGAATGCCGATTCCACTGAGGTACCACATATCAAACACATGCTCCTGGTATGAAAGTGAGCTGCCGTAGATTGACAGCAGCATGATCGCTTGCAAAAACTCGACATTTCGTGGTGGGTTCGCAAGGGTAACGGACAACTCCTTGGCCATGTAGTCCACAAGTGCTGGATAGAAGCGTACCCACGAGTCGCGCGAGCACAGACGGAGGCCAACCGCCGTACACACCGTCACGAGAAGTGGGCACTTGTGTAGCAAGTAGTCAAGAAGCACAGCTGTCTCGACATCTGGAAGCAAGATCCAGTGGTTTAAGTGGAGTTTGAACATGTGCAGTAGCTCCAATACGTACGTGCGGTCGAGAACACCGAGCGATATAACATTCCGAGGGTTACCCCGCCGGTTCAGGGGCTTCATAAGCTTCGACGCGCTGCCAAGCACGGCCCGTACAGAAGGGTCTACTGCATTCAACGCCATGAACATGGGAGACTGGCGAAACATAATGCGGTCCGCCGACCTTGAACTTAAGGCCTCAGCCTCGAACGCCGAAAGCGGCGATTTAGGCGATGGCGAGGGGCTCTTTTCATCGTTCAAATTGAGAAATGTCTCTGGAATATCAGGGAGAAGCATGCCAGGCTCATTTAACATGTCGGGTAGTGGGGTTGGATCCGGAACAAATGCACCCTGATCAATCACAGCGCGAAAATCGAACGGAGCGAGCTCACTATCGAACGTTGCTTCAGAGTCGGTCATGGCACCGCTACTTGTAGGAGGGTCCTCAGGCCTCCTAGCGGAAGGATCGCCCGAGGAGTTTGATGCCGACGCATTAGTGCGCGTGGAGCGCGTTGACACGCCGTTCCGGTTCTTGCGAGCAGCGGCTACAGCCGCTGCCGCTTGTGGAAGCATAGTGCATGGAGTACCAAGCTCAATACATTTATCACAGACATGCGATGGTGCTGTAAAGCGGCAGCGCGTCTTCAGGTTGCGGCAATTCTCACAGGCCTTGATCGACCGGCCTCGCCGGCGTTGAGTAGGGGCAGGATTGGAAGGAGTTCTCGGTGCACCAGCCATCTATGGCTTGGAAAACCACAGAATACTACGTCAATGTAGATCCAGCGGTCCGTGGTGGGGGGGCACGTCAGGTCTCACATTATCTATGTCAACGTCACGTGCATGCGGCCGGGGCGGCTGTAGAAGCCTGCCTTGATTCTACTACGCCATAGACCACAGTGATGTAATGATCTGAGACATATGGCACAAGCGGGGCTTTAGAGTTAGGAGAAGCGCCGTACAAGTTTTCAGGGTTTCGCTGGCAGGTCGATGTGCGCGGACGCCACGGCACGATTCGAGTAACGCATGCGTGCGCGTGGCAGATATTTAAATTCTTGATTTCAGTGGCGCCTTGCGAGAGGAGTGCGAGCCATTTCGAAAAATCAGCTGGTTTCAATTCCTCAAAATATTATTTTATGCATGCTGTACTGCATTACAATATATACACTGCATAAACGCCCCGCTTTGCTTCGGCTCCTTGCTCAGTCATTTGTCGTATCGAGAGACCTGACTATTGGCATCTCTCTCTTTGGACATCAATTGAAGTAGGCTCGAGCTGCAGCGCGGCATGCTCCGGCGATGTTATCATTGGGCACTCCGCCGATTAATCACCACGCCATACTGGTTGCGTAGTGACGCATCTCAGTCCCGAGGACCTTCAGCGCCTTAGTCCTCTTTTTGACACCTTGCCCAATCCTTACCCCGACAATGCAGTGGTCTGCTTTTTGGATATGTCGCTCGGCTACATATGCTGAGCAAGTGGGCAAATGTAGGCGCCTTCTTCGGTCTACAGTCACGAGACATTCTGACCGACCCGGCAGACGACTTACCTGCAGTCCTTATCAGGGAGCTGCGCGCCTAGGTTTGTAAGTGGCACGCGCCGTTTGCTTCAGCAACAAGACGTTCTGTCTACCTTCATTGGTGGGCGGGTTGCCTATTATACCATCAAAAAATCTTCTTATCTTATAAGTTGCGTTGTTTTCAGTCTGATCCGGTCCCTAGTTTGTTCAGATTATATGTCACATCCGCCTCGAATTGTAATCGTTGGCGGCGGCGCCGGCGGCATTGAGCTCGCAACGCGTCTGGGTAGGTCCATGGGTAGAGCTGGTCGTGCTGAGATAGTGCTCGTCGATCGAGAGCAGACACATGTGTGGAAGCCGCTTCTGCACGAGGTGGCCACAGGCGCAATGAATGCTGACCTCGATGAAGTCTCGTATCTTAGCAATTCGCGCTCAAACTACTACCGCTTCCAGCTCGGTAAGCTCATGTCCGTAGATCGAGAAAGTCGGAACATTACACTGTCGCCAATTACGGACAACGAAGGTAATCCCGTGTTGCCTGAGCGTAGGCTTGCCTACGACTATCTCGTGCTTGCCATTGGCTCTGTGTCAAATGACTTTTCAACACCGGGGGTAAAAGAGCACTGTTACTTTCTCGACAGCGCACCTGAGGCGGAGCGGTTTCGCCAGGGACTACTTTACACGTTTCTCAGGGCGTCTCAGCGCGCGCCAGCAGGTAAGCGCCATGTTAGCGTGGCTATCGTTGGCGGAGGTGCAACCGGCGTCGAACTTTCGGCGGAGCTGTACAACGCCATCGAGGTCATCAACACGTACGGTGATGAGGAGCACATGCGGAGTGAGCTGCGCGTGCATCTCATTGAAGCTGGGCCAAGGCTTCTTGGTCCGCTTGGAGAGCGTGTGAGCGGCGGCGCGCATAAAGAGCTCGAGAAGCTTGGTGTTAAGGTGCACACAAGTACGCAGGTCGCGAAGGCCGATGCTTCCGGGTTCGTTGCGGCTGATGGTTCGAGGATTGACGCCGATCTGATGGTCTGGGCTGCTGGCGTAAAGGCGCCGAGCATATTTAAGCAGCTTGGCTTCACGACAACAAAAACTGACAAGATTCGAGTCAAGCCCACCCTTGTTAGCGAGGACGACCCTCGTGTCTTTGCTATAGGCGACTGCGCAAACTGCATGCAGCCCGACAATACGCCTGTCCCCCCGCGTGCCCAGGCCGCTCACCAACAGGCAACACATTTGAAGGGGAATTTGGACCGCCTCTTGAAGGGCCGAGCACTGCGGCCATATCACTACCGCGATCTTGGCTCGCTGGTCTCACTTTCCAAGTATCAGGCGTTTGGTAGCCTGATGAGCGGCGTCTCAAGTCGCAGCTTGTTTGTGGAAGGTTGGATTGCCCGGAGATCCTATGCATCCCTGTATCGTATGCATCAAGTGGCTATCTATGGCGTAACTCACACTGCTGCTCAGATGGTTGTCGACCAGCTGAACAGGTGGCTACGCCCGCGTCTGAAGCTGCACTGAGACTGCCATGAGATGCAAGCACTTGTTCAAAAGAAATGTAAAAGCTTTGTCTGATCTGATATCTCATGGCACCTTTTCGCAGAGTAGATTGTTATTTTGGCGTCTTAATGATGTGCTGCTCGTCACCCACTGCCGCTTACAAGTGCAAGAGTCTCTACGGTAAGCTGCAGCTTACTGGATAGAGGCCTGAATTCACGTCAGTGCTGTTAAAGTAATCTCAATTAATGTTGTTGAAGTAGGAGAGATATTAAGTCAGTGACTGTCTTGGAAATTCCGCTCCTTAGGTCTTGGACGTTTAGCTTTTGGCGTTTAACTGTTGTTGTCTCCGCTCAATTAATACCTCACCCATGTCATCATCACCTCATACGCTAGCCGCCGCCGGCGTGAACTCAATCGTGAGCTCAGATATGCTATCCGCCGAGAGCGCAGCAGTGGGCACAGATCCTTTGTGAGAGTTGTCACCACTGAATTGCGTCTCCTCGTCCCGCGCCAAGCTTTTCTCTGCCAAGTCGAGCGATTCTGCATGCCTTCTTTTACGAGCTCGCATGCTGCTCCACACGAACCTCTGAAAAACGAATATAAAGGCAATAAGTGCAGCAAGTCCGCTGATCCCGATTCCAAAGTATTCAACGCCACGAGTGCTGTATAATAAATCACCAGGTCGGCTAAGCGTGAGCTGGTTCTGAATCACTCCCCCAATGCCCAGAAATATACCAAATCCATAACCCGACGTGAAAGACACGAACGACCCCGCGAGGCCTTGCCATTCAGGAGGCAACAGTGCGCTCATGATGATAGTGGCAGAGGCATAAGACCATCCAATGGCTAGTGGTTCTAAAATCCAAGTTCCGAACACATTCCGCCAATACGACTCGTGAACCTGCGACGTAGCAAGCGTGATCGCAGCGGCTAGAAATAGCAGCATTGAGAAAAAAAAGACGAGCTCGACAGTCTTCTCGCTGATAATGAACGTCACCAGGATAGCTCCAATGGCCCCCATTGGGGCCATCGGAGCAAGTGTAGATGCAGAGGCAAAAGGGGTGTAGTTACGGAGTAACTCGTTCACCATCTGTGTTCGAACTAAAGCGATCGCCAGTGCTCCCCAGCTCAAAAACATTGAAATCAGCACAAGAGTGATTTTGGGTTCCTTGTTTTTGAGGATGAGAGGCGGTACAAGAGGGTCTTTTGCGAAATTAGCGTCCCAAATGATAAACGCTGCCATGAGAATGACTCCAATAACGAGCAAAGTGATGATTGAGGCGTTTGTCCAGCCAATCACAGGCGCCTGGTTCCAAGCGTAGGCGAAAAGATTGAGCCCGCCCATAGCCAGGGTTCCACCTACCCAATCGACACGCTGCGGGGTTCCGTCAGCCTTCAATTTGGGCGGCAACGATGGTACAGAGATCCATGACATGATTCCACTCACGAATGCAAAGATGGCTATCGCGTAGTATGCCCAATCCCAGCGCTCCGTTTGAGTGACAATAATGCCAGTAAACCAAGGGCCAAGAAACAGGGCCAGTGGAACACAGAAACCTAGCGAGCCAAAGACGATGCGCTTGAGTGTAGACCCTGGCGCGTAAACGCGGCCTACTGCGCCAAGTATATTGGGCAAAACAAAAGCAGTACCACAGCCTTGGAAAGCGCGAGCACAGCAGTAGAACTGAGGGCCATGGCTTCGGTCGTAGTACGATATGCCACACAGGATCGACCAAATCACCGTCCAAACGTACCCGCCCATGATCATGGCCTTGATACCGTAGACGTCGCCAATTTGACCCGATACAAGCGTCACAGAGCCCATCGCCATACCATAAGCCGCTGAATACCAGCCTATCATCGGCGGCGTATCGCTTACGCCAAAATCTTCCTGCAAGATGAACAGCTGCGAGATAGCCATGCTCGCTCCGGCATTGGCCAAGATCTCGCCGAAGCACACAGACGCGATAAACAGGTACTCATGCCAAGGATGCTTGGAAAAGCAAGTCTGGTCTGAGAACCGCGATTTAGACATCGACGCCCGAGAACAGGCGCCCCGACAGGAAGCGCCTGGTACTGTGCGTTGCGTGCACGCTGCTTGGCAAAAGTCACAGGCAAAAATAGGGTCCTCTGCGCATACCCCAGCCCATAGACTGCATGACAGCAGCTTACCGCTGTTTTATGCGTGGAATCTTGTTAGGCTCGGCATCGTTACCAGCTTAAAGGCCGGTATTATAACTAGGCGCAAACAGCTGGAAAAACAGTTCGAAGAAAGAGCCCCGCTATTGCGGCAAGTCGTAATACATCAGCAGGTCCTCAGCGTTTGCCGCATCGCCAATAGGGTTGCAAGTAAGCCATAGCACGGTATGCGTAGACTTTGCAGAAATTACGTCCAGAGCTGGGCCGCTAAATGGTAGTTGCAGAGCTTTGTAAAGATGCTAGCAGCACCTCGACGGAAATTTTGATGGCCAAAATTACGGGTTTCATTACAATTCATTATAGCTCATTAGCGCGCTTACTTCTTGTAGTACGACGAGCTCTGCGGAAATTCGCGCTCTGCACGAAGTATCTCGCCCGTATCATAGCTAGGCAGCGCGTACATCCCTGCGCGTACCCAGACTTTGCGGCTCAAAACGGTTTTATGGACGAGTGCCGAGGAGGGCCTGTGGCTGTATTTGAGCCTTGTGTCAATTCGGTACTCGCGCATCACATTTGAAAACGCGAAGCTTGGTGGTACAGTCTCTGGGACCTTGACCAGCGGGTGGCCGAGGAGAGCCGTAATATCGGCCCCCGCCTGAAACGCAATATTCAGGCCCAACCGTTCGAACAGTATTGTCGACTTCTCAACTGTCTTGTCCAAGTTCTTTGCGCGTACGTACGTGCGTGCCACAAGGACAATCTGTATAGCTGATATGTGTACGGTCTCATCCTCTTTTAGCACACAGGACTCCAGCAGCCAGCTGCACTTGAGACCCGGTGTGAGCAACAGCTCGCAGCGCACTTCAAAGGATACGTTGTTCACACACACCTGAGCGCGGTCGTGAGCAAGCGTAGATACTAGACGAGAGATGAGTCCGCTTACGGAGCGCGCGTTCGAAACGACGCGGCTCTGCGCAGTATGCATGACCCCAAACGTTGGCAAGTGGTCTAAAGGCGGATCGCTCGGCAGGAATACAATAGGCTCGTGCGCACAGAGCATAGAAGGCCCAAGACCGAGAACCACACTGCGATTGACGGTCACTTGCACAAAGTACCGCACAGTTGCCACATCATCGTCGAGGTCGCTAAGAGACGGCGGCAAAAGCGTCTGCTCACCAGTGACAAGCTGACCTAGACCGTAATTCACAAAGCTGTGGGTGACCTTTGCACATGAGCGATCGGGCAGCTGGAACGTAAATGGCCACTCATGGACGCCTGGTCGTAGCTTATACTTTTCGCCATACTGCTCGCCGTGGGGTGGAAATAGTCGCTCTTCAAGCGCGAGGATGGTTACGACTTCCTTCTCTTGATCTGTGAATTTTTGGCCGTTGTCGTCTACGCGCACAAGCTCCGTGCGGCTGAGACCGCAAAGTTTCACAACGACGTTGCTCACGTCCGTGCTCTGCTTAAGATCTAGGTGCACAGAGCCTTGAATTGAATCTCTGTTCGTGTACCAGGGCACATTGCGCCTAAGCTTCACGCGCACAACGGACATTGTGTATGCGAAAGACTCTCAATCTTATGCAGCTGATCTGATAAGTACGGAGCCTCACGTGCGCCTGAGCGCACTCCTTTAAGCCCAAGCATACCAAATTCACAGGAAGTAAGAGCAGAAAAGCGAAGCTATGGCTGACCTCCCATGACAATTTTTGGGCTAAGGAAGCACGCGCCTCCGTTGGGGCATATTGCGATACAGCTCTATGGAAGTTAATAGCACATGCAGGAGCGATTATGCCGTGAGTCAACGCGCTAGCGGACGATTAAGCTATTACTAATCGCGTATCCAGAGGCGGCGCCTGTGCCTTGCAGAATGCAAAAGTGAAACATAGTTCGTGCTTCGTATGGCGCAAAAAGTGCGACTCCGCTGTTCTTCATGTTTAAAATGCCTGTGCATGGGAAGGGGAAGCCCAGCTTAGGTTACGCAATAACTTAACCTGACCGACTAGTCCAAATCGGCGTACTCTTGTATTAACAGCTTAAAAGCCTGCGAGCTCTGAGCCACAGTGCCCTGATTCGTCTCTTTAGACAGAACGCTTTCTTCTTTGATTTGCTGCGCACTTTGAGACGCTGAGTTTCGTAATCGTTCATTTCTATTATAGGCAATCTTTGAGTTGCTTGGCCAATCCATGTCTTTGGTAGCTATCGCTGCTTTCTCTGGCCCGAAAAACAGCCCTAGAAGCCCATCTTTGCAAGATCATCCATGATTCCCAGATACATAGCCTGCGATGAAAAGTTGTGGTTAAGCAGCCTTCGCGGCTTGTACCTCGTCATGTTGATAACATCTCCGTGATCTACATTGTCGAGTGTGCCCATATACTCGCCCCAGTGCGCGGAGTTTACGCTGACCATGCCATCGTTGTCACCATCTACGCGCTTTATTATTTTCCAAGGCAAGTAAAATGGCGACAAGAAAGTCGGCGTAAATCGCGCACCATAGCTGAAATAGCGGACACGAGGGTCATCCTCAACTTCGCGGTTGAAACTCTCCGTCATATACTCCGACGTGAGCTCGCAGAACGCACCAAGCGACGGCGTAATGAAGGGCAGCAAGCCAGTTACAGATGAGAAAGCGTCGGCTATGGGCGATCCCATGTGTGGCGTCGACAGCGTCGTAACTGTCGCTACGCGAATTCCATCCGATGGCCGCAATAAGCGCGACACAAGCAACCGCGCGTCGAGGCCACCCATAGAGTGGGCTAAGATGTTAACAGCGTGACGTTCCTTCAATATTGGCTCTGACAGCAAGGCGCGGTGCAGCGCATCGGCACGCCGCTGGATTGTCGCCAAAGGAGGTACAGAGTGCGCAACAACCTTCGCACCTTGTGCTTCGAGCGCCTCTTTTACACCGTTGAAGTACGAGAACCGGTGACCGCCAGGCAGCCGGATTGTGCCAAACCCGAACAGCCCGTGGCACAAAACGATAGGGAACTTACAAGCGCGATACTGGCTTCGAGGTGCGCGAAACTCATCGATAATCAGCTTTTGCATTCATCCGTTTTGCTGCGCGGGCGTTTGCACCCGCGAGCCTTAGTCAAGCAAGCCGGGCCATACGCGCGCGTCTTGGGGTCTTTCAGGAACCGCTAAGTGGCCGAGGAGAATCACCTCTGCCTGGTGGGCGAATTTCCGTTAGCCTTTCGCCAATCAGTGCCGCACCTTTAGGACCTCTCGGTCTGCAATTCCCGGACCGGTGCCAAGCGGTGACAACTTCCCAATGACGTCATTATGCGAGGGCAGAGGCCCTGCATCCTTCAGCTTGAGAAGTACGACACGCGCCTGTCAATGGTATGGGGGGGCGCTACCTCGGGATATTAATAGGAACAGCAAGCGCCACCAACGGGCAATTCCTCACAAGCCCGTTTCTGGCCCGCTAATAAACCGTGAGGGACTATTTCTGTAGCCAATCTTCCCCGCAATCAATATCTATTTCTCTTCCGGTGGTGCCAGTGTTGGCCTCTTTCACTCCCCTCCCTGCCTCCCTCCCTCCCTTTCGCAGCTAAAATTCCATGAGTATATGGGCTAGGGCAGGGACGCATGCTCCCGTTCCAGACCCTGGTCGTCGAGACTAGAAAAACACTCTCTCTTAACTCACTTGCCACGGCAGTTGCGCTTCGCTCTTGGTGCCCCGCACTATCGCAGCCCCCCATATAGCGCGCGTGTCTTACCTCGCTCTTGCTAGCAATGGAGTCCCCTGAGATTAACGTTGAAGTGGCTCACAGCGTTGGCGTAGCCGCCCCACAACAGGTCTCGCCCACGGACAGCATTAACGAACAAGCGGCCCGCGAAACTTCACCACTGAGCCAGGATGAACTCCGCGCTCAGGCAGCTGTGATGCAAGACCAGCTCGGTTTTATTCTTACGAACGTCAAAGAGATTAAGGACAACTGCAATCGGCTCAAGACGCAGAACCGCTCTCTACAAGAATACATCGAGTCGCTCATGGCGCGCAGATGACAGCTCTATTTCCAGCCTTCCTCTTGCGCCTGTACTATTACCACTCTCACGTCCTGTGAGCGAGCATCTGGTACGCTTCTCCCCCTACTATTCTTCCTCCTTCTCTCGCCACGGAAATCCGAAACCTTTGCATTGCTCTCCGTGGCTCACCCTCGTTTTTGCCAAATTCTGACACTCTTTCAATTCTTTTCTTTTGACTAATTAGCTAGCATGGGGGGGAGAACGCACTCGTAAATATACATAGAAGAGGCCCTACGTCTCTCAGCAGCGACGAATAACTCTTGCCGCCATTCTCTCATAGATTTTTTCAGCTTAAATGTTGGAGGCTTAAATAACGGTTAAGCCTGGAATACTTACCCGCTCCACACTGCGACAGCATTCCTCGGCCGAACTTCCGGAGCTTGGCTGGGTGCACCCTGCCACCCGCCTAGATCGGAAGCGACCTGGGAAAAACAACCCCTCTGATCAGCTAAAGAGGAGGAATTGAAAGTGGGTGAGCTCTTGCGTAATACCTCAAGACGAAAAGGCGGAGAAGCATGCCGTGCTCATGCATGCTGAGATCTTTAGGGGCTGACAGCTCGCAGTCACACATAGTCACACATACCTCACATTTGCTGTGAGTGCATCCGCCGATGGGAATCTTACAGTCAGTGAGCACGTTACAGCAGCCAGCAGGCAAGAACTCTTGGCCGGTGTGTCTCCAGCAGAGCATAACCAGGGGGAAAGAAAACCACACAAACAGTACACGCGACTGAGTTTGGCGCCTATTCACCCTACTTGGGGCCATAGCGGCTCAGGGGCCTCAGGCGCTGGATGATAGAATTTCAAAGTGAATTTACATCGATCTAGCGCGCTTCGGGCTCTGGCTTAGGCCCCTTTGTTTTGCTAACACTAGTTTTTTATGTACTCTTGCGTCACCTCCTGACCACTGAATGAGGAGAGGCCCTCACCGTTGTAGCTCACGCTGGCCGCAATCTCCACCGGTTTAGCACTCTTAGCTCCTGCAGCAAGAAGCCAGCGCTGTCCTTCACGCATGAGGTCGTCGCGCGCCGTCTCGGGGCAGTCCTCCTTGCTTCCCGGCGCATTCTTTACAGGCGAGAACTCGCTCTGGCGCGCAACCTCCAGAGCCGCGAACTTCGCAAGCGGCACCTCGCCAAAAATGTCAAACACAAACTGCTCTAGCTTAATGCCATTCGGCGTGCTCGGCTTCTCAGTCGTGCCATTAGAGCCCGCAAATGGAATCTTCTTGTGCGCGATATGGAACGGCATGCTCGTCTTCGCAAGTGCTGGCGCGCGCAGAAGGAAGTCCAAAGTGTAGTAGTGATTCACAATGTTCGCCGCACGCAGCTTGAGAAGCTCTGGATCGGCCGCGTCGCGGGCAGAGCGCAATTCCTCAGAAATTTCGGAGTACTCGATAACCGCAGGCTTGCTCTCGCGCGCAGCTATGACGCCTACTTTCTCGTCCGGAGAGCGCTTGCGGACAACCTTGACCGCAACGTCGACCGCGTGTGCCGCGCAGAAACCGATAAACGTTGGGTCAGCTACCTTCACAAGTGAGTTGTCCACGCAGTACATGTGCACATGCTCTATGCCGCGACGCTGCATATCTTCGAGCACTCCGCACGCTTTAAGTGCCTTGTAAACGCCGCCGTTTCCGTCCGGGGCAACAGCAACGCGGCCAGCGGATTCGAGGATGATTTTGCCCTCCTCCGTCACACACGGCATGATTCCTTGCTCAAAAAATATAACATCTGATGGGCTCAAGCCAAAGTGATTATTTTTCTTGAAGAAACGCTCCGTTGGTTCGCGCGTGGGTCCACTCGTCATGATGTACCACGGCAAGCCGCCGAGCTTAGCAATGCGCTCGGCCTGGAGCTGAAAAAGCGACTTATGACTGGGAAGCCCAATATCGTAGCAACCCTTTGGTGATGAGGAGCCAAGTCTGGTTCCTTGGCCACCAGCTAAAAGGAGGACAGCGACTTTTCCATCGCGAATCGCAGCGTGGCCCAGACGCATCCATTCCGCTGCTTGCGAGGTTTGCTGGTCATCCTGAGAAACCAGAGACGCCGTAGACTCAGCAGGAAGTGGCTCTACGTCGCTTTGTGGCGATTTCCAGGACTGAGCTTTGGCTACGATACCTTCAATCTCAGTAGGGTCGATTGCGCGCAGCTGGCTCGCAAATTGAGCTTTCTCCGAGCTGGAAAGTTTGTCGGCAAACCGAAAAATATGCCCCTGGCCCGCTTCCGTGTATTGTGCTTGCAGCTGCTCGAACGTAGCCATTCTTTTGATACTGCTTAACGTCGCAAGCCTATTTTTAGGCAATATGTAAACAATGCGAACAGCCTGTAAGTAGCTTTGGCCGCGTAATATCGCAGAGGCGCTGCGTCAGCAGCGCAAACCACGTGCGAGCGAAAGTGCGATGTCCTACGAATTTTATGCATGCCGGCACGCCACAGGACGCTAGACTTTTTCTCTCTAGAGAAATGAACGGAAGCAACGGGTAGTACCCTTTGGCGTAGTTTGTTAGTTATTCAGACCGTAGCACTGAAAGCAGCGGAACAAGGCTTAGAAGCTTGGCATCATGAACTATGAATAGTCTGTTGTGTTAAAGTTGGAATCAGCGCTCAATCTTGAATCTAGCGCGCGGACCACCTATATTGCCTCAACCCATTCTAATGGCAACCTGACTCACTAAACTCGTCGCAGTAAGGCTTACACGCTTCAGGCCGGAAGCTAGGAGATGCTGCCGCTAACACAGTTACTTTCCTGGCCTACCACACATAGCTGAGCTGAATCGACTGAAGGGTCCTAGATGTCCTGCACATTATGTGCATATGTAAGACGGCGCACACTGTAATTAAGTAGATTCAGGGCAAGGGGAAGGTAAGATCTATCAATGAATCCTCAGTGCGGCATCGATAAGGCACAGCCGCAGCGATCCCGAGAATGCGCGAAAAGACGGGCAGCTGACCCTGGCAGGTACGAATCTACGGATCGACCATGAAAAGGGCCAGCGTTCTGCGACTGTATCAAAGATTCTCGCTGAAAGAACCACTGGATTTTGTGATATTATGTACAAAGAACTATGACGCCCACCAGGGCACAGCCTGCATGCATCCTCACGTCATCGGGCGCTACGCCATTTCGGTCGAGGTTAGGTGGCGACGTCAGATGGGGGGAAAATTTGATCAGCTTCTGCAGGGAGCCGTGGGAGGCCGAGAAGCGTGAGGTGACTCAGCCGCGTAGGCGTAGTCCTTAGTAGTAGGACAGCGAACATTAGCGCACCTCCACAGAAGTCAGCTTCCTCCCCACCCAACCGTAACAGACTGCTCCTTTGTTGGCCTCAAAGTTAACTAAAAGAAAGGAGAACACCATGGCTGTTGCCGTTGAACCAAAGGGCGTGAATTTTGGCTCTTTTGGTCCGCAACTGGCTGAGCGTATCAATGATTTCTGCGACTCTGACGCGTGCGCCATCGATATCGGCGAGGGCGTCGATTGCCCGGAGCTTTGCAGCGCGTTGCGTCGCCTTCAGTATGAACTTACACAACACCGTCAGGCGTCGCGCCAGCTCGATGGCGTCCCCCTTGGCAACTTGAATTGGAGCGACCTGTACCAGCGCGTCGAGAAACAGCAGCAGGACATCGAGTCACAGCTACAGACTGCGACGGCGCTCGAGACCAGACTTTCATATGCTCATGGCATGGTATCAAGCCTCGCGAGCCACGATGAGGGCGGCGACACAACGCCGCGAAGTACGGCAGTAGAGCTACGGCGGTCTCAGAATGCGAATCGCGCCTTCCAGCGAGCGTTACAGGAGATTGGTGAGGTTGTCATTGCCGTCGCTCAAGGCGATCTGTCCAAAAAGGTCACAGTGCACTCGCAGGAGCTAGATCCGGACATTGTTAAGTTCAAGAACACAATCAATACAATGATGGACCAGCTGCAAACTTTCGCCAGCGAGGTCATGCGCGTCGCCACAGAAGTTGCTGGTGGCACGCTCGGAGGCCAGGCAGAGGGCGCGGGCACCGTTGGCGTGTGGCGTGAGTTAACTGAGAACGTGAACGTAATGGCCTCGAACCTTACCAACCAGGTGCGAGAAATCGCGGATGTGACGCGTGCTGTAGCGCAGGGCGACTTGAGCCGAAAAATCAACGTTCATGCTCAAGGCGAGATTCTCGAACTCCAGAAGACAATCAACTCTATGGTTGATCAGTTGCGCACGTTCGCGTTTGAGGTCACACGGGTGGCGCGCGAAACTGGTGTGGAAGGACGACTTGGCGGACAGGCGCGCGTTAACGGTGTTGAAGGAATCTGGAAAGAGCTTACGGACAATGTGAATGCCATGGCGTCGAACCTCACGGATCAAGTACGGAATATCGCAAAGGTCACGACAGCCGTAGCGCAGGGTGATCTGAGCCAGAAGGTCACGGCTCACTGCAATGGCGAACTGCTGTCGTTGAAGTCGACGATCAATCAAATGGTAGACCAGTTGCAAGGCTTTGCAACTGAAGTGACGACGCTGGCGCGTCGCGTAGGAACTGAGGGCCGTCTCGGCGGCCAAGCAAAAGTCCAAGACGTCGAGGGCACTTGGAAGGAGATCACAGAGAACGTCAATGTCATGGCTTCGAATCTGACAACGCAAGTACGCTCGATTGCCCACGTCACGACAGCCGTGGCCCAAGGCGACCTGAGCCAAAAGATCGATGTCCATGCACAAGGCGAGGTGCTCGCTCTTAAGTCGACAATCAACCAAATGGTGGACCGCTTGCGCTTGTTCGCAGCTGAGGTGACGCGCGTTGCCAAAGATGTCGGTGTCGAGGGTAAGTTAGGTGTGAGTGCGAAGGTTGAAGATGTAGATGGCTTGTGGAAGGATATTACGCAAAATGTAAACACAATGGCCTCAAATCTGACCTCGCAGGTGCGCGCATTCGGTGATATCACTTATGCTGTTACGAACGGAGACTTCACTCATGGCCTGGTCACAGTTGAGGCCAGCGGTGAGATGGACGCGCTGAAGACACGTATCAACCAAATGATTATTTCCCTGCGCGATAGTATTCAGCGTAATACGGCCGCGCGCGAAGCTGCTGAGCTCGCGAACCGCACTAAGAGCGAATTCTTGGCCAACATGTCGCACGAGATTCGCACGCCAATGAATGGAATTATCGGTATGACACAGCTCACTCTCGACACGGAGCTCACGCAGTACCAGCGCGAAATGCTGTCCATCGTCCACAACCTCGCAAACTCGTTATTAACTATCATCGATGACATCTTGGATATCTCGAAGATCGAGGCGAACCGCATGACGATTGAGCGCATCGCCTTCTCGCTGCGCGGAACTGTGTTTGGCGCTTTGAAGACCTTAGCGGTGAAAGCGAATGAGAAGCCTCTTGTACTTTTGTACAACGTGGACAACTCGTTCCCAGACTCGCTAGTAGGTGATTCGTTCCGCTTACGCCAGGTTATCCTGAATCTCCTTGGCAACGCCATCAAGTTCACGGAGCGCGGCGAGGTTGCCTTGACGGTCCGCAAGGCCACACCGCCCGTGAATGAACAAGGTGACATGATGCTTGAGTTCTGTGTGAGCGACACAGGCATTGGCATCAAGTCTGATAAGCTTGATGTAATCTTTGACACCTTCTGCCAAGCTGATGGTTCAACGACGCGGAAGTTCGGCGGCACGGGGCTGGGACTATCCATCTCGAAGCGGCTGATCAACCTCATGGGTGGAGACATCTGGGTGAAGTCGAGCTACGGAAAAGGATCGCAATTCTACTTCACTCTTGCGCTGACTCCAACTACGCCGCCATGGGGCCCGCTGTTGCAAAGTCTTTCTCCGTTCAAGGGCCACCAAGTGTTGTTTATCAGCACGATACACGACTCGCCGGAGGTCACAAAAGACATTATGGACAGCCTGGCGCAGCTTCAGCTTAAGTGTCAGCTTGTGAAAAGCGTTGCATCAAGCCCTCTCATTCACAGCGAGACCTGTCCGAAGTACGACACTATCATTGTCGACACGCTGGAGGTGGCTCGCGAGCTCCGAAATCTCCAGTATCTGAAGTACATTCCGTTGGTGCTGTTGAACCAGCACATTCCGCGAGTCAATCTAAAGTTGTGTCTGGACCTTGGTATCTCGTCATATGCGAACACGCCTTGCCCTGTACACGACCTGGCCACAGCTATGCGCTCTGCGCTTGAGAGCCGAGCAGCGCCGCTGAACCAGGACGGCATGCAGCAATACAATATCTTGCTTGCCGAAGACAACATTGTGAACCAACAGCTTGCTGTACGTATTCTCGAGAACTACAAGCACAAGGTCGAGGTTGTCGAGAATGGACTAGAGGCTTTTGAAGCGGTTAAGTCGAAGCGGTACGACGTTGTTCTTATGGATGTTCAGATGCCTGAAATGGGTGGCTTTGAGGCCACAGCCTGTATTCGCGAGTGGGAGAAGCAGAACGTTGGTGTACGGACGCGCACTCCTATCGTGGCGCTCACGGCCCATGCCATGCTTGGCGACCGCGAGCGGTGCATGCAAGCTCAAATGGATGAGTATCTTAGCAAGCCGCTCAAGCCTGCACTGCTACTTCAGACCATCCACAAATGCGTGTACAGCGTGAACCAGCTGCGGCATCTTGCTCTGGGCCCTTCGCCGCCGAACCAAAAGGGGGCAGGAATGGCGACAGACACAATGAGCGGCTCTCATTATGCTGACAGCACTGCAACGGCGAATGCAGCCAACATCACCGCGCTGACAGATCTTCCGAACCTTAGCCAGTCGGCCGACCATATGGCCACGCCGGAGCATCCCGAGGAGGCGGCGAAGGAGAAGGAGCGAGTACAGCATGCGAAGATTGTACTGGAAGAAGGCTCTGAGGCTGCCGCGGATGCAGTTACGCAGGAGCAGGGCCACACTAATGGGCACCACCGAGCAGAAGAGGACGTGGACATGCCCTAGAAATGTGTTGAAGAGTTGAAAGACATCTCCAACTCAGCTACCGGCTCGAAAGAATGCCTGAGTGCAACTAAATTGTATCAACTTATTTATCTAACTTATTACCGCCCATCTCACCTAGAAATTGAGAAAGATTTCGAAAAATCAAAAATTAAAGAGAGGACTAGAGATAACAGGGGGAAAGAAAAGAAAGGGAGAGCCTCAGGAAAGCGATGTTTCAGAAAAGGGCGTCTCAGATGAGAAGAGCAATCGCACCAGCAACAGCAGCGCCCATTCCAATAGCGGCCTCCGAAGCGCCATTGTGAACCTTCGGCGCCTTGCTCTGCGAAGCGGAGATGGCAGGAGCTGTTCCGTTCTTTGCAGGCGCCGCTGCAGAGGCAGCGGATGTTGACTTGGCTGAAGAGGATGAAGCCGAGGCAGACGAAGCCGAAGCAGACGAGGCGGACGAGGCGCCGTGGCTGGAGGCACTGCTGGCCTCCGAGCTGCTGGCACTGCCCGAGAACTCAGGGGTGGGAGAGAAGTTCACAGCGGCGACGCCAAACTTGCTGTTAGCCGCGTTCACGCTCGATTCGAGCTCGAGCAGGCCACTGCTCAGCGAGCCCCACTTAGCGCTATCGTGGCCAAGGAGTTTGAGCTGACCGTTGATAATTGTTTGCGCGGAAGGAGAAACATCTTTGAGGTCACCCGCAGCAATGCTGTCTGCACCCACGCTCTTGAAGTCGGCAGCCTTCTCCGAGAGAGCAGCCAACAGCCCGGCAACCTCCGAGTTGACAGTGGAAGTTGACGCTACGTCAAGGTCGCTATCCTTGGCATTTGACACTTCATTGGCGTAGTCGTTGAGTGCTGACGTGAATGGCGAGAAGCCGTTCTGAATGGCAAGAGCGCCTTGAAGACCTGCTGCAGAGTTCCACTTGGAGACCGTGCCTGCGAGGTCCTTAGCAGCGGAAGCAACGCTGTTCGCGGCACCGTTGTAGTCTGCGGCAGCGAAAGTAAGGAGCAAAGCGGCGGAGGCAAGAATGGCAGACATGGAATTTGTGCTGAGGTGCTTTAGAGGTGAAAACAGGTGCCAGGTAGAGGAAACACGGGAGAGACTCTTATAGTTTTCACAGCTTGCCGATCAGGGTAAGTCATCGCCGCAATGCCGTCTAACTGCTGTCTCGTGCTGCACATAGCGGCACAAGCAGTTTGGGGACATATTCTGGCCGTGGGCGTAGGGTACAGCATGCGACACATGGAGGAGACACGCGTCCCGGAAACGCGACAGGCAGTGGGCCCCGCGAGTTTTCCAGATTCTCACATGTATAGCACAATTCACACAGTCCAGTACAGGCCTCAAGCATTCTCCGGCTGCAGTCTCATGTCTTGTTTGGAAAGCAAAATATACCAGGCCGCGCGGCCAACATCGGGTTAGGGTTCAGGTGGTCTGCACACACACAGGCGGGGAGGGAGAAGCACGGCCTAAAGCTGACATTCTTTTTTGTTCACGTGATTGGGCTAACGAACGCCATAGCTAGCAGAGCTTTCTCAGGTGACCGTTAGTTAAACCGTGAAATTTCACACTTGCGAAAGCACGACCATGGTCAAGCCTCTGAGAGCGGGGCTCTTGCTCAGCCGCGTGCCCGTCGTGGTCCCCGAGCCACCGGCGTTTGCTGGTGCGTACTACCGCTATATGTACGAGCTGGAGCGGCGACTCATGTGGACGTTTCCCAGCTTCTTCTACTTCAAACGAGGCACACTCGCGCAGCGCCGGTTCAACGACCTTCAGCGGGGGCCGATGCCACGCCACAAGGGCGTCTTCTATCCAGAGGGAATTCCGGACGTGCATCATAATCGCGAGCGACGGTTAAAGCAAGAAGTGCGGCTCAGTAACGATGAGCAGGACCGCATCGAGCCAAATGCGCGCACGACAGACGCGGACGCGAAAGGCGACATCACCTCACTTGCACGCAAACTCGATTCGACGCTTTACCTTCTGATAAAACAGGGCGAGTGGCGGTTTCCGTCGTTTGAAGTTGCTGACACGGATGCGTCGCTGCATGAGGTCGCAGAGGCCGGCCTGCGCAGGATGGGAGGTGATCTCATTAATACATGGACAGTCTCGCCAACGCCGGCGGCAGTGGTGCACGCCGCTGATAAGCCCGAGTTTCTTGTGCGGTCGCACGTCCTACACGGGCAGTTCCAGCCGGCGGACGTGGAGTATGCATGGCTCACGAAGGCCGAAATTAAGGACCGCGTGGCCGGCGCCTACTACGAACAAGTCGAGGCACTGCTCTAATTGTACATATTTAATTTGCAAAACTTAGAGGCTTTAGGTCGCACTGACAGCACGAGAAACACTCTCCTACGCTGGCTTCAGTGCCTCGGAAGTAGGTGTTAGCTTTGGCTGCAATGACATGCCCGTGGGCATCCACTGAATTTGGAAACGGACTGCTCAGAGTGTGGCCTTTACGCTATGCTATGTAAACGAGTATATAGATACGTATATATGCGTAGAGGCATCATTACAGAGCGAATTAGTCTCAAACAGCTGCCTATGCTCGACAGCCTCATCTCTGTTGCTGCTGCATCTGTTGTTGCATTTGCGCGAACATCGCCTGCATGTCAGTGCCCGGCGCCATGGGCATCATGGGGAAGGGCATCTGCGCACCGCCCTCACCTGAGCCCGGCATGCCCGACATTGGCATGCCCGGCATACCTGGCATTCCTGGCATACCCGGCATCCCGGGCATGGGCATACCTGGCATCATTCCTGGCATTCCTGGCATTCCTGGCATCGGCATCCCTGGCATCATTCCTGGCATTCCTGGCATTCCCATCATCATCTGCTGCTGCTGCTGAAGCATGCGCTGGCGGTTCACAGAGCGCGCGCTCACGCCGCCCATGCCGATCTCAATATCAGGCTCCTCCATGACCATACCAGCCTCAAGCGCCTTGCCACCTGTACCGCCATATTCGGCGCTCATGGCCCAACGACGGTCCGCGTCTGTGAGACGCATTAGCGGGATACGTGACACGCCTTGGTAGTAGTCAAAGCAATCGCGCGGGCCAAACCCAACGCCCCATTTAATCCGCAGCATGCTAGAGCCGTCACGATTCTTTCGCTCAAACTCGGAGCGCACAAGCTCGGCATCCTTTCGGCTGTGCACCTTAACGAAGGCGTGGCGCTTTTCGCGGTGGAATACGCATGACTGAATCTGGGACACAGTCTCTAGCTCCTGCCGTAGCTCAGCTTCCGTATAACTATCCGGCACGCCGCCAACGTACAGGGTGCGCGACCAAACTTTAATATCGCCTGGAAGCAATGAGTTGTCCGTTTCCAGGTTGCGCGTTGCGTCGCCAGCGCGCGTCTTAGGCTGAGGGATCTCTGGCGTGGAGCGACCAGGACTGCGCGAACGCTCGCGCTCTCGTGCGGCCTCGCGGGTATTGTCGCGGCCGCGGTTGCTCACAGCGGCAAGGCGCGGGTCTCCAGCTGCGGCTGGGGCAGATGCCGAGGCAGAAGCAGCAGGGCTCGCAGCAGGCGCTGCGCTCTGTGTCTGCGACATAAGTTGCTGCAGAAGTGATGCCTGAGAGTTCTGCGTGCTTGCCTCTGCTGGTTTCGATGGCTCGGGCGACTCAGGTTTGTTTTTCGCCAAATTTTGGAGCACGCCAAACAAAAAGTCGGTGCTTGGTGGCTGTGTCTCCTGCCTTGCGGGTGCCGGCGGCGTGTCAGGGAGCCCAGCCCATCGCGCGGGAGGTGAGCCAGGCGGTGTGGTCGTATAGGGCTCGGCGAAGTGGGTTTGGCGGAACTCATCAAGAACAGTCTCACTGAACGTGTCGGCCTTCGCCCAGATATCTAGTAGCTTGCGCATCTTGTCGAAGTGGTCCGTCGTCTGCCGACGCACAGCCATGTTCTCCATGAACGTTGGCAGCTGATCACGCAAAGCGGCCAACCCCTCGGCGTACTCTGCAGCCGCGCCATCTTTTCGCGACTCTTCTTGGTACGCACGGGTAACGGCATCGAGAACGTACATCATACCGAGCTTATTGCTAACGGGCCCGTGCTTCGCGCTGTCGGCGAGCGCATCAACAACCTGCTTCTCAAGTGCAGGATACTTCACGGCGAAGTCGGTGAGCTTGCGAATTCGGCTGCCGGACACGCCGGGCGCCTTCATGGTCTGAAGCTGCGCAAGTACGTCCTTAAATTCGGCGATGTCGGGCATCGTTGTGGTCGTAATTTGCAAAGTGAACAGAGTCTTGTATAGTGCTCGAAAAGGTGTGTGCGGTCTGTCGTTAAACTTTTAAAAGTAAAGGGATAGCTAGTTAGCTAGCACCGAGGTCCTCCGTGTGTCAAATGCCAAAAGGTAAGAAAAGTTTGACAAAGAGAAAGAAGGGGGGAGAGAGGCGTAAGAAAACCATAGGAGAGCGAGCGGGGCGAGGGGACGGCCGAGGAATAACACGTGATAGGAGAGCCAATGAGGCGCATGCTCCTGCACGCTCGTAGCAAGCCAGCCAAAAAGGCTTTTCTAACACTGGATAGGAAAAACTAAACTGTAGGGTCGCTCTGAGGTTGAGCTCGCCCCTCACCCGTGACATAGCTCCTAGGGGTTAAGTGGGCTGGGCTCGCCTGCGCATACTGCTTTTCGCATGCCAAATCAACGTCAACCTGTGGTAGCTGGTGGGAGCAGTGGGCATGACTACAATGCAATAAATCAATTGGTAAAACTGAATTAAATATAGAGGACTTACAGGCTAACCTCTGTATGTCTCAGCACAGTGGGAACTGAAAGCTCTAGTTACGGAGGAGAACGCTCCAGGACAGCTCGATCACGTGCATTGTTAGTGTCCCAATCATCTCCAGCCTAAACGCGGTGTGGTAAAAGCATCATTAGCAGTATGCTTCGCCAGGCCTCTCTGCTCACGCAGCGGAGCGCGTTCGCCGCATCCCGCGTGGCGCACCCGGCGCTGCTGTCGCCTGCTGGGCGGCGACTTAATTCGACCGCGCCGAAGTCGAAGAAAGACTGGCCGGAGGATGGGCTGGTAGGTCCTTATCCAAACCTTCCGTACGAGTACTACAATCAGCGTCCCCAGGACGTCAAGTGGGACGACCAACAGGGCCGGCGTAATCTAGGCGAGCCCCTGCACCACCGGTTTGATCTCATCGACGTCTGGTCGCCGGACCACTTCGAGCAATTGCCTGACCGTTACGCATGGAAGTACAACGCAGTTTTTGTATCGATCATAGCAGGCTTTTCGCTGCTGTGTTGGTACAACTGGGAAGAGCCGCAGTTCGTGCGCCGGGAGTACCCATTCGAAGGCCTGAACAAGGCACTGGGCGGTGACGCGCAGTCGAAGGAGCTGTTCGCGGCCAGAGAGGATAAAGATAACTAAATCTCCTAACGTTTGTAGAAAAGCAGCGCCAAGAAGTAGCCTCATAGTCCCTTTGCGAGAGACAAGCAGCGGTAGTCAGTCCAACCTAACCAACCTAACCCAAAAAATGACGGCGTCCTTTGTGGCAGACTACAAGCGATCCGCTCAACGAGCCACCTAGCACACAACTGAGCAGGAAACTTAGCACGTAGCAGAAGACGCAGCCGAGCCATCAGCCTCTACATGGTCATAAATCAACCGGGGAGCAGTGTGAAATTCACAAATGTGTCCCATGTGCGCATGCGTAAGGGCGATAGGCGGTTCGAGATTGTGTGCTACCGCAACAAAGTACAGGACTGGCGCTCCGGTGTTGAGCGTGACATTGACGAGGTCGTTCAAGTCCCGCAAGTTTTTGTAAATGTGGGGAAGGGCGAGTCCGTATCCTCTCAAGACCTACAGAAATATTTTGGTACTACGGATGTGGATAAAGTCGTGCTTGAAATCTTGAACAAGGGCGAGCTGCAGGTCGGCGGGAAAGAGAGACAACAGCAGCAGACACAGCTTCATCAGTCTGTGCTAGAGATAGTTGCTGCCAAAGTCATCAATCCAAAAAACGGGCGGCCGTACCCTGCGTCAATTCTCGAGAAAACGCTGGAGCTTCTCGACTTCAAATTTAGCCCCACCCGCCCCGCAAAGGGCCAGGCACTCGAGGCTATTAGGCTGCTCGTGGAGAAGCAGCTTATTCCCATTGCGCGGGCGCGCATGCGAATCCGCATCAGTGACGATGCTGCACCGAGCTATGCTGAGGAGTTGCTAGAGAAAATGGACGAGGTGGAGTCTGAGGCGTCCGACATAAGCTGCTGGGAAGCCACAGGTCTCATAAATCCCTCGGACTTTCGGGACATTGACCGGCTCGTCGGCGAGAAGTCCAATGGCACTGGGCTGGTGGAGGTACTCGCTATCACTGAGGACCCCACCGAAGCTTAACCGTGTCGACGCAACTAGCGCTTAAACGAGAATGACAAGGCTTTTGCTGCCTTTTGAGTGGTGCTTGTCGCGCTCGCTTACCTGAAGGCTAATGTTAATGCTAACGCAAATGCAAATCGGGACCCCTTTCGCTTGCGTCGCAACCCACTTAACCGTTAGCCGTTGCGCTGCGCATGGCTGCGTGCTCTATGCGCCACGAAGCAAGCATCCAATTCGCTGTTCACTCAGAGTTCACCGCCGAAGCTCTAAGGTAAGTTAAATTATTCCGGGTACAATCGTGGTTGCGCCGCGCCGCGAGGACCCACGACGAAGGCTCGAAGTCAAGGCCATCAAAGCATATAAAGAGCGTGCTGCATTAGGGCTCAGTCTTTTCGGTAGACACTCTCTTTCATCCGCTTCCATGAAGATCACCCCTCTCGCTCTTGCTCTCCTTACTCTTGTCTACGGCGCTACGGACAGCGACATGTCTGGTGCCAAAGGCGCCATGACGAACGCTGCCCAGGTCCAGGACACTCTGAACCGGCTGCTGAAGTCGAACGGAGCCCACGCCGGCGCCGACACAATCACTGCTTTCATCACGGGTGTCGACTCGCAGATCGACAACGCCATTGCCACTGTCTCGGACGCGCTTGCGCCGCTCACGCTCGGTGTCTCGAAAGAGATAGGTAACGTCTTGCTCGGTCCCTTCGTGCAGTCCGTTACGAACGGCGCCGAAGTGCTTCTTAGCAACCTTATCGGTGGCGGCGCCGACGTCGTTGATGCGAGTGTTGTAGGTTTGCTCACAGGTAATTTTGCGAAGCTGAGTGCGCTTGCAGCGAAGAACAATGTTGACACTTCTCATCTGCAGGCTTTGAGCCGCGAGATCACGAACACTGTCGCGGGCGCTACGTCTTCCTCTTCCTCTTCCTCCAGCGGCAGCAAGGGGCGTCGTTCTGACGGATCGGATGTGTCCGGCCTGAAGGGTGCGATCACAAATCTGAAGCAGACCGTCGACACCCTTAAGGAGCAACTCGAGACGCACGATGGTCACGCTGGTAAGGACGTTGTAAACGCCGCCATCACCGGTCTTGACTCGCAAATTGACAACCTTGCGGCCACACTCTCCACAGGCCTGAACGGCGCTACGCTCGGCATCTCTGGTAAGATTGGCGACTTCTTGCTGGGTCCGTTTTTCCAATCCGTCACGAACGGTGCCGAGGTCATTATCTCGAATGTGCTGGGCGGTTCAGTTGACATCGTCACAGATGGAACATCGAAGCTGTTCTCTACGGCGCTATCCAAGCTTGTAAGTCTTGGCAGCAAGCTGAACGTATCGAAGAACGACGTGCAAAACCTCGAGAAGGTCCAGAAGCAGGTCGAGAACCTGAAGGCGCCCAAGAAGGAAAGGTCTACGCTGGCGGCCGCGGCGGCGACGGGCGATGCGAGCGACAAGCACGCAAAGAACAAGCGCGCCTCAGACGCGGACATGTCGGGCGCAAACGGCTCCATGACCAACTACAAGGAGACGCAGGACACGCTGAACCGTCAGCTGCAGGCCCATAATGGACATGCGGCTCAGGCAGTTATCAACGCGTTCATCACAGGCGCCGACTCGCAGATCGATAATGCTATTGCGACAGTGTCGGATGCCCTTGCTCCGCTTACGCTTGGCGTATCCAAGGCTGTTGGAAACGTGCTGTTGGGCCCGTTCGTGCAGTCCGTCACAAACGGCGCAGAGGTGCTCATCTCCAACCTCTTGGGCGGTGGCGTTGATATGGTTAGCAACAGCGCTGTTGAACTATACTCGAATGCGTTGAAGGAGCTCTCGCAGGCCGCAACGCGTTTCGGCGTGAATGACAACATTCGCAACGAGCTCGTATCGGCTCAGCAGAAGCTCTCGAACCTGAAGGCTCCTGCAAGCTCTGCTGCTGCCGCTGCCACCAAGGCGGCGCGCTAAATAGGTGCTAAGCAACTATCAAATAAGTAGATAATTTCAAACTCTCTCTCTATACATGTGTGTGGCTACGGTATGTATCTATGCATGGTCTCATGCACAGCGAGAGGTTCCGTGAGGCTGCTCGATTAGAATGTGGTCTACCATACACGAGCCTCTTCGATCAGCTTGATGAGAAACAAGAGCTCCTCACGTTGCGTGCTGGAAATGTCGTCCGCACTCCGCGGTCCCACATTGCCTAACCCTAAAACCACCTGCCGCGACTCATCGGGGCTCTGCTTGAGCACCAGCGAGCAGATCATTTGGGTATAAAGCATTCCTGCCGTGTCATCGGGGCTCGTGCCAATAAGTGGCAGCGGTGTAAGCCCCGGCACAACAAGATCAGCCGAGATGACTCCACCTGGCTGGGGATACAACATACATCGGAACATCTTTGAGATCTTTTCGTCCTTGTACACCATGAGATGAAGTGTATCTGCATAGCTATTTGCCACTACGGCGTACTGGTGCCCCCCGTACTCGCGCTCGACATGCTTGCTCGGCATGGACCCTCGCGACGACAGCAGCGCCTAGCAGCGATGGCGCGTGCGAAATATGGTTGCGAGTTGCACGTATGTCGGCCGCTGGCACGTGATCCACTGGCTCGCCGACGCCAGTGCGCGGGTCTGGCTGCTTCGTTCGAGCCGAAGCACCGCGCAAGAGCTATCAAGCGTTTGAGAATGAGTTCGGCGCGACATCCCCAAGGTGCTGTCCGCGAGCGCACGCAGCTCTTCGCGAACACGCGCCCTTACTCGCCGTCGCAGGCGATGCGCGCAAGCCCACTCTCTGCGCGCGAGTCGCCTGCGCCAGTCGCTTACAATGACGCTGTATATGACCAGCTGGAGAGCCAACATGATGAGCAACTGGGAGGCCTCAGCGCGAAAGTCTCCATTCTGAAAGATTTGACGCAGCGCATTGGCACAGAGGTGCGTGAGGGCACAACGCTTCTTGGATCGCTTGAGGAGCGGTTTTCTAGCGCGCGCACAAGCGTGCGCAACACAATGAACCGCATGATTGAGACAGCAGACCGACAGGGTGTGAGCTGGCGCTCGTGGCTCATGCTGATTGGTATTATCTTGTTTTGCTTTTGGTTTGTGCTGCTGCTCTAATTAATCATACAAAGGGATTACAAAATGGTTGCTAGCGATGGCGCTAGCAATGCCGCCACATCCTCGAGGTATTTACGATCGTCTTCGTTGAATCCGCCGAGGGCTGTGCAGTCAACATCTATGACGCCGAGCGTCTTCTTTGTTGCTGGGTCGAGAATTGGCACGACGATCTCACTCTGCGTATCGCCGTCGCATGCAATGTGGCCTGGGTAGTCGTGCACATTGTGCACGACCTGCGTTTCCTGCGCCTTTGCGGCGCTGCCACACACGCCGCGACCAAATGCAATTGTCTGGCACGCCGCCTTGCCCTGGAAAGGCCCCAGCGAAAGCTCGCTCGTGGTCGGATCAAGAACATAAAAGCCCGCCCAGTTCACGGCAGCCTGTGGATGTGGCTGCTGCTGAAAGTGATACCATAACAGCGACGCGGCATTCGCGAGATTCGCTACCCAGTTGCGCACGAGTAGCGCCTCGAGCTGCGTGAGCAGCATGTCGTAGCTCTCCGTCTTTGAGAGGCCGGCGAAGTTTGTGCTGTCTGCGTGAGCCATTTTTTGTCAAGGGACTCGGCGCTCGCGCACGCTGAAAAGCTGGTGGTGGTGAATGTTACCCTGCATCGAAATTGCGTGACCACCACCACCCTACCAAAACTATATTAGTCAATTCCCCCCGGGGCAGGCGGCTCCGGGATTTTGAGGATTGACGAAAATAAACAGTCTTTGCATCTAGTTATTAATGACATAGCCAACATTTGTTTTTACATCTCCGTAGTTCAAATGCTTAATTCAATCCGCTCAGGTCGGTTCAACATGCGCCATCCAGTGGATCACGAGCACCGGCTCGTCTTCCTTCATAAGAAGCAGTGCGGCAATACCGTACAAAAAGTTGAGGGGCTAGTTGCACAACCTTAGAAATAACTATTTTTTATCTGCCATTGCAGCTGCAGAGTTTAATGCGGTTAATAAATTAAAGATGAGGGAGAAAGGTCCGAGTCGTCATACATCGTAAGCCAGATAGCCAAAAAGAGTCTCCATGGGAAGCGGGTAGTCTGCCGCCCAAGGCACCTGCGGCCGCATGAGGTCTGTCGAGAGAAGCGGCTGCTGTGCCGCAAAGTCGCGCTGGTGTACGGGTAGCGTAGCGATGATGCAGTGAACAATGCCGAGCAAGCACTTCACTATACGCAGGGCGACGCCATCGGCACTAGCGTAGGCCGACTCATCCGCCTCTTCGTCGTCACACATTTCATCATCAAGCAGAGGCGACACCTCATTGTCCACACTCCATCGGACTATCCTCAAGCTTGCATTGTACGGGCACCGTCGCCAGGGCTTGTATGCGAGGGCGTGAATACCGACATTTGGGCAGTGTCGTCTGCTAATGATCGTTGGCCGGCACGGGAGCCTGATGGGCTGATGAGACGGCGTGATCATCGCCTTTAATTGTCGCTTGAATGCGTTCAGCACCTCGGTGGCCTCCTCAAGGTTCTGCCGCGCCTCAAGAACCTGCCGCTCCTTATACGCCATAGCGACAAAAAGATCCTGTATCGGATCGCTATGAGACTGAGCTGGACTTGGCGGTACCGAGAGCGGTGTTGTCGCCGCGGATGGGGATTCGAAAAGTGGCGACGGCCCAGGGCTTGGATACGCCCCTCCTCCATATGTTTGTCCGTGTGGACCATAGGCTCCGCCATAGTGGTGACCATGACCATTGTACCCATGTCCATAGTAGGCAAAATGGCTGTGCGTGCTGGTGCTGGTGCTCGGGCTCGCAGCGGGATCTTGCGGGGCGCGCGGTGTGTAGTTCACGTACAATGGCTGCGCAAACTGCGGTGAAGTGTAGTGCGTGCGGTAATCTATTGGCGCTGATATCATGCTGCGATGACGGCGGTGCTTGCTGGGGCTATAGGGGTCTGGTGTGTGCTGCACGATGGCTCTCCCGGAGGGCGGGTGGCCGCTATATGACACGCCGAGGCCGTGGTTGCCCTGAGAGTCCGCGGCAGCTAAGTGTAGCGGCGACGAGTCAGAGTTGATGCTCGAGGATGAAAGTACTGAGAGGGGTCTGCGTCCTGATGCGCGACGGAATGGCTGCTTGGGCGGCGTGCACGAGCCCGAGCTGAATGACGTCCGTGGTGTTGTCGCGTCCGCCCCTTCTGGGTCGACGTTGTCACTGTGATCACTAAAATACGGACTGCCGCCGTTCTCGAGGCGTGTTGCGGACTCTGTTGTTTCGGAAGGAGCCACATGCTTGCTGCGCGGGCTCAGCTCTGCCGTGCTGTCCGCGGAGGAGGCCGGCAATGTAATTGGAGGCCCCGCGTGGTCCGGGTTACACAGGCGCAACGGTACAGAAGCGTGTTCCGTCATGGCTTCCGTGTCTTCGCGGATTTCCACGCCACGAGTTTCCCTGTGCCGAGATGGCCCGAAGCTGGTATGTTTTTGTTTGGGTCCAAGTACACGGGCAAGGGCTCCCACCCGGCCGAAGGGCAGCCCAACTTACCGCTTATGACAGGCCTATTCGACAGCTTAGTCACCAGGAATACTGTGTTCGGACCGGTGGCGGTAGGGTCTGCTGCCGCTTCAGATTGAATGGGGGGAACAGGCGTATCGTGGAGAAATAAACATTCTGGCTTCGAGCGGAGCACAGTGGCGACGCAAGCATGCATGCACATACAAACATACACACATAAATACAAGCATACGCTAATTGAGAGAGCAGGAACGTAAAATGCAGCTGCCTTTTTCGAACCTGACAATACTATCATTACACTGAAGACTTTTAAGGTCACGCTGGGTGGAGTCGAGCGCACAAGCCTCTGTGTACTCACAGTGGGACGATGGGTAAGGTTTTTGCGAGAAGTGGGCCTCTAAACATCATAGTACCATGCCTCAAACGTGTGGTTCAGTTGGCTCCGACCGTGCAGACACAGTTCACGAATAGGCCCTTTTAGACTCGGCGACTCTTGCGTATATATTAGTCGCCCGATGCGCGAATGCACAAGCGCCATGCAGCACATCACGCACGGCTCTTGCGAGCAATAAACATCCACGTCTTTACAGAGGTACGCATCGTCACTAAGGTTTGAAGCCACAATAGCAATCGCAAGCATAACGCTATGTTTGAGAGGATGTTCGTCCTCTTTACCGCCGTCGCTCACGCCGAGAACGCGGCCCGTCTCTGGATCAACGATCTTACATATATCGCAGCACGCGCTTTTGTTGGGTCCCCGTGCAAGCGGCTTAGCATGCGCGACCACTTCGGCCTCCTTGGCTGCAGTGAGACGCGGAGGCTGCGCCGTGACGTTCCCACGCCACATCAATGGCCACACCTGCTCACTCCACTCTTCCGCCTCTTGTTTCGATCTCGCAGGGTATTGCGACGCCTCCGCATGTTTTACTTCCACCTCAGCAGGAAGTAGCATCTGCAGAGTAGCTTCGTCAATGCGACACCGCGGGCAGAGCAGAACGCGCAGACACGCGGGATCGGCCGATGGCAGAACACGCTTAATATGCTGCATTTCGGAGCCTTGTGGCGGGGCCACCTGTCGTACAGCCTCGATAACTTTGCTAACGTTGCGCTTCTCGATCTCGGCGTAAAATACAGGCTCGCGCACGAGCCCTGGTGGCCGATAATCACCAGGGACCGGCGTCAGGCTCATCGGGCTTGAGCGGTGTTGTAATTTTCAATCCAGTGTTGTACCTTGTAATCAGCACGCGTATGTCGCGCCAGGCCACGAAGTTGCACGCTTCAACATGTTCAACGTGACGACGAGTTCATTAAATCGAATCAAAAACTATGTACAAAAACGAACCAAATTTTGAGAGGCCGAAAACTCGTGCTCCTCCTATGTAAACCGATCGCCGCGCCCGCGGCCAAGCGCCGAATTACCGGCACCTTCGTACTTCGACTTGCGCTGCGCCGGCTCGACACCGGTCACGCCAGAAAAGGCGCCTGGCGGCGCGCGTGTATCCGGCCCGTCTAGCCGAGTGTAACTGCGGTAAACCTTGTAGGAGATGGCCGTCGTAATGACGGCTGCCGTGATGAGCCGCCAAGCCCGATTAATTTTCGGGAATGGCGAGCCTGCCGCATGGCCCATTCCGGTCGACATGTTTTCACCCAAAAGTAGCTACGAAATAGTAGAGATCGTCTTCACCTTTGCAGTCTCGTAGCTGTTGAGCTGACAAGGCGCCAAACGGCCTGAGCGCGCGACCCGATGCGCTTATGCGCGAAAGCGATCTGTTGTGACAAATGTCTTAATAGCCACCACCTCCACCACAGGCTAACAAGACTATTATCCATGCATTAACACGCTTAAGGCGCACGTAAGTGCGCAAGTGCTGCTGCACAGCCTATGCAGGCGCAATTACCGCTGACATGTCCTGGGCACACTCTTGCGCGTGTAACGCTTGTTTTCAGCGCTGGGCTGGATTCATGACGGAGCGCACGGAGCAGCGCCGCAGCAGGTTTGTTTAGCGGAGTTGTTCGCGTATGGGTTCTGGCAGCGACCCCCACTTCTTCGCGGTTTCCCTCACATGGCCCCGTTCCTTGAGGGCCTTCCCAGTACTGTCATCACTTTAGCACACGGCCTGCTGGTGAAAGAGTGTTGATGACGTAACCGGACCTCTCGAGCGAGCGAGCCTTATACCAATGCGCAGGAAGTTTGAATCGGCTGATCCCCTGCGGAGAGGCACGCGCAGACCTCCTGCGCTGGCTTCGCGGAACGCTGTGGCGCGGTCGGCGGCAGAGACAGCGGCGTCAACGCTGCGCAACCCGCCGCGCGCGGTCACGGATCTCATGCTCCAGCAGCAGCCGCCGGCCATGAGCGGGCCAGGCTTCCAGGAGTTTCCGCTTAAAATGTGCTCCGAGGACGACATCAACAATGCAAGGTTCCATGTGATCAAATTTCACGGACGTAAGAGCGTAAATCCGGCCGAGCAGTTTGTGCCCCCCATCCGGATGCACCGCAAGGACCCGAAGCAGCTGCAGGTCATTGCTGGCCAGAATGAGGATGGCGCCGAGGGAGACATGGAAACCGCAGAGCACGGAGAGGACGTAAAGCCAGAGGTTAGCGGCGCGGATGCGTCCGCTCGCCCTGCTGGGAGCGTAGACGGATCTAATGGCGCTGGTGTCGCCGGCGACGCAGAAGAGACGCGCGACGCGCCAAAGAGGCGACCTTTCGGCCGTAAGCGGAAGACACGACAGATCCACGGTGGCGAAAAGAATGACGCAGCGCGTAAGCTGCGCTATGAGGAGCATTTTCCGTGGGTAATGGAAGACTTTGATAACAAAAACACTTGGGTCTCATCGTACGAGGCGGCGCAGTCAAACAACTATGCCGTGCTAACATACGATGCAAGCAGTAATGGCTTCAAGGTGGTTCCGATTGAGAAGGTATACCGCATGACGCCTTACGCTCGCTATGCTACGCTTTCCGTCGAGGATGCCGAAGAGCGCATGGAACGCACGAACACAATGCGCGATCGCTGGATGATGTCGACGCTGCAGCCGCGGACGCAGATAACTCCCGAGTCGGCTAGCGCTCGCGAGCACGCGCGTGGGCTGCGCACGGTCGTCGGTTCCGAGGAGCGTAAGCACAAATACACCATGGATGAAGAGATGGACTACGACGACCAAGAAATGTTTGATGACGATGAGGGCGCGCCGATTCTCGACGGCCCGGACGACGAGCTCAAGGACGCTGAGGATCGCATCAAGCAGGAGCAGCTCAAGGCAAACCAGCTGATGGATGCCGGGAATGATGAAGACATTGATGCGCTTTTCGAGGATGACCAAGGCAAAGAAGGCAAGCAGGGCCGTCGGCTGCGTAAGGCGCTGCGATCCCTCGAGAAAAACCAGTACTACGACACGGATGAGGAGGAGAATCCGTACGCATCTAGCGACGGTGGCTCATCTAGTGAGGAGGATGAGATATCGCGGGAGACGCAGCAGGCCAATGCTGCGCCTGAGCTGGGCGCCACTGTGAAACAGGAGGACGACGTGCTGCTACCGCTGTCGCAGTTCCGCCGCCGGCACATCAACCGCGATTTGCTCCCGCACGGCACAGTGGTTTTGCAGCTCCCACCAACTGTGCTTGGGAACTTTCCAGCTGGCGAATGGTCTCCAAGCGCTCGGCGCGCAGATACGAAGACGACGGAGCCGGAAGACCCGCGGCTCCTCACGCATGACGACGTGCGTCAGCACATCGTCTCGGGCGAAACCGAGATCAAAGAGCTCATCACCGCGCTTAAGCCGAAGCTCGTACAGCACAGGGAGAACCTTGAGCGTCTCAAAGCCATTGTGCGAGAAATTGCCCGCAGCAAGGACCACAAACTCTACTTGAGGACGTAGAGTGTGCCTCAACTCTCCCATACCAGGAAATGTTTAAACAAATCAGGCTAGGCACTTGAGAGCCACCTTGACGAAAGTAAGTTGATATAATTTCGCTCTATAATAAAAGAAAATAAAGTGTCAGATGCTATAGCGCCTTGGAGCGGTATACGAGAGGCCTGTATGCTGCGAGTCCTGACGTTGGCAAAGGGCTCAGGAAAGTACTGACTGAGCGGACGCGCGCTCTCGGCATGCTTGCCTGTTGAGCGAGCATCCCGGGACCCGTAGATTTCCAGCGGGGCTGCTGTCACGCTTGCACACGGGTCAGGGCTGACGCAGGTTTGACGCAGCTGTCCTTCGCAGTGCCGCTGCGCAAAGAATGCGCCGTTAGCAACCGCACGAAGGCGATGCGCACAAGATCACTCCGAGCAATTGAACTGCTCCACCTCTGGCACCCAAATTTTTACCGTCGCGAGAGAATTTTTTGTCTTCAGCCAACTTAACTTTCTCGTCATGGGCTAAGGTTCTCAGATAGCGCAAACGGCAACGGTAGGCGGCGCCTCGTAGGATTAACCATGCATGTGACCTGGCGGTGCACAGAACACTAGTCCTGACGTCAATTGCGCCATGACCCTGCGCCCTAGGCGCCTGCACCTTCTTAGCGTATAGCGCGGCTCGGACCGCCTCGCATGTCCTTCGTATTCCTTGTGAGCGGGTCAGAGTTGTAACGAAGTGCCCCCTCTTGACTTTTATTGCCCTCATGCCTCCCATACCTACGTGATATAGGGTCGCCTCATCATCACTTTAGGTGAGGAGTTCTCCACAGCAACCCCAATCCGTCGTTGCATCTTGCTTATTACCCTTGACCTGATAATGAAACATGCTTCCCAGCTATAAAGATACCTTTCCGGCGCATCGTTGATCTCGACACTAGACATATAGGTTTGTCAAATGTCTTCAACTTCAACTGATCCAACTCCGGCTATGATTGAGCGCGCTGAGGCGTGGCGCAAGTTCATTGACCTGCTCAACACTTACTTTGGCGATGCGGCCACCGTCCTCAAAGAGCGATCTGAGCAGTCATCTCGCCTGGCGCACTGTCTCAATGAAAAGGATGTCCAAACATTGGTGCCGCACTTTGCACCCCGTGGCAAAGCCGGCGTGAATGATGTGCTCCCGACCCTTGCGTCTACACACGAGCAGGAGGCTAAGGCTGCCGCTCGCAGCGCTCAGATCATTGGCAGCGAGCTAAAAGCTGAGCTCGCAAAACTCTCAGCAGACATCGAGAAGTCAATCAGTGACTTCCATGGATACTCGGGCTCATTCAAGGGCGCTAGTGCCAGCCCTACGACTGGTACCGGCGCTAGCACTACAACTGGTAAAACTACCGCTGCGGACGCAGGGTCCAACGCAACGCATAGCACGACTACCGCGGACCCAGCAGCAGCCACAGGGAAATCTCACGGCCCGATAAGCTCACACGGCTCCACAAGCACACATCCCCCTGTAGACCCCCATGCTTCAAGCAGCTCCCATGCCCCAACTAGCAGGGTCGCAGCGACAGAGTCAAAGGCGTCCCATGCAGCAGCCTCTGCGGAGTCCAAGATCCCTGGTAGCTCTACTACGCCTTCAGCAGCACAACCGCATGTGAGCACAGCAGGCGCTGGCACAGCAGCCACTGGAGGGGCAGCAGCTTCAGGAGCAGGGACAGCAACAGGGTCCAAAACATCCTCCGAAAGTACAGGGTCTGCGACAGCAGGACCCAATGAAATTTTCAAGGGCCCGTTGAAAGAACAGTTGGCGCAGTATCGTGAGGCAGTTCAAGCTGCTGCAGCACACCGATCTCCCAAGGTGGACCCCTATATTCTGAAACTCAGCCTCGACAAGAAGGTTGCGAAATACTCGAAGAGTCAGAACAGGCTTTCAGACTCCTATGCGTACACGCAGGATGCAAGCAGAGAGGTTGACGCTGGTGTGTCGGACCGTTTGCAGCAAATCCTCGGTAAGTACGCAGACGCTCTAGGAAAGCAGGGTCAAGCGACGCTTGAGGGCTCTTCTTCGCTTTTGGGTGGTTTTGTCGCCCAGCCGAAGCTGTTTGAGTACAATCACTTCTTGACGTCGTCTAGGGCTCCCAAGACCTTCCGTACCAAGGACGCCCACAACCACCACAAGTCGTCACATCCTCAACCTGAGGAGGTAACGTATCCCGACGAGGACTCTGTTTACGCTAAGGCTGTGCGCACAGGTGAGCTCGAGCGACGCACAAGGATTCTTCATAGCTATTCGGCAGGAGAGTATGTGTTGACACCGCAAAGCTTGATTGAGCTTAAGGGCGGCCTGCCTGCTTGGTCTTTGGACCTCAATGGCGCGAAGCTTCTCGACGATCACAAGGCAGCCACACAAGACCAATTTGTTTTGCTAGCACGCCAGCACGGATCAGCCTCTGGCAAACAGCACACTTTTGTCTTCCGCGCTAAAGTAGCTCAGAACTGGCGTCGAGAGCTCGCGGCCATTACTGCCGGTGAGCTGCCGCCGTCGCTGGAGTCCATTGCCCGTGCCCAGCGTAGCGGGCCAGAGCCAGCAGGCGCAACCAGCTCGGGTCTTGCAGGGGCAGGCGCAGCAACAACCGCGGGTGTCTCTCCTGGTAATAACCCAACGACACTGAAAGAGACTTACGTTGATGCGCCTTCGAATACTGCCGATGCTTCGAATTTGGCGAGAGGCAAGTCTAAGACGGGTCACGCGAAAGGGGCCGAGCCTGCTAGTGCCGTAGCTGGTGCTGGCGGAGCCGCAACAGCGGTTCCCACTGCCGGCACCACTGGCCGCCCCAACGCTGAGGCCTACGACTCGACTGACGCCCTTCCTCCGTCATCGAAGTTCAACATGAAATCGGAGTCTCCCAAGTCGGCGGCGAAGGTCGGCGGCGTCGGATCGACTGGACTTGAATCGGAGCAAATTTCTACTGCGGGAGATAAGGCGAAGTCCACCAGCGGCCTGGGCCCAACGCCAACAGATCCGTTCTCGAGCTCGTCTAACCATGCTGGCTCTCAGCAGGGTTCAGGGCCGATATCGACGACTGAACAGCCTAGCGTGCCTACTAGCAAGGCCAGAACTGGTGGCCAGCCCTCAGCCAACCCGTTTGGTGACCCTCCCTCGAACGAGTCACTTACAGGTGTGCCTGTTGCCGGAGCCGCTGGCGTCGGCGCAGCCACGGGCGCAGCAGTTGGATCCCATGCTCACCACGGAAGTCAGGGCCCTCCCGCGTACTCCAGTAACTTAGGACGGGCTCGTGATGAGGTTCCCACCGGTAAGTTACAGGCACACTCGATTCAAGACCCATCGCAGCTGTCAAGGCAGCAGCCACCATCGCCAGGAGTTGGAAGCAAGGGGTTGGCAAATTCGTATGCTGTGGCAGGGGAGCACCACCGCTCGCTTGGAAAGGAGGCCCCTTACGAGCTAAAAGAGGGGCAGCTAAAGCACCCAGTGGACAAGGTCACAACCCGTGGTCCCACTTCTGATGCTCTAGGAGCGACCAGCGGCGGCATATCTACGTCTGGCGAACAGGACCGCGCCCTAGGAACAAAGGCTCCGTATGACTTCAAAGAAAGCGATCTTCACCACTCAGTGGACAAAACGGGCCACAGCGACCCGTCCCATGGGCACGTGTCGGCTTCCACTGGTGCTTCTACTGGGGCAGCTGCAGGGACTGTTGCAGGCGGTGCCGCGGGGTACCACGGTCGCGACCCTCACTCCTTCCTGGAGAGAGCAGGTGCCGGTACCGGCCAGCCGGATTATGCTGAGCATGGTGCTCAGTCTCACGCGGGACAGCACCATCCTGCTACGGGCGTAGCTGGCGGAGCAGCCAACTCGGTGCCGACGTCGCATGCTGGCGATAGGCAGCCCCATGCATACGGCGGCACGTCACACCAAACTGCAGGCCTAGGGGCAGCGGCAACTGGAGCCGGGGCCGGTGTTGGAGGTGCCGGTCTGAGCGGGCAACATCTCCATGCTCCCTCTCACGACAGTGACAGTGATGTTAGTGATACCGAGGATTACAAGCGCTACTTTGACGGCGATGAGTCTGAAGGTCCCAGGAAAGGAACGCTCGCTTGGCAATCTCAGCACGACATGAATGTGTTCGATAAGCCGGTCGGCTATGCGGCGTATGATCATAGGTCGACTATCGGAACCACTGCTGAAGGCGCTGATGACAACGCCGATGTCTGGTCTTACGACGCGAAGCACCACGATGGGCTGAATACTTATAGCGGCGATCGTGAGTTCAGGCCTGCGGATTCTGATCTACCCGTTCACACAGAGCGACGTCTCACAAACACGCACCATAAACACGAGCGACCGATCGTTGATGCCACTCGTACTCAAGAGGATGCTTTGGATGATCCCGAAAGCGTGTTGCAGCGTCGGCGCTCGAACGTAAACATCCAGTCAGGGGGACAGCAACGCCGAGCAACGGGGTCATACGGGGATGAGGATGAAATGAAGCCATTACATGCGCTTGACTCGCATGAGAAGTCCCAGATTTTGAGTGGAGGAAATGCCACAGCCGTTTTCGATGATCTGCCGCAGACGACCTCGGGAAAGCCGAAAGTACCCGACCTGTCCTCCGGATCGAATGCCTCCAAGTTCTAAGCTCTAGAAAACTAAATTATGAAATGTTATTATATACACTAATTTGACTTCTGAATTTAAGCAGAGCTATTTTTCTAGCCAGTTAATGCGAGGACAGCTCGTTTCAGTGAGTACGACACCATGTGGTAATTACATGTGAGTTCTTTCTGTCGCGACATTCGCGCTAGCGATGAGGCGAGATCAATTAGTTTTGTGGCACTCATTGGTGAAAATGGCCAAGAGCGCTCCTGTTTTCCATCATCACATGAGAGACGGTGCTGGGAACACTAAGGTGCGGCGGCAGCTTCCTAAGCTCTAGAAATTTCCCCATAAGGTCCATAATGCATGCAGCTCACGGGGCCGCGCACTTAGCTTAACAGCACATAATGTTATTGCTCGTGGCATAGCGTAACACTCCAAGCAATTGTATTGACTGAATAAAGCATTGGAAGCCAATATCACTGCAAATGCGTTTTAATGCCGACCGAGCTTTGAGGTCTCATTGGCGTCTGTCGGCGGAAACCCAGAGGGTAAGGGCTGCCGCGCTGGCAGGTTAGGCGAGCACATAAATACGCCGGCATTGCCAGCGCGACAGTTTCCTTCTAGAGCTATCATCGCAATATCTACCAATGCGCTCCAATATTATTTGTGCTGCCGCGTTAATGTTGGGCGTGCCTGTAGCTGCCGCAAACACCGACGGCAGGCCGGCGGGCTCGGTTCCCAAGTTCGACGTGCCTCCGCCGCCGGAGTGGGAGGATGTTGAGCACCCAGCGTTCGAGCCGTATCCTGTTGAGGCGGGCGAGCTAGCAGACAGCATCTTTGAGCAGTTCGACGGGCCAGCAGACGAAGTGTGGGCTCGCTGGCAGCCGTCTCGAGCAAAGCGCAATGGCGAGGAGCCCTACACCGGTGAGTGGGCGCTCGAGGAGCCGGCTGTGCTGAAGGGCTTCGACAACGACATTGGCCTTGTTCTAAAAAGCGAGCAAAAGCCAGCAGCAATTGCCTACAAGTTCGACGATGCCATTGATAATAAGGGCAAGTCGCTCGTAGTACAGTACGAGGTCAAGCTGCAGCAGCCCCTGCGTTGCGGTGGAGCTTATATGAAGGTTCTGCCGGAGACGACAGCTGAGGACTGGTCTGAGTTCGCCAATGATACGCCGTACCTCATTATGTTTGGACCGGACAAGTGCGGAGCCACAGATAAGGTGCACTTCATCTTGCGCCGAGGCGACAAAGAGCACCACCTAAAATCGCCACCCCGCACTCGTGGTGGGCTTCTCAGCTCGCTGTATACTCTTGTACTCCACGAGAACCAGGAATACGAGATTCGTATTGATGGGATCATTGTTAAGGCTGGCTCGCTCACGGACGATGAGACGTTTGAACCACCGCTGAATCCGCCGCGCGAGATCGACGACCCCAAAGACAAGAAGCCGCAAAACTGGGTGGACGAGGAAATGATCCCAGACCCGAAGCAGCCCACAAAGCCCGAGGACTGGGATGAGGAAGCTCCTGTGCTGATTGCCGACCCTGAAGCCGTGAAGCCAGCAGGGTGGAAGGAGGACACACCCCTTTTCATTCCTGACCCGGATACTGCGAGACCAGCGGACTGGGATGAGGAAGAGGACGGCGAGTGGAGCGCGCCAGAGATTTTGAATCCCGCGTGTCAGGGCCTCGATGAGGAGTCTGGCGAGGGGTGCGGGCCCTGGGAAGCGCCGCTTATCCGAAACCCTGCGTACAAGGGCAAGTGGGTGCAGCCTCTTGTCGAGAACCCTGCGTACAAGGGTGAGTGGGCGCCGCGCAAGATCCCGAACCCGGACTTTGTTGCTGATGAGCGTCCGAGCGACCTCAACGGACCAGTGGGAGGCGTTGGGTTTGAACTTTGGACCATACAAGGAAATATTCTCTTCGACAACGTTTATGTCGGTCACTCTGTTCGCGACGCTGAGAACATCGGCAACGCGACGTGGTCTCCGAAGTACTATATCGAGATTGAGGGGCAGAAGCGAGCCACCGAGGCGCGCGAGAGCCGCGCTGAGTCAAACGAGGGCTTAGTGCATCGCTACAGCGCAGAGTGGACAGCCTTCAATGCTGATCCTCTGGGTTACACTGCTGATATGTACAATGGCTTCATCGATGCATTCCGCATCAGCCCGATCGCAGCCTTGAAGACGTTCCCTGTCACTGCCGTTGTTGCACTGTCAGTTGCTTTTGCGTCAACCGCGCTTCTCTTTGGCCTATTCAATATCATCATGCTGCTTGTAACAGGTCGACCTGCGCCTCAGACACTGCCTAAAAGGGACACGCGCCGCGTGGAGGTGAAAGCGCGCCACCAGGCCGATGGCGGGAAGCCCGCAGCACCAGTGATAGAGACTGAGCAGGGCGCGCGAATTGTGGAGCTAAAGGACTAGAAACCCAAACCGAGGTAACAAAAGAGTAGATGTTAATACATAAAGCGATAAGCTAGCAAACAGAAAGTCATCAGAGCTGCTACTACTACCTAGGGACCCAACATTAACAGCTTTTGAATCAGGCAGCAGTGATCTCGGCCGGCGTGCGTCGTCGGAACTCGAGAATGCAGTCGTCGTCTGGGAAGATAGTGGCAAACACACGGATGACCTCGCTCTTCGGTGTGACCGTGTGCTTCCAATCATACAAAAGTGCGGCCTTGCCCACGAGTGCCGTGAGGTGCAGCATCACGTAGCGCTGGCCAAGACAGATGTGGGGACCCGAGCCAAACACAAGCCAGTTCAAGTGAGCGGAGTTCGCCTGTGACCCAGGCAGCCACCGCTCAGGAACAAAGTCCTCAGGGTTTTCATAAATCTCGGGATCGTGCATTGATGGGTGCAGCGTTGGGATAACCATGGCCCCCTTCGGTGCCGTATAATCAGGCGTGATGGGGAAGTTCTCCTTCACAACATAGGGAACCATCGACACTGGGGGGCGGTAACGCAGGGCCTCCTTAACAACCATCGTAGTGTACTGCATGCTGTCCACGAGGTCGACCGTTAGCGCGGCGTGCGGGTTGCCATTACGGAGTCTCAATTGCTCCTCGCGAATTTTCGCCATCACGTTCGGTCTGTCAGCGATAATCTGAAACAGCCATGTGGTTGCAGAAGAGGTGGCATCTTGCGAAGCGAACAGGAACGTGAAAATTGTCTCGCTGATCTCCTTGTTCGTAAAGTCGCGCGTCTTGCCACCCGAGCATGCCATTTCCTTCACCCACGCGTCCATTACACAGTCGATTGCACCACCCGCGGCAATGTGATTCTTCGACGCTTGCGCACACTGCTCAAAAATGTCCATGGTCATGTCAGTGATTTTCTTGCCGTACCACGGCTTCGTGAAAGGCAGAATAATCGGAAAGTTCACAAGCTCGAGTGCCGCCGTGACGCGGTAATAATTGTCGCTCACACTCTTCACCTGCTCCTCGCTGATATAGCGCCCGCAAAATACGCGAAGCGAGTTTGCACAGTTGATTTCACGAAATTCAGGCATGTAAGGCCGCGCGCCTTCGGTCTCGCTCAGCCGCACAAACTCTTCGAGATACCTGTCGTAGCAGTCCTCCATGGCAGGAAGATACTGAGCGATGGCTTGTTTCGTGAACAGCGGATTGAGACTTTTGCGGTACTCCAGGTGGTCCTTACCATCCTTGAAAACCCAGTTTGTTGGCCGCAGCAGCTTGATCGCGACATCCACCACGCACGGGCGAACATATGCGGGGGAGTTCAGCACTTTACGCGCAAGATCACGCGTCGAGGCGATAACAACGAACTTGTGAAACACTGAGACGCACGAAAGCGGGCCCGAGCGCCACTTAGCCTCGTACTCCTCGAACTTCGGGTTCATGCTCTCCAAAAAGGGGCCAATGACAGGCCAGACTTTAAATCGCGGGCCAGCGATCGAGCCCTTCTTGCGTAGGTAAGAAATCTGGTCGTAGAAAAGGCCTGCAATAAACACCAAAAGCAGCGCCTGCGGCCAAGTGATCGAGCTCAGCGACGAAGCGACGTGATCGAGAACCCCCTCAAAAAGCGGACGCTGCAGCGTCCGCTCCGAGAAAACTGTCTCGTTCATCTCCATGGCCACGGACATCCGACGTGTGGGGAAGTGAGGTAGTGAAGAAGTTCGCCAATTTTAAAAGTACGCGATACGAAACCCCTTGCCCTGACACAAATACCAGCTTTCGTTCATTTGCCCAGAGCTTAGAGGCAGCCACCCCCGCCCGAGGTGGGCGTGATGCACCGACAGAGGCATTCTCCCGAGAAGCCGCGAAAGCTGTGGCTTAGCGAGTACTTCGCATTGACCAGGGTATGAAGTGCATCGTTTTCGGAGTGACAGTCTCGGTTCGGTTGATAGATGCGGGAGGGCCGATGCATCGTCGGGCACGTGGATTGATATGTGGGCATGTGGAGAGGAGAAATAAGAAGTGTACAAACTATAATGCGCTTTCGAGATAATAATTGCCTGCGATCATATTCAGAGATCAGACAAGAATACTGAGCGTTCAAAATGTAGTTGGATCAAACACTTACTGCATAAAAACCACCAGTTTATCGTCGGTGAATGTAAGGTTAAGCTGGATGACCAATGGCCGGGAGCCGGAAATTCCTCGCACACCGTACTTTAGCGGGTTTGGTGTGTCTGGTTATGATGACAAGCTGAGCCGTATCGTGGAGAAAGCTGATTCAGCTTTCATAGTGATACTTGTAATACATTCGAGGCGCACCCAAGATAAGATAGCCAAGAGCAGTAGTAATCGCCCGAGAAAGAGGCTTGAGAATCCGCTACCCCTCCTTAATTGCCACGGCCAGCCAGCCGCGTGTACTTTTCGGATCTTCCCAACGTATATTAGGAACAACACGCCGCGGAGGAGAAGTGCCTAATGCTCCTCTCTTGTCCTCGAACGACTTCACACTAATTGGCCCACCGATAGTGTCAAAGTAGGGGCTTTCCTGATTGCACATCCCCAAGGAGCTAAAGCTCGCCGCGGTATTCCCTCGTCATGGAGGTGCAGCATGATGTGGGGCTATTATATAAGCTATCGACAATGGGAGCGAGTGGGCTTTCACAGTAGCACCGTGGAAGTGCTTGCCACCACTGCGCGCGGGCGCGCGTATGTGTGTATCTGGGAGCTACTGCAACGCCATGAGGTTCCTACGAACGCGTCGTCTTGACGTTCGGGGCCCGTGCTATGGCACCACAACATTGAGCATAGTATCAAACCCGCTAAAGTTCTATTATGTATAGTCGTCGTGGTAGCTATTTACTACTAGCACAGATCGTGTCTGAGCTGTCAGAGGTAGCGGCTAATTTTCTTCGTGACGAGCAAATAAGCCAAGGTCCTGAAGCAGGCCAAGAAGGGCTACAATGTAAGGAGCTACTTGTTCATGAAGCAAATATCGCAAACATTACGAACGAACGGGCGGGCACGACACGCCGAATCCACTCGCGTCCTTTGCGCTGACTTAAGCGCCGTGTCGTTTAACGCTCTGGCCGTGTCGCCAAAGTCCTGAGTCATAATCTTCCCATGTAACTTACTCGGGAAAGAATCTGAAAAAGACGTGCCTCTTGCGTCTAAGGCGACACCCCTACATGCGCACGATATTGCACGTGAGCTCGCACGATGGAGACAAGAGAGAGGTTTCTGTGCTACACGCAACAACTGAAACAGAACAAGCGCGTCCCATTACTGTAGTAGCCTTTACTTAACGGTATTGAACATAAGTTTGCCAAATACATACATTGTGCAGCTGCTAAAACTATGCGTTTTCCAAGATACGCGCCCTAGCCCAGTACGCACGACCTGTTGAGTTGCTAATCCTACAAAAAGCATAAAAGCATCCACTAAAATTTGTTTAACGCTCAATGGGCTTTAGTTAGACTTTTTATTATGAGAAGAGTCTGTTACTCGTGGTCTCTGTCTCAAATAAGTCCATATAAAGAAGCAGATATGCAAGAGACAGGCAAGGGTTAGTGGAAAAATCTACATGAGGGTCCGGGTCCAGCCACTACGCCAGATATATAAAACACGTCGCCTCAACGGCAACAAACAACATCCTCAGTTGCACTCCTCTCAACATTAGCTTGCTTTTGAGACCTACTAATTGACGAAACTATGTCTGAGTTTTACACCATGCCCATCTCGGTCGCAAAGACCCATGACTCGTACATCATCCCCACCTCGTCGCAGAACTCACTCTTCAGTGGCTACGGGATTCAAAACCATGTGGAAGCCCACCCGGAGGCGACTTCAAAGGTAGCGAAAGGTTCAAAGCATGCGAAATCGCGTCTTGCCAAGTTCTTCCACCGCTAGGTGCTGCTTGTCACTGTAGCTGCCCTGCAGGTACAGCTCATTGAACATTGACAAGCTCTCTTTCTCTTTTCAACTATTTATTATCACAACGTGATCTAATTTGCCTTAACGCTTCTATTTATTCAACGTAATCAAGTTCAACACTTTAATGACCTTTTTGCCTTCTTCAACATGCTGGGGCGCGCATTCACAGCAGTCTAGCTTTGCTTGCGCGAGAGCACGAGAGGACTGGCTTGTTCGTCCCTACAATTATCAGCACGTGATAGTCGCGTATGCCCGCGCTGTTTTGATGTGAGTACCTGCTGACAGACGGTGATCAAATTACTGCCTCAAACTCGCCACAATTTATGTACCGACGACCTCTGGGAAAGCCAGCAGAAGTTGACAAGGAGAACCTGGCGGCGAGGTTCAAGCCGTTGCTTCCCCCTGGAGGCATGGGTGGCATTGGACTCAGCGTGCCACTCATGGACTTGACGAAGCCATTCAAGATCCCAATGAAGCAGACTCGCCACTCATTGCGTCGTAGCACTCGCAAAAGTGTAGACTACCGTGGCCTGTTCGCAGAAGATGGCAGCTTCGACGAATCACCTAAGGGACTCATTTCGAAGGGAGATCCTCAGGTGGATCTTTATCGCCCATTCAAGATTCCCTCCAAAAGCTTGCAGCCATCCGAAAGCGGGACTGCAGTGCTTGGGATGCTGCGCCTTGCTGAATGGGCACCACGTCCACTCCACGACCCTTGTGGAGAATTCGCGATCGTTCTGTATGACCCGACTGTGGACTACCGACCGGAGCCCGAGGACGAGCCAGCCTCCGAGAGTGGCGATACTACAGAGGTCGAGATGGTCATTGAGCCAGCTAAGCAGCGACTTCAGGGAACTGATCTTGATACACTTCTTGGATTGAAAAAGCTCGATGTGGAGGAGGAGATTCGCGTGCCAGTTGTCATTGATCCACGTCTGGCAAAGACGCTGCGTCCTCATCAAATTGATGGCGTAAAGTTCCTTTATCGCTGCACTATGGGTTTCGTAGATGTCAAAGCGCATGGCTGCATCATGGCTGATGAAATGGGGCTTGGGAAAACGCTGCAATGTATCACGCTACTGTGGACCCTCCTGAAGCAGTCTCCGACACCTAAAGCATCGCGGAAGGGCACAATCCAGAAAGGACTCGTAATTTGTCCTTCTTCTCTTGTGAACAACTGGGCAAATGAATTCGACAAGTGGCTCGGCAAGGGTGCGCTGAACGCTCTTGCTATCGATGGTAAATCGGTGAAGAGCGCCGATCTTTCCTTCAAGTTGCAGGAGTGGGCACGCGCTGAGGGTCGTAGTGTCACCCACCCCGTACTCGTCATCTCATACGAGACTTTAAGACGCAACGCCGCTGATTTGGGTGATGCTGAAATTGGCCTCCTCCTCGCCGATGAGGGCCACCGTCTTAAAAACGGAGATTCCCTCACATTCACGGCGCTGAACAGCTTGAACGTTAAGCGTCGTGTCATATTGAGCGGCACGCCGATCCAAAATGATCTCTCAGAGTATTTCTCTTTGCTCAGCTTTGCGAACCCAGGACTTTTGGGGACACGCGCCGAGTTCCGCAAAAACTACGAAAACAAGATTTTGAGGGGCCGTGACGCTGCCGCGTCGGACAAAGAGATTGCTCAGGGCGAAGAAAAGCTGCGGGAGCTCCTTCAGGTTGTGAACAAGTTCATCATTCGCCGCACAAACGACATCTTGTCAAAGTACTTGCCGGTCAAGTTTGAACATGTTGTCTTTTGTGGCCTCACCGACTTTCAGCAGAGGGTTTACAATCACTATTTGCAATCTAAGGAGGTAAACTCGATGCTCAAAGGAGTCGGAACACAGAGTTTGCAAGGGATCAATTTGCTGAAGAAAATATGTACGCACCCTGACCTAATTGATCTTGAGTCGGATATCCCTGATGCCCAGTCTCTGCTGCCTTCCGATTACGTCTCGCCTGCTGCTCGTCTCAGAGGCCGCAATCGCTCTGGAGCCGTGCGGCCAGACTATTCTGGCAAATTCATGGTCCTTGCTCGCATGCTGGCGCGGATCCGTGCCGACACGAATGACAAAATTGTGCTCATCTCGAACTACACGCAGACTCTTGACATGATCGAGCAGCTTTGTCGCGAGTGTCGCTATGGCAGTGTCCGCTTAGACGGGACTATGGCCATCAATAAGCGGCAGCGCTTAGTCGACAGATTCAATGACCCAGAGCAGCCTGAATTCGTGTTTCTCCTCTCTTCAAAAGCCGGTGGCTGTGGTATCAACCTCATTGGTGCAAACCGCTTGATTCTCCTAGACCCAGACTGGAATCCTGCTGCGGATCAGCAGGCTCTGGCCCGCGTGTGGCGAGATGGGCAGAAGAAGGACTGCTTCGTTTACCGCTTTATTGCAACGGGAACGATCGAGGAAAAGATATTCCAACGCCAAACAATGAAGCAGTCACTGAGCTCATGTGTGGTAGATGAGAAGACAGATGTAGAGCGTCTGTTCTCGTCAGAGATGCTCAAAGCGCTGTTCACCTACAACAGCTCCACGCAGTGTGATACACATGATACCTTCAAATGTAAGCGATGCTCTCCAGAAAAGCAAATGATCAAGGCTCCGGCAATGTTGTACGGCGATGCAACAACGTGGAATCACTACCCGCACGGACAGCTTCCAAAAGTTGCCGATAAGCTACTCCAGCAGGAGACAGACGAGTCCGTTGTGGACTTCGTCTTTCAATACATATCGCATTAATTAGCATAAATTCATGATTATACCTGCATGCCTGGAAGCCTGGAAGCCTTTTAATTCTTTAGGCGCGCATTGCATTGTTGCGCGTTGCAACAACCTGACCACTCTCATAAAGCATGCGATAACTTAGCAAATACCTCTGGGGCAGTAGCCCATCAGTCTCGCCTTAAACTTGACATGATTCGAAAAGATAGATTAAGTTTACCTGAAATATAATTTGATGGGTTCTAATATAGCTGAAGACCTAGTTGAGGACAGCGACCGCTGCGGCCTGGTTGTCATCGTGCGAAATGCTCACCTTCACCGAGCGTCCGTTGGCGGCACCCAGAGCATCACCATGCAAGCGGACCTCCGGGCCAGTGCGTGTATGGATGATTTCGATGTCAATGAGTGGTGCCGCAGCCCCTTTGCCCTCGGTCTTGAGGGCCTTGAAGACGGCCTCTTTGGCAGACCAGGTACCGGCAAAGGATGCACGAGGATCTGTGGCAGCATCGCAGTACTCCCGCTCAGCTTGCGTGAAGTTGCGTTCCAAGAAAGTTTCGTTATCAGTGTTGATAGCGGAGACAAGCTCAATGTCAACGCCGACATTCTGCCCAGTTGTAGCAGCCGCCATAGCCGCTAGCGTCGTCTCAAGGCTGTGCGGTTTCTTCGTCACTTCCTTAGGGAATTGATGCGAGTGATCAACACGCGCCGTGGGGTCCATGTAGACCTGCGTCTCTTGCTCGGGAGTGTAAGGGGCCTTATCCTTGGGACGGAACAGCGTGTTGTGCGTAATCGCATCGTGCCAATACCGGTACACCTTATCATAACGAGCTCTCACGCGGACCTTGTACGCCTCATACTGCGCGCGAGGCAAACAGCTGAATAAATAGTCTGGATGCACGACCGCGGCAAACGCGCCCTTCTGACCAAACCCGAAGGAAGTCAATGAACCGGCCTTGATGCCATAAGTTTGCAGTGGTACAGACGGGAACTGGATGCGATCGTACTTCTGCAGAACGCTGTCGACATTGTCAGCATTCCGATTGCCCGGAACCAAACCCGTGTTGAGAATCTGCAGAACGCCGTTCATCATCCATGCACCGGCAGCACCCTTGGGATGACCTGTGAGGTACTTCTGGAACACACCAAGTACAGGATTTCCCTTAGAACGGCCGAGATGGACAAGCATATCGTGTATGGCAGCAGATTCGTTCTTATCGTTGGCTTGCGTCGAAGTTCCGTGGAACGACGCGACTCCGAGATCGTCAATGGTAAGACCCCATTGAGCAAGAGCACCCTTCAAGGGCGCAATTGCAGGGTTGCGCATCCAGAACTCGTTGCCCCAAGTGCGCTGAGCCTCACGCTCCTGGCGGCGCAAATCCTCAGCAATAGCTTCCAGAGGCGTGCCCATCTTACGCTCGTCGTCAGCCCACTGGCGCAGCTGCTTGCGGCGGTATTCCAACTGCCGACGGCGGTAGTCGATATCGAGAAGATGTTGAGACTTCGAAGCATCCTCACGGGCAGTGGTCATAATGCCCTTGCCTGGCGCAGGCACCGAACGGCCGATCTTGTCCGTGGCTGTCGCAGTGAGAGCAACGATACCGTAAACAGGGACACCCATCTCCACGGCCAGCGAGCCAGCCATCAGAATCTGAATACCAGACCCATGTGCCTCCATGAATCCAGAGCGCGTAGTTGTCGTGGGACGCGACATCTCGCGAGGCGTACGGCCGTGCTCCATTTCGGTGACAGAGTTAGATGTGGCGTTCATGTTCCCGAATTCGTGAATGCCCTCTTCGCGGATATCATCATAGCCACCAACAATTACAACGCGAGCAGTGCCAGAGCGGATAAGCTCCACACCAGAATCAACGGATTCCACAGCCGTTGCGCAAGCACCAACAGGCGTTTTCGTAGGGCCGCTGGAACTCAGCAACAGCATGTTAACCCATGCGCTCATCGTGTTGATGAAGCTTTCCTGAAGAATATCATTTTGGACTTCCTTGTCAACAAATCTGTCCTTGAACATCTTGCGCAACGCAGTCATACCGCCCATACCGCTACCCGAGGCATTACCCACCTCAGACAGGTGCACGTACTTGTAGAACTCGTAAGGGTCCGTGACGCCGGACGTGATAAGCGCCTCGGCCGTGGCGACCAGAGTGTAAAGTGTAATAGGATCAACCTGCTGCACAATGTCTTCAGGCACGCCGTAAGTGCGGGCGTCCCACCCAGTAGGAATTTGTCCCGATACGAAGCGCGTGTCCTGCAGAGCCTTGGGAACCAGTATCTTAGCACCTCTCAGGAAACGCACATTATAGACCTCGCTGTTCTCCGGGTCTGGGAAAGCCTCGACCTTATCACCCTGATCAAGCTTGAACTGCTCAGCCGTCTCCTTAGAGGCTTCAAATGCCTCGAGATCATGCTCAATGACGACCTCATGCATGATTTGCTTCTTGTGGGGGTCAAAGCCAAGAACTTCAGGCTCCGTCAAGCGGATACCGCTGTGCTCAAGAATGTGCTTCTCGTATTTTGCCTTGATTTCACGCTCATCCACAGCCTCACCAGACTTGCCATCAACCCAACCCTTTTTGGGGTTGTATTTGACAAGACCCATGATCCAGGCCATCTCAATCGCACCCTCGAGGGAGAACTCGCCGTAGGCCTCCATCTCCCATCGAGTGCGCGAATTACCCCAGGGCGAGACCTCAGCAAAGCCAGTAACAACGGCAACGCGATCAAGATCTACGAGATCGACGAGCTTGTCCGTGGCAGGTAGGTCGTCGTATCTCTTAAGTTCGGGGAACTCAAACTTCAGATTAGCGCGAGGCTTGACCACGCTTTGCGAGTATGGCTCGTCTGCGTGCGGGCCATTAACGACACCCTGCTCAATAGCAGTCTCAGTAGCGACAGCACGACGCAACTCGGCAGCCTCTTGAAGGTTTGCGCGAAGCGTTGTCATGTACTCCTTCAGGTCAGGCACGTTCTGCATACCACCGTTCAGGTCAGCATACACAGGAGCGCGCTGGCACAAGCGCTGCAACGCCGGAGTCATAAGTCCAAGGAGATTGAATGCCATCTCCTGCTGCGAGAACGTTCGAACACCAAGCTCCTGCTCCATGCCCTCAGCAACAACGTTGTTTTGGTTCATGAGACCGGTACCACGCGTCCAACCGATGACGGCGCCGCATACAGTGACGTATGCAGACCACGACTCGGCGTGCCAACGGTTGAATAGTGTCTCAAGAGCAAGCTTGGACTCAGAATACATGCCATCTCCACCGAAAGTACCGTGGTTCGGACTTAATGGCAGAACCACTTGCGCAGGGCGAGTTTCAATAGCGCGTTGTTGCTTCTGCTGCTTGATGAATCCAAGCAAACGCAGAAGGTTCGTGAGCATGAGTCGGTGAGCAAGCTCGCTCTTAGACTCAATGCCATCCATCTCGATACCGCCCTCAGGGATGGCGGCAAAGGGAACAACGAAGTCAAGATCCCAGCCAAGCTCGCCATAGATGTAGGAAATCAGAGCACGGCAGTCCTGCACGCTTGCTTGATTGAAGGGTACTACTACAAGCGTAGACCCAGCTGCGCCCAGTCGCGTGTAGATGTCCTGATAGAAGTCTGTGGTTTCCTTAGAGAAGCGAGACGTGGTGACAACGACGCTCGCACCTCCCATTAACAGACCTTCAAGCACCTTGACGCCAATAGAGCCCTTGCCAGCACCCGTGAGGAGCACTGTCTTGGATTTGAATGTGAGGCCCTCGCGAGCACCGGTCTCCAAACCCGTGAGATACTTGGAGGTTAACTCTTGCGAGTATGCCCATGAGTCACCCTCTCGGTTGCGCAGGTTCAGATATGGAACAATATCTGGCTGCATGCCCTTTGCTAAAGGCGAGTTTCCCGGCTCCTTTGTGGCAGCAAGGCGCATTTTGAGAAGATCAAGCGCTTTCTGAGCCTCTGGATCTGAGCCAAGATGACGGTAAAGAGCCTCAAGGTGCTGGACCTCTGACTGTGCACTCACTCCCTTCGCAGCTGTCAGCTCTGAGTGGCCCTTCGCCATCTCAAAAACGTACTGTTCGAGTTTACGACACTCGGGGCGAGGAACCTCGTTGTACTCTAGCGCTCCACGAGCACTGATCTTCGTCTGGGGGCCCGTCGGCAGCATAATGTCTTTGTAAAGCGGATCAGCGCCTACAGCCTCCTTGCAGTTCTCGAGAAGTTGATTGGCGAGATCTTTAGCCAGTTGAAATGTCTCACCACGGTGCGTTGGCACATGCTCAATATAATATACCATGAGATCAATCAGAACAGGGCTTGTACGGTTCATGATGGAGATACAGCGTTGGAGCACCTCACGGTCGATGGTCGAGAGCTTGCCCCAGACGATGTCAAAAAACATGCGGAGACAGTCTTGTCGCGCCCAATTCCAGTAAGAGTCGTAGCGACGCGACTTCAAACCACTGAAGATAGGCTTGATGCCATCAGCGTACACATCGCCATGCTCAGCCAGCCACATATCAAGCTCCTTCTGCAGAACCTCCGTTGCCTGGGCCTGAGCTGCATTCTTCTTGTCACCTGAGCGGAGATCCACACGCAAGTAGTTCGCCAGAAGCTCAAGCTGCTGCCTCGCGAGCTGGCGCTGGTCCTTCGTGGCCTCCTCTAGGGCAGCAGCATCAATCACGGCACCACCGGCACCACCACCGTTTCCTCCAGAGCTAGCGCTCGACAGATCAAGACCCTCGGAAGCGGCGTATCCCTGAACAATGCCATCGAAAAGAGCCTTCGCATCACCCTCGCTACCAAGACGTGATGCGGGCTCTTTTGTGAGAGCAAGGAGCAAAACGGCGTCTTGCCTCAGAGATCCAAGACCCCAGCGGGACTCTAGATATTTGCGGATCTGGGACAAGGCAAACCCACCGGGCATCTTCGAAGACGCCATGCGAGCAATAAGAGAGGAGGTGTGCTTTCCAAGCTTGCCGCCAAACCCGTCACCGAATTGCTCGGCGAGATCTACAAGCGGAATCTCCTCAGCCTTTTCTGGAGCACTGCCAAACTCTTTCCCAAGATCGCCCAGAATCTCATTCTGCACTGTCGATTTACCACCCACCAGGTCCTTGACAGCTTTTGACGTGGGAATCTGGTCGAGAGGTTTCTTCAGCTTATGGCTAATGACTGCTTGGATGACCTGCAATGGCTTGAGCGGTACGTCGTCAACTGCCTTGGCAGGACCAGAGGCCGCAGGCGCAGGAGCTACAGCGGCAGCCGTCGGTGCGGCTGGAGTATCTGAAGGAGCAGCAGCAGCTGCAGATTCAGTGCCGCCGAGAGGAGCTGGAGGAGCATTGGCCTCCTCGTCCTCATAGTAAATCATCTTCTGATCCTTAGCGTAGCTTAAAACTTCCCGCCGTAACGAAAGCGCGGCGTCATAGCCCTGGTATTGCAGTTTCAATGTGCGCTGCGCCATACCCGCAAGAGTGGGTGACGGCCCAACTTCAACGATGCGCTCGGTCTTCAGATCCCGCAGAAAGACATCTTGTGTCTCAATCCAGCGTACTGGAGATGCAAACTGGTAAGCCAAAAGCTCGGTGAGCAAGGTGTGCGCAAGTTCTTGCTCTACTTGAGGCTTCATAGTGGAGAGAGATGCGCTTGGTGGAAAGAGAAGAGTGTCTAAATTTCTTGTGGTGGTTCGACAGGGTTGGGCGCGCCCCAACGCGCGTAACCCCAACGTCAGGTGACAAACGATCTAAAATCGACGCTGAAAAAGTGACTTGAATGCGTGTAAGGAGATGGCATCAGCATCAGAATTACGACCAAACTTGTTGAACAGTTCTTTAAGTCACGCAACTGTCATTGCGCGCATGTATGACTAGATTGAACTGCTTTTCACGCTTTCCTCATGTATATCACGTGCAAAAAGGCCAACATGGGGGAGGGCCCCATTCAACGAACGCTATGGAGCAAGGACTCTGAATAATCTCCAATATTAACTTTTTGTCACCTTCAGTAAAGTAGAACGCAGAGTAATATGATACGATGGGCGCTTTGGTCTTTGGAGGAAACATATTCGCCTTATCCCTTTGCATAGACTTGCATGACCCGTGCCCAATGCGTATGTTCCGCGTACATTTATCAAGAGGCAGCATCAATATATAGATTATATAAGTTTTTCACCACATCATGGATCGTGAGGCTTTGAAGGCTGTTTGAAAACGCAGCAGCATCAAGTAGCGTCTGTGATCTCTCATCCAGTGAGATATCCATTAACGAATAGATGTGCCAAAGGAAGACTTCGCTAAGATCCTCTCAATTGTGGCTTAAGCACGGATAATATAGCAGCTGGCAGTGGAGGTTAATGTTATACTATGCCGCTTTTGATATATTAAGCCGCTTGGGGAAGCCCAGCGAGAGACCTAGCTTCAAATTGTCAAGCACAATCTGATTTTGATGTTTTTCACGGATGAGCTGTCATCCTTTATCAACTAAAATTTGATAAAAGCTCACTAAGCTCGTCGTCTTTCTGAAAAAAACCGCCTGCGCGCACACCTCTTTGTTCTATTCTGCACTGAAATGCGAGGTCTGTCACCTGTTGATAGAGTCACTCATGATAGGAGAGGTCTCCGGGCCTGCAAAACGACTAAAAGTCTATAGGCACCGACCTGTCGATACCAATGATCGGGCCCTAACCCCACTTCTGAATCCGTCGGCGAGAGTCAGAGCGGCGTCCCCGATTGGGAGCTGAGTTCCGCAGCTCGCCGGTGCGGCGGCGTGACCATTACGAGGCGCCGAAGAAGCTCGATTTGCGGCATTTTAAGGAAGGCTAGCGGAGCCGTTCGATCCGGAAAAAGCAGCGGGTTGGATTGTTTATACTAAATGGGACACTCACACTCACCAGATAGCAAACCTAAAGGCATGCCACCCCGGCCGCATGTGTTGAAGAGATAATAAGCTTATATAAGACGAGAGTACATCTGAGGCAGCAAGACCTTGTCACTGACTAAATAAACACAAACATTGGGTTCGGTGTAGGGTAGAGTGAGAAGCGTTATGATTACGGCATCAAAGACGTTAAGCTCCCCATTCACCAAATCTTTCTCTAACCACTTTGTGATCGAAGGTTGAAGCCTTGTGCGGTAGATCTAGGGGCATGAGCTACGACAAGGACGGGTACAACCCCTACAGTAACCCGTACAATACGGGCTCCTCGGCGGCAGCAGGAGGCGCGGACGAATTCGTGGCGACGCCATACGAACAGTATTCAGCCCCCGCTAACCAGTCGCATGCAGCGCCGCCGGCAGATCCGTACACTCAAGAGCCGGCGCAGCATCAGACGCAGCAGCAAGTTCCGGCTGCGCAAGGGCAAGAGAGCTATGAGCTTGATGAGAATACCAACTTTGCCTTCTTTGGAGAAGTCGATGACATTAAGCGAAACCTAGTGCAGTACGAGGACAACATTGAGCGGATTGAAAGCCTGCACAAGCGCTCGCTTGCCGAGACAAATGTGGAGAATGAGGCAATGATCCAGCGCCAGCTCGATAGCCTCCAAGCCGACACACGCGGCCTAGCGGAAACGCTAAAGACGCGCATTAAACAGCTCGAGGCGACCTCACAGCGTGACGCTACGAAGCACGCTCAAACGCAGAATTTGAAGCGCCAATTCATGTCGATGATTCAAAAGTTTCAAGCCACGGAGGCCGCATTCCGCCAGAGATACCGCGACGTCGCCGAGCGCCAGTACCGCATTGTCGAGCCTGGGGCGACGGATGCTGAGGTGCAGCAAGCAATCGATGATACTAATGGGCAGCAAGTGTTTTCGCAGGCATTGATGCAGTCGAACCGCCGCGGCGAAGCGCGCGCCGCGCTAACGGAGGTACAATCAAGGCACCGTGAGATTTTGAAGATCGAGCAGACGCTAATGGAGCTTGCGCAGCTATTTCACGACATGGAGATTATGGTAGCTGAGCAGGAAGAGCAGGTGCAGAACATTGAGACAAATGTCTTCACCGCAAACAAAGACATCGAGAAAGGTGTTGATAACCAGTTCCAAGCAATCAAAAAGGCACGCGCATGGCGCAAGAAGAAGTGGTGGTGCGCTGCCTTGCTCCTTTTCATTGTACTCTTTTGCGCGTTGTTCTTCGGCCTTTACTTTGGCCTCAAGAATTAAGGATAGGTTGCCTGAGAGTGACCTACGCCAACGACATGATGAGTGTCTTTCGGCAAGTCTCGTTAGTTTTGGCTTTGCCGCACTTGTCTCTTTTAGCGCTGCCGAGCAAATCGATAATGCGGTGCCATAATGTGCTACGCGCTATTGTTGCACCGATGACCGCATTGGCACGTCCATTCGATGGGCGTGCTACGTATTATTAAAACGCGCGACCCACAGCGTCCCACCACCCCGAATCATCCCGGATAGCTCTCAAGCGTACGGGCGAAGACCGAGGTCCAGTTCAAATCCCTTGTTATATATATCATGTTTTCATTTCACGTCTAATTGTTCTGAACTACCCCTGAGAGCGGCTGCCTAAAGAAATGAGCCAACTCATGCTAGCGAGATTAAGGTGATAACGGGTGACTGTACGCGGCCTGCAGCGGTAAGAATATTTAATGAATTAAATCAATTTTCTCTAACTGCCTTCCGGCGGCTCTGAAGGACTAGTCACCTGCGCTGTCAGGGGCCAGCTTGTGCTAAAATTGGCTGCCCATTTGAGTAAGCGGCGCGGACGCGACCCCGTGGCTCCCTCGCCCCCTGCCCCGAGGTACCACTTTAACACTGCGCGCCAGCCAGGCTCAAAACACTTTTTTGTCACAATGCAGGAGTACGGGCAAGCAGAAAACCCATTTGCTGGTGCAGATGACACTGTAGAGATGCAGGACCATAGGTATGCGTTCTTCGATGAGGTCGACAACATCAAGAAGTTGCTGCTCCAGTACGAGGACGATATTGAGCGGGTTGAGGGCCTGCAGCGACGTTCGCTGGCCGAAACTCGCACAGACCAAATTGAATTTTTGCAGCGGCAAATCGATACAGTTATGCAGGACAGTCGGGGGCTCTCCATGGAGCTGCGCTCGCGAATAAAGACGCTGGAGTCGCAGAGCTTCCGAGACACGACGAAAAACGTTCAGGCAAGCAACCTCAAGGAGCAATTCAAATCTCTTATCCAGAAGTTTCAGACCACAGAGGCGGCCTTTAGGCAGCGTACACGCGATGTCGCGGCGCGTCAGTACCGCGTGGTTGACCCAGAGGCTACGGATGCGGAAGTTGAGCAGGCTATCGACGACGCGTCCGGACAGCAAGTATTTTCGCAGGCTCTGATGCAGTCAAATCGCCGAGGAGAGGCTCGTGCGGCGCTTACCGAAGTGCAATCGCGTCACCGCGAGATACAGAAAATCGAGCAGACGCTTGTTGAGCTCGCGCAGTTGTTCCACGACATGGAGATCATGGTGGCTGAGCAGGAAGAGCAGGTCCAGAATGTCGAGAACAATGTTTATGCTGCCGAGGATGATATCGAGCATGGCATGGACAATCAGTACTCCGCGATCAAGAAGGCGCGGTCTGCAAGGCGAATGAAGTGGTGTTGTGTTGGATTTATTATTTTTGTCATTGTAGTGCTGGCCTTGGTCCTAGGCATCTACTTTGGTACTAGATGAGTGGCTATAGTCCGTGAAGGTATGTATAAACACAGATCAGTGGTCACGAGTTAGGAGTTTGTAGCCTTAATTGCACTTGATTTTAGACTGGGCCTGTGTTCTGAGCAAATTGCTCTCGGTTGTGGAATGTAGTTGTTCTGCCGTGGAGCGCGTGTCGCGCTGCTGCTTTGTTTGGCACCGTCTGTTACCGTCAGGTGACCTCAAGCAGATTCAAATATTTTTGTGCAAGTGCGACGACGAGCTGAGCATGCGAAATCTAGTCCCGCTCGTTGTTGCGCAACTTCAAACAGCAGCGGAAGTACCTCTGCCACTGCAGAAAGTAGCAGTGGATGAGGAATTTGTGTTCTGCTGCTTTGTTTCGCAAGACACGGAGACAATAGCTCTCCACACTTGGTCGCCGCAGACGCAGTGGAACGCTTCCGTGCAATGGTCGCTTCCTGCACCCGAAGCACGCGTTGTTGGCTTGAAAGGCGATCATCTGGATGAATTAGCCACCGTCATCATGAGCAATGGTGACGTTATCTCTGTGTCACTTGCTGAGAGCTCAGCGACCATTGTCGGCTCATTAGAGGCTGAAATTGAAGCTGCTGAGTGGAGCCCAGATGGTGAGGTGCTATGCTTAGCGCTGGCAACGGGCCGTGTTATATTCTTGAGCTCATCTTTTGAGGGACTTAAGGATCACAGCATGACAGCTGCGGACCTTGAGTTGGCAGAGAAACACGTCACAGTCGGCTGGGGTAAGCGCGAGACACAGTTCCAGGGCCGTGGTGCACGGAGGGATCCAACGCTGCTCGACAGAATTGAAACTCGCGAGACGAGTGCTGCTGACGATGCAAGTACGCGCTTGAGTTGGCGTGGTGATGGCGAGTTCGTGGTTGTGAATGCTATAGACCCTGATAGTAAGAAGCGTGCACTTCGAGTGTTTTCTCGTGCTGGTGAGCTTAATAGCGTTAGTGAGCCTGTGGACAATATTCTGGGAATGGCTGCGTGGCAACCCGTGGGCGCATTGATCGCCTGCGTAAAACATAGCGATGCAGAGGGCAGTATTCAGTTTTTTGAGCGAAACGGCCTCAGAAGGCACTCATTTCAAATCCCTGATTCTCAAAAGGTAACTGCATTGGCATGGAGCGCCGACTCGGCAGTGCTCTCCGTTGCCTACCCTACGCAGGTCGATTTGTGGACAACGAAGAATTACCATTGGTATCGCAAGCAGTCTCTATCTGTACCCCACGTCGCAAACGATCCCGCCAGTGTCCCGATGTGGCACCCAGAGAAACCAGGAACGCTCATTGTTCCTTCAGCAAGTGACATCAGGTTCTTCACTTATCGACATGCTTACAGCTCGGACGAGGGCCTTGTTGCTGTGATAGACACCAACATTGTTAGTGTTACGCCACTCGCATACGTCAATATGCCGCCGCCTATGGCGTTTGCAACTATAGAGCTCGCGCAGCAGCCACTGGCAGTTGCCGTACGGGCACCGGGAACGATTGCTGTTGCCACTAGAGAAGCGGTCAAGGTGTATGAGCTTGACTGCGAAGAGGAGAAAGCCCATGAGGTGCACTCATATGAGCTCCTTAACGCGCGCTTCCTTGCCTTTTGCGCGGACGAGCTGCTTGCCTACACGAGCGATAATACTCTCGTAAGGTTTACAAGTGAAGGAGGTGAAGGAGGCGTGCAAATAGCCGATGCGCCGCCTTCAGCATCCGCAGTCACTGTTTTCAAGGGCGAACATTACTTGTGCAACTCGCAGGTATACGCAACGCGCAGCGGGGCTCTTGTGGCAGACTTCGGCGAGCCATGTCTCGACTTCATTGTGAAAGGCAAAAATAGCTTTGCGCTCACACGTACCGGTAAGCTGCTACATGCTAATACTAGCGCTGTACTTAGCCACGATGTGACGTCTATGCTTGCCACCACGGATCACCTGCTCTTCACAACACTCACAAAGCTGAAGTTCGTACACCTTTCCGCTACTGATACCACTCTACCTGTCTTACCGAGTGATGACAATGCGGCTTCTGAGCAAAGCCGCGAGATTGAGCGCGGCTCACTACTGGTATCCGTAATACCTTCAGCAATGGCAACCGTGCTTCAAGCGCCGCGCGGTAACATCGAGACGATTTACCCACGCATGCTCGTACTCGGCCTTGTGAGACGAAGCGTACTTAGTGGTGAGTACGCCAAAGCGTATCAGACGTGTAAGGTCCATCGGATTGACATGAACATTCTCTACGATTTGAACCCAGGGCAATTTCTGTCTCAGATACCTAAAATTTTGAGCCAGCTCAACGGGGACGCTCAGGTGGACCTGTTTCTATCGTCGCTTAGTGACGAAGATGTGACCGCGACAAAATACGTGGATAGTACTGCGGATGTATCCTCTTGTGTAGGGTCGACCTCTGGTAAGACCAACAGAGTTATTGATGCTATGCTGCCACACCTCACACCTCAATGTACGATAACAGCGCTTGCCCTCAAGCAACCCCCCCAACTCGCGGAGGCGCTAGTCTCTGCGGCCAAGGACGACAAGCTTGTGAAGCACTTGTGCTTCTTAAGCGATCCAGAACAGCTGTACAAAACGGCACTCGGCGTTTACGATCCCGCTCTTGCGTTGGTGGTAGCACAGCAGGCCCAGATGGACCCGAAGGAGTATCTGCCGTTCTTACGCGCCCGGCAAAGTGAGCCCGTCCATCGCCGCCGGTTTAACATCGATCTGTACTTGCGCCAGTACAAGCAAGCGTTGCGCAATCTCGTGGCGGACGAGACAGAGGGTAACGATGAGGAGATCGTAGAGTTTGTAAACCGTCATGACCTGCATTCCGATGCCCTCGAACTACTTCGCTCCTCAAGTCGGCCTGCAAAGGCGCAAATTATGGAGTCACAGGGCCAGAAGTGGTTCACAAGTGCAAAGTATGTGGAGGCGGGCCGCAACTTCGAGCTACTCGGTCAGACGGAGCGCGCAACAGAAGCGTATGTGCTTGGTGGCGATTGGCGCAAGGCTCTCTCTTTGTGTCCCGGCGAGGATGCGAGGCATCACACGGCTAGTACATTGTCGGAGCAACTCGAGGCAAGCAAGCGATATGCAGACGCGGCGCACCTCTTCAACTATTACCTGCACGATGCACTGCGTGCCATTGAGTGTTACTGCCTCGCTTGCCAGTTCGACGATGCGATCTTGACAGCACGCTCGCATGGTTTCAACGAGCGTCTAAGCGAGGCGCTGCGCGAAAGTTACGCAACCTTTCAAGAGTTGCTCGCAGACTGTGCACGGCAGGTTCCCGCGCAACTGCGCCGCTTGCGTGAGCTGCGAGCGAAGCGCGATGAAGACGCCCTCGGGTTTGAGCAGCAGGTAGCCGAGCTTGATGTTGCGGATAATCTGTCCGTAGCGGGCACAGAAACTACTAACGCCTCGATTTTTACGCGGTATACGGATAAATCCAGCATCGGCACTGCGGCGACGAACGCGACGCGACGCACGGTGAAGAACCAGCGGCGCCAGGAGCGTAAGCGTGCTATGGGCAAGAAAGGCTCAGTTTACGAAGAGGAGTACTTAATTTCCTCAACTACGCGCCTTGTGGAGCGTCTACAGCATGTGCATGGCGACATTCAGGGCTTAGTTGTTGCGCTACAGCGCTGCGAACTTGCAGTATACGCTGGTCAGCTAGTATCTGAGTACGACAAGGTGCTAAGACTGCTTGGTGAGAGTGCCGATGAGATTTACACAGTAGATGAGAGGGCTCTTGTACGTTTTGACGAAAGCGGGCACGAGTATGCTGCAGCAGCGCCAATTAAGCCGGCGCTTCCTGAAAGTCTAAATTTGTAGTAGCTTCCGTCTACTGGAAGCAGGGATAATCATAATCTTTAGAGGGAACGAACGCTGTAAAAGGACACGTGTGTGTTTAGCTTGTAAATCGAACTATAAAGACTAGTCGCTGTGGGAGGTCGAAGGAACCCCAGCCCCTGAAGATGTTGCCACCTCGAAGATCGCAAGCACAGCGAGACTCACAGAATTTGCCGCCCAGTCAACAACCTGCTCAACCAGTTCAGTCAGTCATGAACCTTCGGAAGGACGCCTTTTATTTCTTCTCATCAATGGTCATTGGTGCGTCTCTCGTAACGCTCTGTATGATGTAGGGTGCGGTCACCCCCAAACTAATGCCTGCGTATTGCCCGCGCCTGCAATCTAACCACCGCTATTTCGTCGTATTCTATCCTGTCTTACCCAAGCTTTTATAAATTTCAGCTGGCTGGTAATTGGTACCGCGGGCTCGCCGGAGCGCAGACTTTAACTGCATGCTACGCGCCGCTACTATCACCGTATAGCAGTACCGTGTAAGATCTCACGTCCATGCGCATTGCCGTGGTCGGCTGCTGCCACGGCCAGCTAAATCGTGTCTATGAGACGATTGCGGCAGCATTAGGCCCACCGCCTGACCTAGTTATTGTATGCGGTGACTTCCAGGCGGCGCGCACGCCATCTGATCTTGAGAGCATGAGCGTACCAGCGAAGTATCGCAGCATGGGCGACTTCCACGAGTACTATGATGGGACCAAGATAGCGCCATTCTTAACACTGGTGGTTGGAGGAAACCATGAGGCTATGGCGCATATGTCGCTGCATGCGAAGGGCGGCTGGCTTGCGCGTAACATCTGGTATCTCGGTGACGCTGGCGTCGTGCGTGTCGGCAGTGTACGTATTGGCGGGCTTTCGGGAATTTGGTATGAGCCAGACTACCTACGGCCGCGATTTGAGCACCAACTGTTTCGGCGGCGGTGGAAGAAGCAGGGGTTGAAAGGAATCCCGCGCAATGCGCTATATTCGGCGTACCACATTCGGAAGCAGGACGTTGACCGCTTGCTGCAGCTTGCGCCAAAACAGCTTGATGTCTTTGTGTCGCATGACTGGCCGCAGGGCATTGCAACACGCGGAGATGTAGACCGGCTGTTGTCGCTCAAGCCGTTTCTCCGCGACGAAGTCGCGACAGGCCAGCTCGGGAGTCCACCCGGCCGCGAGCTGCTCACCAAGCTGAAGCCAAGATGGTGGTTCAGCGCTCACATGCACGTCCACTATGAAGCACAGTGGGGTCGTACTCAGTTTCTTGCGCTCGACAAACCGCTCGAACGCCGCACATTCCTTAAATTTGTGGACGTGGGTGCACCTGTTGATGGGCCCTGCCGCATAGACATGGATGCTGAATGGGCCCAGCTCGCCAAGCCAAAAGCTGAGAAAGCCAAGGGGCTAGAACCAACGGCGGACACTTCTTAGGAGAGCTGTTTTTTTAGAATATTAGAAAGGTTATACTGTCCGTAGTTTGGCAAAGTGATCTGTGCAGCCTTGCTAACGTTGGAGGCAAGAGGAGGTGTGCGGAAAGACATGTCGGAATGGGTCACCCATTAGAGCGACTATGTAAGGGTCTAAAGCAAGGGTGCTTGGGCAACTGGCTACCTTATTTGCGCGCCGCAATGGCTTCGTTTACTGCCTTGCGTAGGGCCTCGATAGCAGCTTTCGGCACATCAGCACCGTAGATGCCTGTGCCGGCAACAATGACGTTCGCACCCGCTTTCGCTGCACAACAAACATTGTCCTCGCCAAGGCCGCCATCAACCTGAATGTCCAGCGCCGGCGCCTGCTTTCTGATCTGCTCAACCTTAGGCATCATATCAGGCATGAACTTTTGTCCGCCGAAGCCAGGCTCGACTGTCATCACGAGGATCATGTCCACGTCTTTCAAGTACTTCTCTACGACATTGGCCGGTGTCTTTGGCTTGATAGCAAGGCCTGCACGCATGCCATGCTCCTTGATAAGCTTGATCGTCTCACCAACGTCGCCGTCGGCTTCGTAGTGGAACGTGTATTGATCTGCGCCTGCGTCGGCCATGGGCTTAACCCACTGCTGCGGGTTCTGGACCATCATATGACAGTCAAAAAACGCTTCACCCTTTGGGATCTGCTTGCGCACGGCCTTCACGAGGGGCGGGCCGAGAGTAATGTTCGGGACAAAGTGGCCATCCATGACGTCAACATGTAGCCACTCAGGCCCATTGGCCAACATCTTCTTCCAGTCGTTGGCCATCTCAGAGAAGTCTCCAGACAGAATGGAGGGCGCGATCTTGGCCTGCGACATTTGTGACGACAGTGGATATGCAAAGGCGGTGTCTGACCGTTGAGCGTGGTATACTGGCCTTATTTGCGGTCACGGGAAGGGCAAGGGCGGCGGCGCTGAGACGTAACGTCGCCCCTACGTGTAAACAAGCGAGCACTTGTGAGAGGCGAGCCTCTTGGAGCATTCAGCTGCCCTGTTGGTTTTCATGTGAAAGTGTGCGCTTTGAATGCTAATTTGAGATCCATTGTGACTGATGTGCACGCACACCTCCATTGTGCATTGAAGCTAAGTTACGTCGGTGGTAGGCTCTACCTGTTGCGCAATCTCCCATGGGTCACTTTTCAGTTTCGGTGTTGCGAACTCCTCTCTCCCTCAAGTTCGTCGTCGCTGAAGTGATGGTGGTCCAAGCTATTTTCCACGCGCACGCGCCCAGGCGACCAAACCACGTGGTATTGGCGATTTAGACGTAACGGGGCGCGCGCTCATCAGCGCACCCAGACAAGGTTACCGCCACAGCAGCTCACAGAGCCCCTCTACCCTCTGTTCTGCAGTTCGCCAGCATGCCACCGAAAGCCGACTGGGAGAAGTTTCAGCCCCCCGCGGATGGCGACAAGGAGCCAGAGAAAGAGATCGTCCCGTTGTCTGAGGGAGATATCGAGGTCTTGAAGTCGTACGGCGCAGGCCCTTATCAGCAGCAACTGAAGCAAATCGACAACGATATCTCAGTACTGCAGAAGTCTATCAGTGAGAAGGTCGGTATTGTAGAAAGCGATACAGGGCTCGCGCCGCCGAACCAGTGGGACCTCATGGCCGATAACCAAAGCATGAAGCAGGACCAGCCTCTACAAGTGGCGCGGTGCACGAAGATCATCCAGGACGACTCACAGCCAGACAAGGCGTCGTATGCTATCGACATAAAGCAAATTGCGAAGTTCATCGTGGCGCTCGGTGACCAGGTCAGCCCCACGGATATTGAGGAGGGCATGCGTGTCGGCGTCGAGCGAAGCAAGTACCGCATCATGCTACCATTGCCGCCCCGAATCGACCCCAGCGTAACCATGATGACCGTGGAAGAGAAACCTGATGTTACCTATGGTGATGTAGGTGGATCTAAGGACCAGATCGAAAAGCTCCGCGAGGTCGTTGAGCTGCCGCTCCTCAACCCCGAGCGGTTTGCAAATCTTGGTATTGACCCGCCTAAGGGCATCTTACTCTACGGGCCTCCCGGAACAGGCAAAACACTGTGCGCGCGTGCTGTCGCGAACCGTACTGACGCAACCTTCATCCGTGTCATTGGCTCGGAGCTTGTCCAGAAATATGTTGGCGAGGGCGCGCGAATGGTGCGTGAACTATTTGAGATGGCCCGCACGAAGAGCGCATGCATCATCTTCTTTGATGAAATCGACGCGATAGGCGGCGCACGCTTTGACGACGGTGCAGGTGGCGACAACGAGGTGCAACGCACTATGTTGGAGCTCATTACGCAGCTTGACGGTTTTGATGCGCGCGGTAATATCAAGGTCATGTTTGCTACAAACCGCCCGAACACGCTTGACCCTGCGTTGCTCCGTCCTGGGCGTATTGATCGCAAAGTTGAGTTCTCGCTTCCGGACGTTGACGGCCGCGCGAACATCTTCCGTATCCACTCTAAGAGCATGAGCGTCGAGCGCGGGATTCGCTGGGAGCTCATTTCGCGACTGTGCCCCAATAGCACCGGTGCAGAACTTAGATCTGTGTGCACGGAGGCTGGCATGTACGCTATTCGGGCGCGGCGGAAGCTTGCAACAGAAAAAGATTTCTTGGCTGCCGTTGACAAGGTCATCAAGGGCAACATGAAATTCTCTAGCACGTCTCAGTACATGCAGTACAACTAGTCTCGTCTATAAGTGATTGTAGGATACGAATCTTAAAACCTCAAGGAGCTTAGCACCCTTTTCAGCGCCCGATAATAAAATGCCGTGAGCAAGTGGATGCTGTGCAGGCTGGCCTCACAGGAAGTGCATCCCTATGCAACGCTGGCTGGCTGGAGTTTGATAGATTAGCACCTAGCTCAGCTCTCACTGAGAAGTGAATAAATAAGTCGTTAGTACCCTGAAATATGGGTGCAGAAGCTATTGCCACCACGAGATGAGCCCAAGGCCTTCGGCGGAGCAGCTGCCCACAACTCTCATGCCATTTTTTCCGTATGAAAGCTGTTCAACGCGGAAGCGAAGCTTTTCGTTCGTGTCTAAGAAGAGTTCCATATCATTGACATTCCAAACCCAGGCCTGCTCCTTCGCAACAAACTGGCTGCCTTCAAATAGCGTCTGGCTGGGGAGAAATATGTCATCGAAGAACTCCATGCGGACGTTGATTCCTTCCGGTGTGCAACTCGAGATCCAGCCAACAAGAATCTCTCCGACAAATGGTGCAAATACAACAAGACGAAAGGTACAATCCACGAATATGGCGCCGTCACCATCGCGCAGGATCCCATCGCTGGCAGCGTGCACATCATACAAGGCTATGCACAGGCCGACATCAGGTAAGACCTTATTTGCGAATTTCTCGTTAATGGCTTGCGAAAGCGCATCGTGATGCGACTTATCAAACGTGTCAGGGTCGAGCCGGATCGAGTCTGAAAGCGTCGCCAGCGTGAACATGAAATTTCACGGATCCTGGGTATGGTTTACCTGGGGGGTATGTTGTGTACGCATCATCAAACTAAGAGAGCGAGGTAAATTCAAGGCTCGTGCTCATACAAGAGAGGATTGAGGATGTCCAGACATCCTCGAGGCAGTCCTAACAATTGATGCAAAATAAGAATAATTCTGATACATTTAAGGGGCACGGTATAGTCCTGCAGCAATTCTACAGAAGCAGTCTTACTTTGCACAAATGCGAGCCGCACCCTCTGGCCGGCAGGCCGCCAATGCGTGGCTTGAAGATAAAAGGAAGCCGCCAGCGAGCACAAGCGGGCTAAACCAAGCTTGCAAGCCGGTGGAGCTCATGCGGGCCCGAGTCAGCCGACGCTCGCACGAGCGCGTCTGTAATCCGTGATACGTTCAGCGATGGACCAATTAAGAGACCGTGAATTGAGTGTCGTGCATCTTGGACCTGCTGACTATAGAGTCTGGGGTTAACCACTGACACTTTCTTCTTCCACAATCTGAAGCCCCTCATCACGATGCTCAGGTATTCTACGCGGGTGACGCGAAGAGCGTTCAGTAGCTCTGTGCGCCGTCAGGTCACGGCTTCTGTGGATGAGATCAAGGGAAAGAATGCCTCCTCGCATCTTACGAAGAAGTACCATGTAATTGACCACGAGTACGACGCTGTTGTGGTTGGTGCTGGCGGTGCGGGTCTCCGTGCAGCTTTCGGCCTTGCGCAATCAGGATTCAAAACTGCGTGCATCTCAAAGTTGTTCCCAACGCGTAGCCACACGGTCGCTGCACAAGGTGGCATCAATGCCGCGCTTGGTAACATGCACGCGGACGACTGGCACTGGCACATGTACGACACCGTCAAGGGCAGTGACTGGCTCGGCGACCAGGACGCTATTCACTACATGGCGCGTGAGGCGCCTCCTGCCATCATCGAGCTCGAGCATTTCGGCGTGCCGTTCAGCCGCACGGAGGAGGGCCGTATCTACCAACGCGCATTCGGTGGTCAGTCCAAGAACTACGGCAAAGGTGGCCAGGCGTACCGCACCTGTGCTGTCGCAGACCGCACAGGCCATGCCCTTCTGCATACGCTCTATGGTCAGTCCTTGAGGCACAACACGCAGTTTTTCATTGAATTCTTCGCTCTCGACCTGCTTATGGAAGATGGCGAGTGCCGCGGTGTGATTGCGTACAACCAAGAGGACGGCACCCTACACCGCTTCTTCGCACACAACACCGTCATTGCCACTGGCGGTTACGGCCGTGCCTACTTCTCGGCCACATCGGCCCACACTTGCACTGGTGATGGTATGGCAATGGTTTCGCGTGCCGGTTTGCCCCTGCAGGATCTCGAGTTCGTGCAATTCCACCCAACTGGCATTTATGGCAGCGGCTGTCTCATTACGGAGGGCTCCCGCGGTGAGGGTGGCTATTTGCTCAACTCTGAGGGCGAGCGCTTCATGGAGCGCTACGCGCCCACAGCAAAGGATCTTGCATCGCGTGATGTCGTTTCGCGTTCAATGACGCTTGAGATCCGCGAGGGTCGTGGTGTCGGCCCCAAGAAGGACCACATCTACCTGCAGCTGTCGCACTTGCCCCCTGAGGTGCTGCACCTCCGTTTGCCCGGTATTTCGAAGACGGCAGAGATTTTTGCGGGTGTTGACGTGACGAAGGAGCCTATCCCGGTGCTGCCCACTGTGCACTACAACATGGGTGGCATTCCGACTAACTATCACGGTGAAGTTCTCACTCGTGAGAACGGCGAGGACAAGACCGTGAAGGGGCTGTATGCTTGCGGTGAGGCTGCATGTGTCAGTGTCCATGGTGCGAACCGTTTGGGTGCGAACTCACTGCTGGATCTTGTTGTGTTTGGCCGTGCTGTTGAGCAGCGCATCAACGACACGCAGAAGCCTGGCGTGCCGCTGCCGAAGACAAGTGAGGATATCGGCCAGTTCTCCATTGACAACCTAGACTCCGTGCGTACCGCCGCTGGCCCTCGCTCGACGGCAGCTATCCGCGAGGATATGCAGCGCACGATGCAGAACGACGTTGCCGTGTTCCGAATGCAGGAGTCGCTCGACAATGGTGTCAAGGACATCAGGCGCGTTGACTCGTACCTGCCTGAGCTTGGCACGCAGGACCGCAGCATGATCTGGAACTCAGACATGGTGGAGTCCCTAGAGCTGCAAAACCTGATGACTTGCGCAACTCAAACGGCTCACAGTGCGGCCGCGCGCAAGGAGTCCCGAGGCGCGCATGCGCGGGAGGACTACCCCGAGCGTGACGATGTGAACTGGATGAAGCATACTCTGTCTTGGCAGCCACGCAGCGGTGATGAGGTGCGTCTGGACTACCGCCAGAACATCCGCCACACGCTTGACGAGAATGAGGCCAAGGCTGTGCCACCAGGCAAGCGTGTTTATTAATTCCACGAATGTACAGACTCGTGGCCCGTGCTCAGTGACCTAGGAATTAGATGTGTTAAATATAACTAACAGCAGCAAGCCACGCTATACATAGGCCTTCGACCAAGCTCGTGCGCGACCCGAGCGCGTCAGCCTCGGCTCGCCCCTGTCTTAAGTAAAAACTGGGTATCAACCCTGCTGCCATTGTGTGTCGCAACCCTATAGCTGAAGCGGGACGATGGGCAAGGTCGCTCTTGCTGGTACGGCCTGAAGTGGCACATTTTGCACTAGTCATCATAAGCTGTAGCACTGAAAGTAATCTATGCATATATGCGCTCAGATACTGCGAGTATTGTGGCATAGACCAGAATCCTTTTACCCCTAATTAGATCCACAGTTTTTATTTATAGACTTGTGTTTCGCAACCTGACAAAACTGTTTGCTTGTGCCAGGTTCGCTGATGACAGCCTTCTTGGCTCGAAGCAACCTGCACACTCGAGTGACAAATCTTAAAATGGGCAGATCGTCGTCCGGGGTACGCCTAACCCTGGTCCTTATATCTGCAGCGGCTAACTGGAGTCGATACTCACGTCTCTCACTTGCAGCACTACTGGAAGTAATGGCTGCGCGGGTACATACGCTACTTCTGTCAGAGTCGGCGAGACCCGAACTGGGTCCCGGGGAAGTCTTGGAACTGCCGATTCCCACCGACCCTTACCGGTTGCGAATCGTTATCCCTGGTACATCTCCTGTGCTTGACCTCGGTGTGCCACTAAAATGCAACTATCCGTCGAACGACGCTCATTTCGATCGTGAGAACTTTCAGGAATACGACCTCCAAAGCGAGCTTTCGGGAAACTGCGAAATCGACATTCTTGTGTCGCAGCCAGGCGCCTTTACGGTTAAGATTGGCGATGACATTGAGTGGAATTTCGTGGTAAAATGTGGCTTTGAAATTGGCGGTCAACAAGTTACAGCAAATGGTTTGGCCGTGCAAACGGTCCTCTCGAAACTTGTGCCCGGTGACAACGTCCGTGCGCCGGAATGGCGCAAGTTTCTCGAAGACGTTGCGTACAAGGGCTACAACATGATCCATTTTGTCCCGCTGCAACCGCGCGGCGAATCTGGTTCGCCCTTTAGTTTGCTTGACCAGCTCAGTTGGGATAAAACGACGTTCCCCAAGCAAGAACAGGACATTGAGTACCTCGTGCAACAGCTCACTGAACTTGGAATTCTTGCTCTCAGTGACATCGTGCTTAACCACACAGCCAGTGACTCTCCATGGCTTAAAGAACACCCTGAAGCAGGATACTCTAAGGAAACTGCACCCCACCTTACATGCGCTATTGATCTGGACACGGAGCTGCTCAAAGTCAAGGGCTTTAGCATCAAAACGTCGGCGGACCTGGCTCAAATTGACAGCATTGTAAAGAACGCAGCGGACATGATCAAGCTGTGGGAGTTCTATGTTGTCGATGTCCAGGCACTTGCGGCAACAGTGACTGAGCATCCTTTTCAAGGAACACCACCAAGCGACTTGCCAGCAACACTGGAAGACCTCGGGTCGCGACTCGTGGCTGAGGCTGGGCGTAACTTTGACGTCTTGGGCCCACGATTTGGCCGCAACATTGACTCAACTGCATTGGCAGAATATGTTGCTGGTTCAGACTTTACTGCCACTGAGCTCCTAAATCAAGTGAACGCGCAATTATACGATGAGTACAATGCAGATGTCCAGGCTGCCATCAGCTCAATAAAGGACCGCCAACGATACCTGCGGCTTGATGACCACGGGCCTAAGATTGGCAGCGAAGTTTCCTCTGATACACCCATTGTTGAGTCGTATTTCAATCGCCAGCACGGCCCAGCGCTCGCCTGTAATGGCTGGGTGTGGGGCGGGAATCCGCTCGTAGACCATGCCGGTCCACAGTCTAAAGCATACATTCGGCGCGAGCTTATTGTATGGGGTGACTGCACGAAGCTTCGCTATGGCAGAAGTCCTCAGGACTCTCCTTACCTTTGGAAGCGTATGGGAGACTACGCGAAGCTGCTTGCAAAGCACTTTTCTGGACTGCGTCTTGACAATGCTCACTCTACACCGTTACACGTTGGTGAGTACATTCTTGATCAGGCACGTAAAGTGAGGCCGAACCTTTATGTGGTGGCAGAGTTGTTCAGTGGCTCGCAAGAAATGGACAAACTGTACGTGGAACGTCTCGGTATTGCGTCGCTTCTTCGCGAGGCAATTATGCCGGGAGATCCGAAAGACTTGTCGACGACTGTGCAAGTCAACGGGGGACTTGCAATTGGCTCTTTCGTAGAGCCTCTTGTTGTCGGTAGCAAGACCCATGCCTGGCTCATGGAAGTCACTCACGACAATGAGACAATGACTGAAAAGCGCACCGTTGAAGACACGCTCCCTACTGCTGGCCTCGTTGCGATGTGCCAAGTGGCCTCTGGCTCTACCTTTGGGTCTGACGAGTGCTACCCACATGCTTTGAACGTAGTTTCAGAGGAAAGGCGCTATGTTCTGGGTGGCGGCATCACTAGGGCTAAGCGTGTTCTGAACGAGCTACACAAGGAGATGGCATTTAAACACATGTTTGAAAGCTACACCGACTATAAGGGTCAGTATATCACAGTGCATCGCATTAATCCGGAAAGTGGAGAAGGAATCTTCCTTGTTGCGCGCACGAAGTTCTGGGATGCGGGGGATCAAGGCCTCGAGCCGATTTGTCTTGAGGCGTCGAGCGCGTCGTGGCACGCAGGGTGGTCCCTGGTAAGAACAGGATCGGAGGGCGTCGAAGAGTCGAAATCTAAGATCGTGCCAGTCGCCACTGAGCTTCGCGACCTCGAAGCAATCAAGCCAGACTTCAGTGGCACGTCATCAACAATCCACATTGATGCTTCGAAGTTCCCTCAGGGCTCCGTTGCCATTTGGCGCACATCACGCACTTTTGATGCTGACAGCATTGAAAATCTAGTGCGCACAGGAGCTGAGAAGGCGGTTGCCGATTTGAATCTTTTGGATCTAAATGTCTTGCTCTACCACGCTGAAGGCGAGGAACGGGCGTCCTCGGATTGGCGACGCGGAACTTACAGCATTCCTGACTACGGGAATCTCGTATATGCTGGTTTGCAAGGATGGGAGTCTTTATTGCGCAACATTGTCTTGACTCAGGACTTGGGCCATCCGCTGTGCAACAATCTGCGCAATGGTCTCTGGGCTTTTGAATACCTAACTGACCGTGCACCCACAGAAGGCACGAAGCGATGGCTCGGGGAGCGTCTCGAGGCAACTCGAAAGGTGCCAACGTTCTTGCGGCCGCGTTATTTTGCCGCTACGATTTTGGGGCTTTACGATGCGGCGACAACGCGAGCTATTACCCTCATGAAGTTGAACCCTGAAAAAATATCTACCTTCTACAAACGGCTCGTTCTAACAAGCGTACAGATGGTGAGCGAACTCCCGAACTGTTCCTTGTGGCCGAACCGGCAAACGCCGACTATGGCTGCTGGCTTGCCGCATTTCAGCGAGGGCATCATGAGATGCTGGGGACGCGACTGCTTCTTGTCGGTGAGTGGGCTTCTCATCAAATTGAACAGACTGGACGAGGCAAGGGAGCACATTCTTGGTTTTGGTGCTACATTGAAATACGGTCTCATCCCAAATTTGTTGGACTCAGGACGCAATCCGCGTTATAATGCGCGCGACGCTACTTGGTTTTTTGCACAGTGTGTTCAGGACTACTGCAAGGCAACGAAGTCCTATGACATTCTTCATGACGAGGTCCAACGCCGCTTCCCACTGGATGACTCCTACACTGACGAACCGACCATGACGTACTCAACGGTTGGTGAGCTAGTGTTTGAGATTCTCAGCCGCCACGCGGCAGGAATTCGATTCCGCGAGCACAACGCAGGTTCGCAGATCGACATGCACATGAAATCAAACGGGTTCAATCAACGTATCTGGACGGACTGGGAAACTGGTATCGTCTTCGGTGGCAGCCAAGACAACTGCGGTACGTGGATGGACAAAATGGGTGAATCTACCATGGCTGGCAGCGAGGGTGTCCCGGGTACTCCACGAGATGGCGCCGCAATTGAGATTACAGGTCTTCTTAAAAGCTGTCTCCAGTGGGTCATCGAAGTTCGCAGTAACGGCGGTTATCCCTTCAAGGACGCGGTGTCGAACGAGAAGGGCGAAAAGGTAACGATTGAACACTGGAACAATCTCATTCAAAACTCGTTTGAGAAGTGCTACTGGGTTCCCGAGACACCCGACGCAGCCGACAGCAAGGACTACGATGTGGATTGGAACCTTGTGAACCGTCGCGGCATCTACAAGGATGTATATCGCTCTGGCAAGCCTTACGAAGACTATCAATTCCGTGGTCAGTTTGCCATTGCCGTCAATGTTGCGCCGGAACTTTTTGATATTAAAAAGATCAGCAAGACACTTGACCTTGCTGATACCGTATTGCGCGGTCCAGTTGGTTTTGCCACACTAGATCCCAGTGACTGGAACTACCGACCTTATTATATCAACGGCGTTGAGAACACTGATTTCGCAACGTCTAAGGGTCGCAACTACCATCAGGGACCCGAGTGGATTTGGGTAGAGGGCGAGTTCTTGCAAGCATATGTGCGCACGCTGGCCCGCAGGGGTCAATCGCGCGAGGAGGTCACTAAGGTGCTACGTCAACGCATCCAAGGGCATGTCGACTGGATTCGAGAGTCGCCTTGGGCCGGGCTCACTGAGCTAACTCAGAAGAATGGCGAGTTCTGCCCAGATTCGTCGCCAACACAAGCGTGGTCGTCAGCGCAACTAATAGACGCTATAGCTGCTATTTCTGCAGCTTAAGAGCCGGTACGTAAAATGACAATGAAGAAGCAGCTAGCGAATTAAGCTCAAATACAACGCCAAAATCAATCATCTTTATAAATCTAGAACCTGATTGCCTCATAGGGACTGCTTTTAATTACCCTGGACTTCCCTACATCTCTCTCCCTCTCTTGTCGTTAAGGGCCGACATCGCCACATAGTGGCCGGCATCGGCCCTCGTGACCTTTGACCGTCGACCTCCCCCACGTCTGTTTTTGAGGTTCAATAAGGCATCCATCGCAAGCAACCATTCATATTGAGCGTACAAACATCAGAAATGCCTACAACAAAGACCATAGTACTGCTGCCCGGCGACCACGTGGGCCCCGAGGTGGTTGCCGAGGCCGTCAAGGTGCTGCAAGCTGTGGAGAGCGTGTCGACCGACATCGCCTTTGATCTGCAGCAGCACCTTATTGGTGGTGCGGCAATTGATGCCACGGGCTCTCCGCTGCCGGATGAGACGCTCTCAGCAGCGAAGAAGGCTGACGCTGTTCTTCTCGGGGCTGTAGGTGGCCCGAAGTGGGGTACCGGTAAAGTGCGACCCGAGCAGGGCCTGCTTAAAATCCGAAAGGAGCTGAATCTGTACGCAAATCTGCGCCCCAGCAACATCATCGCCCCCGAATTTGCGAAGCTCAGTCCTTTGAAGGAGGAAAATGTTATAGGCACCGACATCATGATTGTGCGAGAACTGACGGGCGGCATGTACTTCGGTGCTCGCACAGAGGCTGATGCCTCTTCCTCGAGTGATGAGGTGGCAGCTAGTGATACCGAGACTTACAGTGTTGGTGAGATCGCTCGCATTGCGCGCATGGCCGGCTTCCTCGCTCGCCAAACGAAGCCCCCCCAACCGGTCTGGAGCTTGGATAAGGCAAATGTGCTTGCATCAAGCCGACTATGGCGCAATGTGATTACGCGCATCTTTGCTGAGGAGTTCCCGGACGTCCAGCTTGAGCATCAGCTCATTGACTCTGCTGCTATGATACTCGTGAAGAATCCGAGGCAGCTTAACGGCGTTGTGTGCACAACGAACATGTTTGGCGATATCTTCAGCGATGAGGCCAGCGTCATTCCAGGATCTCTTGGCCTTCTACCGTCGGCATCCCTTTCGAGCCTGCCGGACACAAACTCTGCGTTCGGTCTCTATGAGCCCTGTCATGGCTCTGCACCCGACTTGGCGCCTAACAAGGCAAATCCGGTTGGTACAATTCTGAGCGCCGCAATGATGCTGAGGCTCTCGCTTGGTCAGACGAAAGCAGCGGATGCTGTCGAGAAGGCAGTCAAGAACGTTTTAACGAGCGGCGTTTGCACGGGCGACCTTGGAGGCTCAGCGTCTACTAGTGAGGTGGGCGACGCTATCGCCGCAGAGACTACTAAACTCCTGTCGTAGCTTTTTATAGGAAGTAGTATAGCTGTTACACTTTACAATGGTTTGCAAACCCTACTACTCTCAGACTCTAGCTTGTGTTCGCCGCAAACAACTGCGTCCATTACATGCGGGCTCCACAGTTGACAATGTGCGCACAAGACACACAGCTATACGTTTTTATTTCTCCACGATACGCTTTTCATTCATTTTAATTGCATTCAAGATTGGTATGATATGTTGTTATATTTTGCAATGCGTCTATCTAACCTATAAGACTACTACAGCTTGTGGTTTCCGGCCTCGACACGGCCCCATGCCTCAGAGGTCAATGGTTTGTACTCCTCGCCAACGAGCCAATAAATTGTCTCACCCGCCGGGGCCGGGATTTGCTGGTTCCTGAACTGCTTCTTCTGGATCTTGTTGTTTCCCGTGGTCTCAACATTCGACACAAATTTGATGAACAGTGGCACGGCGTACCTAGGCAGACGGTCAAGCAGTAGCTTGGCCAGCAACTTCATGTCCGGCATCTTCTCTGGATCAATGGGCTTGATAACTGCGAAACCGGCGCGACCTTCATGTTGTGGTACCTTTACGCCTACGCACACAGCCACATCAACTCCGCCGATCTCTGTAATTGCCTGCTCTACCTCGTTTGTGCTGACGTTTTCACTCTTCCAACGGAATGTATCACCAAGACGATCTACGAAAAACACATGAAAGTTCTCGTCAAATTTCAACAGATCTCCGCTACGCACGTACGCATCTCCCTTCTCGAAAACGTCGAACACAAGTCGCTCGTCCGTTGCACTTTTGTTGTTCGCGTAACCCTGGTAGTCCTCGCCAACGTTGGCTTTGTCGACCTTGAAAGCGAACTCGCCTGGCTCGTTTGGACCAACAGCGCGACAAAATCCTGTCACTGGATCACGACGTAGGTCCTGCGTATCGCCGTCAATAGCAATAATGTTCCACTTTGATTTGCGCATGAGCGCAGTAGCAAGGCTACCATATGCACCGCACGAGCCAATTCCAAAGATACCATTCTGCAAATTGACAGTAGCACTTGGGAATTCTGTAGCGCCGTAGAACTCTCCAATGGTAGCGATATTGAAGCGCTCTTTGAACTGCACCCAGACATCAGGACGCAAGCCGTTTCCGAAGGCAGCACGAACGCGGTGGCGGCGCTCGTCCGGCGAGGGAGGTGCATTCAAGAGGTACCGGCATGTCTCACCAACATACTGAATTGCCGTGGCGTTGGTCAAACGAACTTGCGTCCAAAATGAAGAAGTCGAGAACTTGTGGCCAATTGCGTAAGTGCCACCTTTGTGAAGCAATGCGAGGAAGCCCAGCGCTGCGGCAGTGGAGTGGTAAAGTGGCATGGCAGAGTAAAGGGTATCGCTCTGTCGGTATCGATTGATGTTGCCATAGAGCGCCGATCCCCAAAATGCTTTTTTCCACGAAAAGTGCGCAGCCTTTGGTAGGCCGGTCGTGCCAGAGGTGTAAATGTAGCAAGACGGATCTGTTGATGGAACGGTCTTCTCCACATGAAGGGGGCCGTATTGCGCAAATGCTTGCTCAAAGTGCTCCCTGTCAGCAATGATTGTGTTTAGACCGCCCGCTTTGAGTTCGTCGGCGACTCCGAGACCATTCTCGCTCACTTCCTCATCAACGATGAACAACTTTGCTTGCGCAACCTTTACGCAGTGCAGAAGTGACTTGCCTTGAAGGTTATAGTTCAAGAGCGCGGGAAACGCGCCTAGGTTCCACAGCGCGAGCCAAATGATCACCATTTCGGGCTTGTTCACGAAATCGATGGCGACGCAATCACCCTGCTTGATGCCATACTCTGTGGCTAAGAAATTTGAGTATCGCAGCACGCGGTCATAAACCTGGCCGTATGTATACGAGCGCACAACAAACTGGTCTTCGAGCGGCGTATTTGCGTCCTTGCTGGCCTCAACAACGGGCTCAGGGTATACCAAGTACGTCTTATTAGGAGTCGCCTTAGCCCAACGCTCAAACACGTACCACATGCTGGGCTGGCCATGCTTCAGAGCCAAACTCCATCGCAGTGACGCTCCAATAAGTTGTTTTGCGCGAATGAGATCGTTTATAAAGTCGAAGCGAGCGTCAATATATCCCGCCGAGATGGCGGCGAGAAGTCCCAGCTCAATGCCGCTCATCGTCCCACTATAGTTGATACGCCCACTTGTGCGGGGGCCAGCGCCTTTTCTATGGCTGTCGGTGTCCGAGGCACGTGCCCCTTAATGTGGGGTAGCTTGGGTAATTGGCGAAGTGGGACCCTGGAGTGCAGCCGAGGCGGCCGCGATATGGCCAGCAGAGCACGATAAGCTCAAAGTTCAGCGGCGTAAAGGGAGTGCGGCTATTCGTGCTCAATGAGGTCATGCGCCACCATGCAACGCCATTGCCGTGCATAAGTCATCGGCGCGACGATCCCGAAAAATGACTTCAGCATCCGAGCTGGGAGCATTCGTCTGATTCGCGGCTTTCATTATGTGTCAATAGTGCGTGCACTCTCTAGTCAGTAAACGGATCTGTCACTATAAGTATAAGCCACGAGGTGGAATTGCACGCTTCATTGGCTAATTCTATCTCTAATCAAAAACAGCATGAACGAGCGGAGATATCGAAAGCCTGACATGAGCCCGTACCTAAAACTAAAGACCTTCTCCATCAGTGTGACGCAAGCAACACAGTTAGCAAATGGCAGCATGCGCTTTATGTCTCCAAGCTGCACTCAAAAGTGTGTGGAGGGACCAATATGAAGATTTGCAAGCAGCATACTAGGGGGGCTGCTTAACTTCCCTTGAGATGTTGAAGCTCGCCACATCTCAGAACCTCTGGCATGGAGCCACTATGTCTAAATGTCAGGGCTCGCGCAGTACGCCTATCGATGTATCTGCAAGGAGTGCATCCTTACCCTGGTGTGCTATGTTTACACCTGTGATCTTGACCTCAAGATGCTCTCCGTGCGACTAACATCAGATACTGCTCCAACCCACTACTCATTTACAATTCAGCGCCTCGTCGGCTTGAGCTCCTGGTTGCCCACTGGATAACAAACAAGTTTAACTTGCTTTATAGGTGGGGCTGATGATTTTGGCCCTTACCCTCAGTTCCTAAACAGGATGAAACAGTAAATAAAAACAGCAGTACGTAACCAACAATAAATAGATACATACAACGCACCATCTTCGCTCCTTGCCAGACGACCGAGTGTTTCAGCATACGCCACAAGTCCGTGCGCAATAGTAAAAAATGGCGTCTTTGCCACTTATTGAGTATCTGCGCGACAAGATATACCTCGGTGCGTACGACTATGTGCCCGAGGACACTGACCGCCAGGTCTTCCTCACCGTCGACGACACGCTTTTGTACAACAACTTTCACCACGACTTTGGTCCGCTGAGCATTGCACACCTCTACCGCTTCGCTGTGATTCTGCACGACGTCCTCGGCAAGCCTGAGAATCAAGGGAAAGCCGTTGTTTTCTACAGCTACACGGATGCGAAGAGCCGCGCAAACGCCGCATGTCTGTTGGCTAGCTACATGGTAGTTATTCAGAGCTGGCAGCCTCATCAGGCACTTGCACCCATTGCGCAGGCTCCTCCGGTTATGCCGTTCCGTGACGCCGGTTACAGCGTTGCCGACTTTACAATCACGGTCCAAGATGTCGTGTATGCACTGTGGCGCGCGAAGTCCCACGGCCTGCTTGAAATGCGTCAGTTCGACTTGGAGGAATACGAGCAGTACGAGCTCGTCGAATATGGCGACCTAAACGCCGTTGGAAAGCATTTTGTTGCATTTGCGAGCCCTGTCACAGGAAACCCGAGCGTCGAGCCTGTGCTGGACTACTTCGAAAAACACAACGTAAAGCTCGTCGTTCGGCTCAACTCCCACCTCTACAGTAAAACCATATTTGAGGACGTTGGGATCAAGCACGTTGATCTCATTTTCGAGGATGGCACCTGCCCAACCATGGCATTTGTGAAGGGGTTTATTGGTGCCGTGGAAGGTGTCATCAAACAGGGCGGCAAGGTTGCCGTGCACTGCCGGGCTGGCCTCGGCCGCACAGGTTGTCTCATTGGCGCCCACCTCATATACACATACGGCTTCACTGCGCCGGAAGCAATCGCCTATATGCGGTTTCTGCGCCCTGGCATGGTCGTCGGGCCACAGCAGCACTGGCTATACCAGCACCAGAATGAGTTCCGCGATTGGCAGCGAACGATGCGCGTCTCGCGCATTCCTGATGAAAGTCTAGGTGGATACTCGCCGCTCGTCGATACTGCTCAGGCATCGCGTCAAGTTAGTCAGGGCACGCAGCCACGCACGCCTGAGCGCAACATTCTCGGTCCTCGTAGTCCGTCCTCGGCCAACGCGTGTTTACCGCAGCCAACACCAGGCCAACCGCGCAAATCGCCTTCACCGCTGCGCGTGCGAACAGCCCCGCAAGCTTCCAGATATTACTCAATTGAGGAAACAAACCGCGCGGAGCCTAACGATGGAACAAACTCGGACGAAGAGAGCCTATACGAGTGCGTTGTCGGTGACGATGAGCCAGAAGTGCTTCAAGCCAAGCGGTCGCCGTCGCGCAGCATATCACGCGGCAGCCAGCCGCTTGTGGCTAAGGCACGGTCGCGTGTTCCTTCACGCTCGGTGTCCGCCTCAAAACGGGTAGATCCGGATCCGAACGCTGAAAATAGCAGCATTGCCATGCAGCGTCAACGCCGCAACATTACGGACTATACTACGAGATCGCAGCAGATGGCCCTGGCTCGACAAATTCGCGTGGCGTCGAATCCAGCTCCGCGGAGGCGTTCACGACGTGAAGACTCGGAAAGCTCCGCAGCAGGGCTGCCAATTTCGGAGTCCCCCGCAGCCACACGCGTCGCCAGCGCCGCAAAATAGGATATTTAATGTAAGCATAGCGGAGAAGGCAAGTCTGCCAACTAGACCTCTACTACCTTCCGATTCATGGTCATTGTACTATAACTACTACATCTATAGCGGCGACAGCACTAAACTTCACTTCGCGCTCCAGTCGTAAGTCCGCCCCATCACAGAAAGATTTAATAATAGATGATCATCTATACCCGCTTTATTTCCGAGTCAGACCGCAGTGCGCAACCCTACATTAACGCTGCTGCACACCTAGAACTGCTTACTGTGCATAAGTGGACGACGTCAGCCTCTACTCCCCGAGGCGCGTCTTCTGACCGTTGGCAATTTCGATGCACAGACTAATTTTCAGCTGAGGGCTCGGTGAAAAATCAACTTGCAAGCAGTGTCGCCCATATGTGAGAAAGGCAGCATTTAGCGAACTCTTGAGCCTACTTACAGTCGTATCAATGTTATCTTAATTAGTTCATGGGTGCAGGTTGCGATGTAAAATGCTGTTCAGAGTCTCAGGAGCCTGGTGCCGCCGCGGAGCGACAACCGTCTTTCGTACTCATCATTTGGAGTATTGCCCTTCCACGTAGTTTCACGTGACGTTTGTAGGGCCTACGTTTCGCACGAGGCATAACAGTAACTAGATGAATTTAAATGATTAGCAGATTTTCAATGCCTCTGGAGAGAATACAAAAGACGGCGGTCGGATATGTGCTTCTATTGTGAGCTCGATCCTCCACAAGATAAATACGCAGCAGCTTCAAGCAGCGCCAACACCGCATACATGCATCGATCACATGATAAGACTCCGAAGTCTTGGTAATTAGAAACACGCATCCTTTCTGTGCGGCACCGGTTGTCGGTATTGGGCTCGGGTTGACGCGTCCCAAAAAAAGATCCAACCCTACTTTCCTTGGGCGCCGCCGCAACGCGAGTCAAGGCAAATATGCTAGTCCGCGAAACCTTGGATTAGAAAATCACTACCGCCATGGTAGGAGACGAGAATTCCAGTGTTTGGCGAGCTTTCGCCATATAATCGCTAGACCGAGGGGCTTCCGATGTCAATGCTTTTTTTCAAAGTTGGGCGCCGGTAAAGTGAAGCGAGGTGGGCTAGCAAGTCCTGTAAGGTATGTGGGTACGGGCACTGTTGGGCGCAGGTTTTCCCTCCGTGATAAGGTTTGTACGTCTGCCGGATCGAGTATTAGATTGGGCTAGATCAACAAGCTTTGTTTTCTCCTCTACCCCTCCGACTAGCTCAACCAACTATGAGAATTGTTGCTATTGGAGCGATTGCTCTTCAAGCAGGTGCTGCTCTGGCCAAGGACGACTCGCCTTATGTGCCGTATCAAACTTCTTGCCCCTCCTCAGACTTCAATCTCATTCGACCTGCCACCAGCGTTTCTGACGGCGAAGCCGACTTCCTCAGCAAGCGTGACAAAATCACGCATGATGTTCTCGTGGACTGGCTGGGAAAAAGTAACCTGAGCAATTTCGACGCGTCACAGTTTCTGGGCAACAAGACGATCCGCTACGGTCTCGCCTTCAGCGGAGGTGGATACCGTGCCATGCTGGCTGGCGCCGGCCAGCTCGCCGCTACCGATAATCGTACAGATCACGCGACCGATTCAGGTCATGTTGGCGGTCTTTTGCAGGGATCTACTTATCTTGCCGGTTTGTCGGGCGGCAATTGGCTGGTGGGGTCCATTGTGGTCAACAACTTCACAAGTGTGCAGGCGATCCAGAACGACGACTCGTTGTGGAATTTGAAGCACAGCCTGCTTGCTCCTGGTGGCATCAATATTGTCAAGACGTTCGGATACTGGGACACTATCATTGACGATGTTCAAGATAAGAAGGACGCGGGCTGGAACACTAGTCTTACAGACTTGTGGGGTCGTGGCCTTGGATACCAAATGTTCAACTCATCAAAGGGTGGCCAGGATCTGCAGTATTCTGCCATTCGCGACTATGATGTCTTCAAAAATGCGGAGATGCCGTTCCCCGTCCATGTCACGGACCACCGTAAAATCAACGAAAAGATCGTCGCGCTGAACAGTTCCGTTTTCGAATTTAACCCTTTCGAGCTTGGCTCTTGGGATCCGAACACCTACCACTTCGCGGATCTACGTTATGTTGGTTCAGAAGTCGACAATGGCAAGCCGACTTCGTCGAACACGAGCAGTGCGTGCGCAACGAACTACGACAACGTCGGGTTCATGATCGGCACGTCTGCGACTCTTTTCAATCAGTTTTTGCTGAGGCTAAATACCACTGGCTTGACAGGCGAGATCTATAAGCTTGCCCACAGCATCCTTGAAGGTCTTGGTGATAAAAATGACGATATTTCGATCTACAGCCCAAACCCATTTGGCGGAGTAGAGGGCGTGGTTGATGAGCAGTATGACTACTTGTCGCTTGTTGACGGTGGCGAGGACAATATGAACATACCGCTTGTGCCGTTGTACCAGCCACAGCGCGAGGTAGATCTAATTTTCGCATTCGACAATTCTGCCGATACTAAAGAAGACGCTCCACTTGGAGCGTCGTGGCCCAATGGAAACTCACTTATTTACACTTACCAGCGCCAGTTCGGTCCGCAAGCCAATGGCACGCACTTCCCGTACGTGCCGGACAACAACACGTTTGTCTACGGTGGGTACACGTTGCAACCTACGTTCTTTGGATGCAACATCTCCAACTTGACGTCTCTCTACAACGGATCGGTTCAGTTTAATTCGTCGGACCCAAACAACATTCCCCCGGTTGTCGTCTACATTGGTAACGCGGAGCACTCGTTCGAGTCGAATACCTCGACGTTCCAGCTCAGCTACTCCACTGAGGATCGTGACGCTATGATTGAGAACGGATACAACACGATGTCGCAGAACAATGGTACCCTTGACTCGGAATGGCGTTCGTGCATTGGCTGCGCACTCATTCTTCGTGAGCAGCAACGCCGTAACCAGACGCCGACGGATCAGTGCCAACGTTGCTTGTCGAAGTACTGCTGGGACGGTAGTCTTGTGTCCAACCCGAGCGGCACGCCGAAGCGTCGCGATGGCAAGTCTAATATTGTGAATGTCTCGGCAGTCCACTCATCTGCGTCGGCATCCGCATCTGCTGCTGCAACGAGCTCCAAGAAGAAGAAGAAGAACGATGGCTCAGTGACGCACGTCTCTACAGGGATCGTGGCAACTATTTTTGGAGTCCTTTTTACTTTGTTGTAGTACTCTCGCTGAGAGATAGACGACGCTTTGGGTGTGTGACAAATAAGCTCCCTCTTTCAATCATAACATTTGTGCTAGTTAAGTATATACACTCAATATACTAATGCTCTAGCAGCGGTTGCTGAAAGGTACATCATCGTCGTCATAAAGGAAGTCAGGTAGCGTAATATGCAATGGCGTTATCGCCATATGCTTATGCATTTGTTCGAGCGCGGATTCCCTGTACTAGAGCCTGCTCATATACCCAAAGCAGACCGCTGGATCCCTTCTCTTTCACGTGCTGCCTGGACCGCGCTTTCTTCCAAGAGGCAATGCGGCCAATGCGAGAGCCATCGTGCTGAGCAAATAGCTCTGCATCGTCCCAACCTTGTGAGAATCCCTCCTCAAAACGCCAGTGCTCCCAGTCCTTCTTCTTGTCCTGTGACTCCCAGTACTGTCGGTGCTGGGTCAGAGCGTCATTGAGAGCCTGCTCCTTGTTGCCGCGGTTAGGCTGTACGCGACCCACAGTCACGCCCTTCTGGGACATATTTGTCCAGTCCCAGGAGCCGCCATTCCCTCGTCCGAACTTGTAAGACCAAAAGAAGTTACCTGCAAGTTTGGCAAAACACTCTAGTTGATTCGCGCCGTACTGCGCTTCGCCCTGGTCGCGATCAATGTTAGATTTCTGCCACGACCCTTCGTCCAGACAGCACGACCATTCTCCTACTATGGCGTCAACATCATCGCTGGGTTGAACTGCCTGCGGCGCGGAGTTGATATGCTCCTCAGCGCTCTTTCCGCGATCCTCGTCGGAGAAAGTGCGGTAGACGTGCGTATCTATGATGAAGCCCGTATCGCCCTTGGCCTCTTTATCGAAGCCTTTCACTGTATCCACCCACTCATTGTAATTCCAACCATCACTAATGATTAGCGGCAGGCGCTTGCCAAGTTTCGATGCTCCCCGTATGTGCGACGCTGCGTCAAGGTAAAAGCCCTTCATCTTCGCCTCGCCCCATGGCGCTTCATTCACAAGCTGAAGCCCAATGACGTTACTGTGCTTTTCTAGTAGTTTAACACACTCCACATAGGCCTCTATTGCCAGATCACGGTACTTGTGGTGCTCCCACAACTCTGCTTGCCCACTGCTTGTACCGCTGTGCTCATCGCCATTAGCACCACCGGGTAGCGCGTGAAAGTCAACAAGGACACCGATACCGTGATCCGCAGCACCCTGAATTACACTCTCAATGTGTTTCCAGCTGTTCGTGTAGACTTTGTGATACTTTTCAAACGGAGTCTTGGCGGTAAACTTCTTGGCATTGGGAAGAGAGAAGAACCCGATAGGGAGTCTGACAGCCGTTACGCCCTTCGAGCGCATGAGCTCCCAGTCCTGATTCGTCACAAATGAACTCCAGTGCTCCTCCCACTTTTGGCGCAGCTCATCCATGTCGGCATGCTTTCCCCATGATTCGAGCGCGCCAAGCTCAGATCCGCCCGATTCTGTGTTTTCCTTGAATACACTACTGTCGATCCATTTCTCCTGCACGAAAAGGGCACCTAAGTTCGGCCCAGTCTGGTATCTGCTCAACAGGATCTCCTCCTTAGTGGGCTCCTTGCCGGTTACAGCTGGATCGGCTGCAACAGGGTCTTTAGTCGCAAGCGTGTGAAGTAATGATGAGACTCCCATGATAATTGATTATCTCTTTATGGGTTTGCTTTGACACTTTTATAGTCACACAGCAAAGTAGCCATGTGGGGGGACGTCATGCATGGGGCTTTGATCGCGGGCAAGGGCAACAACTAACGTCAGTGTTCAGAGCTTTAGAAAGGTTGCTGTCACGCCGATACGGCTTGAAAGTTTAACTAGATTGCTAGTAGGCTCAGGGCTCGTAGTTTAACATATAGCAATCGTATGTTCGATCTCAGACATTGTGATACGTCAGGTCATTGACCGATATGACCTGGGTGGAGGCAAAACTCCCAAAAGCATCTAACAATTACGTTGAGGCTAGCCTTTCTCTTATTGAGTCTGTGCGTCCTGCTGCCTGCCAGACAGATCCTATATGTACTCCGATATTTTCTACAATCAAGCAGTTGTAGTACAATGCACGATACGCAACAAAAGCGGTGTATTTTACAATTTACATTGAAACTTGTTGAGTCAAATAAAAAGCGCACTTCAATTAAAGAAGATCTAGCTAGATTCAATTCCTCTCAGATTTAAGGAGCTTGTACGCTCGCAATGATCTCGCTTGCGCTCTGTAACGTAGTTACCATGCGCTTGCACTCCTCGCGACGCTGAACAACGTAATCACTCTCCTGCATCAGCTGTTTGTAGGCCTGCGTCGCATATACGCGCTTGAGCAGCTCATTCTGTAGCTCGCGTTTGGCCTTCTCCACGAGGTTTAACATCACAGCCTTAGGGACCATATCTGCTGCAGTGCGCTTCACAATATTGAAGTACGACTGTATCAACAGCTTGATGACATCTGTTTCCATAAGCTCGCGCTCGCTCAGTGTGCCGCTAGCCTTTAATACAGTTGGCGGTGCCTCCATCGCGGCCATCTTCTTTTTCGACGACTTGCTACTGAAAAACGAATTGAAGAATCCATCCTTCGAGCTTGATGCATGCGTCTGTGCAGGCTGAAGAGTCGCCCTTGAACTGCCGCTGCTGTCCTTTGCCCGGTACTTCTGCGACACAATCTCCATCGCCTCGTGGCCATCTACAAAGTCCGGGTGGCCTGTGTTCACGTACGACGCCTCCATAGCAATCATATCGCTAACAAGCTTGCGCGTTGGCGCAGTGAGCTCTTGCAAGAATTGAACGCATTCTGAGTTGAGCTGGTCACGTAGCTGCGGGTACCGCCGAAACTCGGGTCGCGTCAGCGTATGAGCAACAATGCGTACCAACTCCTCGTACACAAGAGTAATACAGCGTAACGACGGATCCTCGAACCGCCTAATTTGTTGCTTGACAATCACCTCAAATCCTTGCGTGGCAACAAATAGCGACGGCGTGCTGCCGGATGAGTTGTACAAAATTGTACGAATGTCCACATCCTTAACCTGCTCAAACGGATCAATGCTCTGTACTCCACTCGTGTACAGCTCATGAAATACGAACGAAACGCGCGCGCCTCCACTGAGCTCGGTCACGCTTAGATCGTCGGCTTTTCCCTCCAAGCTCTCGGCAAACTCGCGACAAAGATGCGTAATTATATTCAGCAAAACATTACTGGGGTCCCCGAGGAGCTCCGGTTCGCCTAGCTTGTCAAGCTCGTCGCGATACTTTGCAAGTGCAGACTCTACTTTGATCTTTGTGTCAGGCAGTGTTCGCTCGATATGCTTCATCAGGACGCTGTTAAGCTTCCGAGCCAGAAATGGAGTGCCACAAAACGACGCATTATTGCGGTAGGCCGGATGCGTCTCAAAGAAGCGTTTCTCAGCCTCAAGTGCAGCATCAATTGACTTATGATTATTGATATCACGTTGGGATCGGTTGATCACGGGCACGAAGCCAAGTCGGAGCCGCACGACTTTCAGTGCAAGAATGTCGACAACATCCGTGCCTTCGTCCATGAGGTCGATTTTCGTGAGTACTCCGATCGTGCGCGCACCGGTCTTATCGACCTCCTGCGCCAGCTTAAGCCCGTCCGAGTTCGCCAAATCTGTGTTCGCAGCAGTGACGCTGAGAATAATACAGCTCGGCTTCGAAATAAACTGCATAATCATGTTGCGGATCTGCTGCTCGATGTCTGGCGGCTGGTCGCCTACCGGGACCTTCGTCATACCCGGCAAATCAACGAGTGTCAAGGTGAGCACTTTCGGCGAGAACACTCGCAGATTGATGGGCACTGAGGAAATTCCAACGTTTTTGCCCGTCATTTCTTCAGTAGTTCGCACGATTTCGTCCCTAACGTCATTGAAATCATGGAACTTCTTGCCAGGCAAATGAGTGAATTCGCCCCACTCGTACTCGTTTGGCTTGTTGTCAGGGATATCAGACATCGAAACGCCGGGGGGAAGCTTGGTGTTTTCCAGCATGAGAATCAGCGGGCGGCGTGTCACAATGCCAGATCCCCGCGGCAAAAAGTCGCGACCGCATATGTTTTCGAGCACAGAGCTCTTGCCGCTGCTTTGCGAGCCTACGACTGCAATTTGCGGGAGGTCGAATGGCAGACTTCCCTTTCCAAGCGACGCAAAGACGTCCTGAAGCTTGTTCGTCAAGCCAATCAGCTGCTGGTCCATGGTGCTACGAAGTCTACACTGGAGTCAGTCGGCGTACGCACAACACATATCCACCACCCATCTGACTGATGCGTCACTACATACCGCTAAAGCAATTCTACGCTCGCGTCAGCCGCCGCCACCTGTGTAACCATATATATATGTATATATATATATATAGGACACACAGGCTGTTGCCGCTACAGTTGCCGCTACAGTACAACGGCATTTGAACCTTGTGAATTCGGCAGAGGACCCATGCGATTTTTGCGATGAGGGGAGAATTCTAATACGTATGTAGTCAACGTACTCTCCTGTAAAAAAGAGCCCTAAAAGCGACCACCTGAGAGGCCTAAATGTCCTGAGCGTGTCACACCATACATAAAATACGCTGAGGCCCAACTCGCAGCACCGTTTTGGTAATAATCTCACAACAGGAAAAACTGAGTCTTCTTGCTTCTCCGCGACTTTCCGCATGCGGCTTGAATGACCTCAACCACAACCGTCACTCGCTTGAATATTGGGTGAAACACGCTCTTCCTCTACTGTAACCATTAGCTTTTATGGCTGCGCTCAACAGAAGGTCTGGGGCAGACAGTGAGACGGTGCCATCACGACAAGCTACCTTGGTGGATCAAATGAAGTCTATTGCCTGTCATGTCTTCGCACATGAGGCTCTTTACCTGTCAATTTCAATGTTGCTTTTCGCTTCGGCTAGCCGGAAGCTTTGCGATCTTTCAGCCAACTTACCGTGGGTTATAGTTAAGGACATCTCTCTATTCCTCACAGTTTGTCTCGGCTTCCTCTTCGGTGACCGTGTCGGCCGATCAATTGAAGCAAAACGTCATTAACTTTCGCCTCGAACGTACTTGAGCTGATCAAAAGTTGTTGCCGCCGCCTCAAGGCCTGCGGACCCCCCTGCTCCAGGCGCTCTCTTTTCACTAAATCGTCGCGATTTTTCGCAATTTTAAGGCAAGTAGGTAGCTCTACAAATTTTTATACAAGGCTCAATTTTCGCGCGAGCAGCAGCAAAAGCTGTCTCGAGGCAACATGAGTTGGAGATGTAAGTTCAAGTATTCGAATAGAAGAAGAGCTGTTATTTTTTCTCTGAAGACGGAGCTGTTTTGGTTAAAAAGAATTCGCGGATATCAGGCATATTGAATTTTTGACAAAGACAATTTACTTCTCCACGGCCTCGTCTCTATTGAGCCAAAGTGTTTAGTCCAAAAAGGGTAAGGAAAGTCTCCATAGTGACATTGTTACCAGCTCCAGCGTGAAATTTTACGCTGAAAATGATCCGGATTCTGCTTACTTGTTACAGTAATGTATGAACCACCGTCAAGATGGTAAGCTTATTATATTAGCGCGCTCTGCCTCCTCAGCTTCCTCACGTTCACATAACAAAAATGACTAAAGAGCCAGAGCCATTTGTACCAATTCTAGATGAATTCTCCAAATGTTACAAGAGTAGTGTCCGCGCAGACTGGTCGGAAGAGTCTACTTTTGACAAAGCTCACACAAGTCTTCCAAACCTCTCAACTATGCAGCCCGCTGTAACTTCTGCAGAGCATCTAGCTCTCGACTTTGAGGCGAACGAGCTCGTTGGAAAATACAAGGCTTTCAAAATATCGGGTGAGATGCTCTGGGACCAACTTCAAAATGCCTCACTCTCTAGTGAACAGCGTCGGCACATTTTCTGGGATCATTTACGGGAAGAGGACAGGCTCTTGCTTTTGAAGCGCTGTTCATACTTTGATCCAAGGGATAAGGTGTGGGCATCTGGGGATCTGCAGGCCGCTCGCGCTCAATCACAGATATCCCGAGTCATGAAATCTTTATCAGGCGCAAAACGCGCTGCTCACTATGATTTCATTGGGGCAGTTTGTGTTTCAGTATTACTCGTTCTGTTCATTACCCTAGCAATATTGGGAATCTTGACATTTCCTTTGGTGGCGGTAAAGTACGAGTTTGATGTGCCTACTTTATCAAGCTGGGAAATTGCACTACTATTTATCTCAGCCGCCCTCTCGTTCTACATAGGGCTGTTGTATGTCTCTCATGAGAAAATACAAGAGGAGCTACGGCTGCTCAAGATTAATACGTGCGCATGAAATGAATTAATTGTTAACTAATATCGAGAAGCCCCGCGTCACTAACCGTAGATAGCTTTATTACGGGATGGCAATTTTCAACACATCGCTCAGGAATGGGTTGCTTCCCTTGCTTGTGATGCACAAATCCTAACCTAACTAGCCATTGGAAGCTTCGCTACGCCCTCTAGGGCAGCTTGCTGTGTGTGAGCTCCTCTCAAAGTATACAGCTTGATTACTATCATTCAGCACCCTTGAAAGGACACGTTTGTGAATAATGCAAATATGGCGTCGTAAATAAAGCGGTCGGTAATCTAGAGGCTTTAAAGCCTTTCGGCGTCTACTATTTTTTCGAGTCCGCATACAATGACGCTCTCATACGCTTCGTCATTTAGCGCTGAGCTGACAACAATGAAGTGCCTAATTACGTCTAGTCTCAGCAAGCCACACCCCGCGTCAAATTTCGGGCAATCGAGATCGAGAAAGAGTATATTCATCAGATCTAAATGTACAAATCAGTCCCAGTCGTCGTCATTTTCCTCCTCATCGTCCGACGCAGTCACTTTACTTTTACGAGCGCTGAGAGCCGCAGCAAGGGCATCTGCAAGACCGCCTGCGCCCTCTGGCGGGGCACCTCCTGTACCGCGGCTACCTCCGCCCTCGGGAGCAGACACGCCCTTCGCTTGTTGTAGCGCCACGCTTGGCCTCTCGAGGTGTGACTTGTCAGTTTTCTTCAAGCTTTTGATGCCAGCCTGTGTGATGGATGACAACAGATCGTTGGATAGCACTGCTGGCTGCGCAGGCCCAGCTTCTGATTCTGGCGCAGGACCTCCAAAGCTTGGTGGAGGCCCAGGAGGCGGGGGCGGACCACCAAAGCTTGGCGGAGGACCAGGCGGCGGAGGTGGGCCACCAAAGCTTGGCGGAGGGCCTGGAGGGGGTGGGGCTGCCGAGTTCACCGGAGGCGCCCTTGGAGGAGAGCTGAGAGGAGCTGCAGGTGCGGGCGCACCTTCAGCCGGCCGAGGTGGCCGCGGCGGTTCCTCAGGACGCGACGGCCGCGGCGGCTCGACAGGCCGTGCAGGTCGTGGCGGCTCTTCAGGTCGTGCGGGCCGGGGAGGTTCTTCAGGTCGTGCAGGTCGCGGCGGCTCCGCAGGTCGCACAGGTCGCGGAGGCTCTGCAGGTTGATCAATGGGGCTCCGAATCGGTAGAGGGGCTACTTCCTCGGATACAGGAACGCGAGTTGCCGCCGGGCGCGGCGGCGGCGGCGCTGGTACTGCCTTTCGCGATGGTGGCGGTGGTGGAGCACCAGCACCAGGACGCGCCGGCATGGATGGCGCCCCTGATGGCCGCGCCGGTGTAGGCGGGGCCCCAGCCCCAGCCCCCGATGGCCGCGCCGGGGGCGGAGGAGCAGCATTGTCTCGCATCGGAAGCGGAGGCTGCGAGTCATCCTGTCGCGGGGGCATTGGCGGCGGCAGGTTGCGCGAAGGCATGCTTGGAGGCACATTGCGTCCAGGCATGCTTGGCGGGAGATTGCGAGAAGGCGTGCTTGACGACACATCGCCCGGCTGATGCTGCTGAGACTGCTGTTGCTGCTGCTGAAGTTTCTCTTGGCGAGTGAGCAGTCGCGCCTCGTTGACCTTCGACCCTGCTGTTGGCAAAGGCGGTGGTACATTGCGCCTCATTGGCGCCGGGGGCTCCGCCGGCGCCGCAGGTGCAGCAGGGGGGCTCGTTGCCAATGTGCTCGGGACAGGCGCTGGCGGCGAGTTTACGGGGGCTGCTGGAGGGGCACTCGGTGGTGCTGCTGGCGGGGCGCTCGGCGCTGCCACTGGCGGCGCTGCCACTGTTGTTGCTGGCGCCTCTTGCGTGAATTCAGGCGAGTCCTCCCGAGCGGGGGAACCCTCGGCAGACACGTCAGAGACGCTATCATGCGGGCTGTTCAGCCGGCCATTAAATCCTTTGAAAAGGCCGCCAAGCTTGAAAGACTTCCCGTGCTGAACAGGGCCATCCACGTCAGCATCTGTGGCCATCGCTGGCGGCGCGGCCGGCGGAGCTGGAGGCGCAGGTCGGCGCGAGGCAGCGGAGGGGCCTGGTGGCGGAGGCGGCGGTGGCGCACGAGCTGCAGGACTGCTGCTGCCGCTGTCAACACCGTTTGTCTGCGGCGCGAATCGGCGCGGGAGCGGCGGCTCGAGGCCCACCAGCGGACCGCCTTGGTTCTTGATGAAGTTCTTAATAAACTCTGTGTTGGCAGCAATTGTGTCCTCAGTAATCCCCATGTCAGCGAGCTGTTTATAGAGCTGGCGCCATTCGACGGGAGGCTCGCCGTCGTAGTACGTCTGCCGCGCAAGCTGGCCACGGCGTCGGTGGACGCCAGACAGATCGCCACGTGGGCCCTGGCTCGGCGGTGCTGGCGGAAGCGGCGCCTGTGGGGCCGAGCGTGCCGGTGGTGGGGCCGAGCTGGTGGATCGCGCAATGGCGGCCTTGTTGTTGACAGTGTCCTTAGAGCCATACTTCGACCGGTTTGTGAGACGCTTGTAGAAATGGCTTGCCTCGCTTTTGTCCTCGAACAGGAGCCCAGCAAGGCAATCCTCGAGCTCAAAGCTGTGGAAGAAGGTGCGGTCCTGGTAGTAGCGGAAGTCGGTGTAGAGCTCCTGATCCCATAGCACGCCCCTGTTTCCTTCAATATCCACGAGCTTCAGGAAGAACGATTTGCCGACAAGGTCATCCACGAACACAATGGCGCCAGACAGGCCTGTAAATTGCCACTTCGTCGGTTCTGGGTGAGCAATGTAGAGCCTCGCGACAGTCTGGTCGATGATACGATTCGACGCCTTCGGGATCACGCGCTTGATTTTCTTCTCGTCCTGGTCTTTCAGGACGCTTGAGGAGAAGGGCGTGTGAGCCAGCATGGCGGCCTAAACACACTATCAATCGCCTGTGGGCTCAGTAGTGGCTGGCTGAGTGGCCCAGACGGGTAACCGTATCAGGTACGCGGGGTGCTTCTGAGCGTCAGGGCGTCGTCGAGATGTGGTAGCGATGGTGCGCGCAACAGGTGGTGGACACTTTTTGCTAAATAGATCGTAATTGACTGGTGAATGTTCAGTTGCCGTAGTGTCAGCGATTCCGTTTAACTAGGACAGTGTAGCACATGGTCGGGTACGTACGGGCGCTAGTTAAATTGTCAGCACACCAGCTTGTGCAACGTGTTTAGCGTGTGTACAATTGTCCGTAGCGGTTATATTGTTTAAACTACTAGGAAGCCCAATACTTCATAGATTGGGCAAAGCTACGCGAACTAGCAAGAACCAAACTCGGATTTTTAGAAGACGCAGCCGCGCGCAGCAATAGGGAGAACTTCTAGTACTGTTTCACCGTCAACAATGATCGCCTCATTGAACAAGTTCGAGACAACGCAAGCGTGGTTTGGCACAATGTGGACGCGAGCGCCAATGGGCGGCAGGTGCTCGGGCTCCACGGCCTCCACAACGCCGTGCTCCTCGCTTATGCGGTCTATTTTGGCATGTGGATATCCCAGGATCTCCCCGTAGCCTCCGCCCCCATGAGGATCCATGGAGAGAGCTTTAGATCCAGCATCAATAACGACGCGCGTGGGCAGCGGGCGGCTTACAACAGTAGCCAGAACAGTCTGCGCGCATTCCTCTCGCTTTGCAGCCTTCGCGGATACAATGGCTCGATCATTGTATATGTACGTACCCGGCCGCATCTCGGTGATTCCGGCAACCTCGTGCATGGCCCACATGTCGGGCGTGCCGCCTACAGTGATCGCTGGGATAGGAAGGCCGCCGACGGTAAACGCCTGCTGCGCAGTCACAAGCCACTGGGAAAGCGCATCGACTGCATGCTTAGCAGGATAGGTCATGAGTCCGGCGAAGCGCAGCGACTCATGTTTCGTGATCAATTGCGCAAGCTCGAGCGCCTGATCAGGCTGCGTGACGCCGGCGCGCAGGCCGCCTGTGTCACACTCAACCATCACGTTAAGCACAATCCCAGCCTTTTCAGCGGCCCGCGCATAACCTGCGACCACAGTGCTGCTGTCTGCCACGAGCGTGAGCTGTGTGCGCTTTGCAAGCTCCATTGCGCGCGCAAGTTTGCGCTCGCCAACGATGTTAAACGTCACAAGCACATCGACGTTGCTATGAGTTTCTTGTAAGCCGTTAACCATAGCCTCGGCCTCACTTATTTTCTGGCAGTTGATTCCGGCTGCCCCGGCGTTCAGCTGCTCGCGCGCCATCTCAGGCAATTTATGCGTCTTGATGTGGGGCCGTAAGCGCAGGCCGTGTTCCTTTGCGTACGCCTGGGCGCGCGCAATGTTTGCTGCAACCACCGGCTTGTTGATAACCATGGCCGGCGTATCGATTTCGTCGACCGTACTAGGGGCAAAGGACATAGTGGCCAGTTTGCGAACCTCGAGAGTGTGGAAGGATTCAGATCTAGCATACGCTACAGCGTGATAAGATAGCTGACGCCCTCGCCCTGGGCAGCGGGTTTGGCGGCTACGCGACACCGCCCGCGAGGCAGGCTCACCAACCGCGCCGCGCACGCGTTTAGGGGGGTACAACCGAGCTTGGAGTCAGCAATGGCTGGTCTTAGCGTAAACAGCGGCGTCCAGAGCCTCGAGTGTTTTCACTGTTTAGTGTAGCAGTGCGCCTTGGGTGGACGTGTGGGTCTTAATCTGTGAATTTCTCCCTCTCTCTCTCTCTCTACCACGTAAACAATGAGCGGCCGTCAAGGAGGCAAGCTGAAGCCGTTGAAGGCGCCCAAAAAGAAGGGCGCCGAATTCGAGGACGACGAGGACGCCGCTTTCAAGGCCAAGCAGAAGGCTGACGCTCAGGCGCGCAAGGAGCTGCAGGCGAAGGCTGGAAAGGGTGGTCCATTTGGCGGCACGGGCATCAAGAAGAGCAAGAAATAGAGCGGCTGTAGTTTGAAACTGGGCGCTCCCACTTGTGTCTCGCGATCCGCAGGTCTGAAGCGAGCATTTAAAGACGATCTGCGGGTGTAGTTTTACTACACAGGGCAGCGGTGTCTACCACCACTCTCCCAGCAGCATCCGCCTCGTTATGAAACCCGGTTGGAACTTAGCGGCGGGCCCTGCATTAAATGGAATAGCAGCAATAGCAACTAATGAAAGTAGTAAACAATTACCCGCTCTTGCGACTTGAAATCGCCAACCATTTATAAATTACAGTAGAAAAATCAGGGCTGTCTCGCCGTGGGGCTACATGACAGGCATCGCCCAAAGCACGCGTTTATGTACTACAGCGGCTGCTCACAGCTCAGGCCTTGCCCTTGGCTATCGGCCCGAGCGCGGAGATCTTCTTATACAGAGTATCACCAGTGCCACTATACTGGGCTGGAATATGCCGAAACAGCTGTGCGCTGATAGGCCCGGCTAAAGGTTGAGATGACACATTGGCGCGCGAGTAAGCAGATAACTGCGACGCATGATTGGCTTGCCTCTAGAAGCCAGTGCACCGAAACAGCACGGCGCTCGGCGCGAGCACTAGACGCTCCCCACCTAGTGAGCTGTCGCTCCGCGTAAAGAAAACAGTGTCCAGTGCGTCTGCCCCGCAGTTCCTCATCGCATTCAAGCACTCCCGAGCCCCTGCCCACAGCCAGTGGCAGCACGCACCCCGCCATATTAGTACCCTACCCACCTACACACTTTGAGGTTCAGATCCACCGCGAGCCGACGTGTACCAAAATGCTCTCCCGTTTCGTGCGGAGTCCTGTGTGTAGGACCCTGCCACGTTTGGTGGCTCCTGTGATGCGTCCAATTGGCTGGGGTCTGCGCGCATACTCAGATGAGGCAGATCCGCGACTGCAGCCGCGGGAAGCCGACGAAGTGGATCTCGTGATTGTTGGTGCGGGACCCGCCGGCCTTGCTGCGGCAATCCGCTACAAGCAGCTGGACACCGACGGAAGCAAACGTGTGGTTGTGCTCGAGAAGGCAGGAGATTTAGGCGCTCATACAGTGAGCGGTGCGGTGCTCGAGCCGCGCGCGCTCGATGAGCTGCTTCCGGACTGGCGCGACGACCCGCCGGAGACGGCCACACTCGTCACACACGACGTTATGAAGTTCCTCACGAAGAACGGCAAGAGCTACAGTCTTCCGGAGACGCCGCAGCTCACAAACGCAGGCAAGAACTACGTTGTTTCGCTGTCGAATGTCGTACGCTGGCTCGGCGAGAAGGCAGCCGAGCTCGACATCGAAATCTACCCTGGGTTCAGTGTGAACGAGCTGGTCAAGGACCCTGAAACGGGCCGCGTGCTTGGCGTGGCTACAGCAGACCAGGGCCTCGACAAACAAGGAGAGCCGAAGGAGACGTTTGAACGCGGCATGGAGTTCCGCGCGCCCGTTACGCTGCTTGCGGAGGGCTGCCACGGTAGTCTTTCGAAGCGTGTGATTCGCGAGTTCGACCTGCGCGGCAAGAATAACGCGGATCCTCAGACATATGGCCTCGGTATTAAGGAGGTCTGGGAGATTCCGCCCGAGAAGTTTCAAAAGGGTCTTGTTACGCACACAATGGGTTATCCGCTGAGCTCAGATGTGTACGGCGGTGGCTTTCTTTACCACTTTGGTGAGAACCTTGTGACTCTCGGCCTTGTTACAGGACTCGACTACCCGAATCCGTACATGTCGCCGTACGAGGAGTTCCAGAAGATGAAGACCCATCCTTTCTATGCTGACGTTTTGGAAGGCGGTCGGTGTATTGCCTATGCGGCGCGTGCGATCAACGAGGGTGGCTACCAGTCCCTGCCATACCTGAACTTCCCCGGCGGAGGACTCATCGGCTGTGCGGGCGGCACACTGAACGTGCCGAAGATCAAGGGTACGCACACGGCCATGAAGTCAGGAATGATCGCCGCCGAGCTGGCCTTCTCCGGCGAGTTCGAGCGCTACGACGAGGTTCTGCGCGAGTCCTGGGTCGGCAAGGAGCTCTACGGCGTCCGTAATATACGGCCGGCTTTCAACTCGCCGCTGAAGCGTCTAGGCGGCATCATGTATGCCGGTATCGATACGCTAATTCTCAAGGGACGTGTACCTTGGACGTTCCACCACAAGGAAACCGACGCTGAGGCAACGCGGCCTGCGTCTGAGTTTGAGCCCATCACGTATCCGAAGCACGACAACGTTCTGACTTTCGACCTTCTCACGAGCGTTGCGCGTACGGGCACGTACCACGATGAGAATGAGGTTGTCCACCTGCGCGTGCCCGACCAGAACCTCCAGGAGCACGCAAAGAAGGCGTGGCCGAAGTACAAGGGTGTGGAGTCGCGTTTCTGCCCTGCTGGTGTTTATGAGTACGTTGAGAGCGAGGGTGATGACCTGCCGGGATTCCGCATCAACAGCCAGAACTGCATCCACTGCAAAACCTGTGACATTAAGGTCCCGACGCAGGACATCAATTGGCAGTGCCCCGAGGGTGGCGACGGGCCTAAGTACACAATCACTTAATGAGTCGGAGCCGCGTGCATTCTTGAGCTCATAGCCCCGTATGTAACTTTTGATGCTGCTTGTGCTTTTGGCTGCAGCCACACTATGAATCCGCCAAATGACAGATCGCATAGATGTTTCTGGGTGCCTAAAAAATGAATATAGGAATAAATAGAAAGTGTTGCTCTAAGAGGCAGCGCTAGAACTCGAAAGGGCCATTTTCCTGCATCTCTCTCGCACTGGCGGGTTTCATTTGTATTCGTTACTGTCATCATGCCTAGTTAACATAAATAGTGAGTTCCTGACGATCTGGCACAGCCTCGATCGCTACGGCCAGGTCCTCATTTGTTTCTAGCTCCACAAGGTCGTCATCCTCGTCCTTGTATTTGAAGGCCAGCGGCACCGTACTTCCCGACGTCGGGATCTTACCGCACAGCTTCAACTTCCGCTCAACGCGGTTCATGAGCTGCTCGTACCCGATATCGGGCGGAACCACAATCAGGAACGTATCTCCCTGGCTGTGGATGCGCACCTTGCGCTGGCCCGGCGGAGCAAGACTCGCGCTGCTATCAGTGCCTTTCAGGTGCGTCCGGCTCTGGCGGTGCGTCGCACTGCTATTTGCCAACGTTAGGCTTGAACGCGACCCACCCGAGGTCCCTGAGTTGGACCCTTGAGTATGCTGCGAGCTTGTGCTGCTCACGCTCAGCTTACGGAGAGCGCCCATGGGCGACGTCGCCGCCGACGGCGAGTCGTCGTAGAACTGCACACCCCGTGTAGCGGACGAGTCATCGTCGATGAAGCCGCCGCCGTTCGAGATCCAGCGGCCCAGCGTTGTGGACTGTGTCGATGAGCGCGCCGATGCGGACGACGACCGCATACTGGAGTCGTGGTCCCGCCGCGACACCATGAGCTTACGGATCGTGTTCTCCCACTTCTGGGCCTGTTCTTCGTTCGCGAGTCTAATGTCGAACATGCCAGTCTCGCTTGCATCGTTTTTATGGCCCCATCCAAGGCTCAGCACATAGCCCGTTGGCTGCTTTGCCGTGGTTGCCGTGGTAATGTAGCTTGTGTAGATGCGCCCCTTTAGCTCCAGTGACAGGCTTTTGCCCTGAGACTGGCGCGTGGCGCGCATCTTTGTGAGCGGAGTCTTGCGCGCGTTGACACGGTCGCGGCAGCACAGCAGCACCTTCTCGAAGAGGTAGAGGTTGAACTCCTGCTCCTGCTCACCAAGGCTTGCAACCGGGAACGCGCCGTTCAGAAGCAACTCGCCCATGGCGGCGATGTCGAGACCACGCCAGTCCTTGAGCCTGCCCTGCAGGTCCCGGGACACAAACACGTTCTCAGCCCGTCGCTTCATTTCGTTCACCTCATTCACAATTGCTTGAATCATTTCAAAGGCCTGCGGCAGCTCGCTTGCGTGCGGCCAGTCACGCGGCGTGTGCTTCGAGATCTCCTTGATCAGCATCGGGTATCGCATGATGCGCTGAACTGGTTTGAGCAACATAGTCGGCAGCCCGTAAAGCGGCTCAATGATGTGACTGAGAGGCATCAGTGCCGGCGTCTCGGCGACGGCCGTTTCTGTGGCCTCTTGCTGATGCACGGTGAAGTGCGCATATACGTCGAAGTCGGACTCTAGGTGCAAAAACAGCCATCCAAAATTCTGGCTTTCTGGTGCGAGGTGCGCCTGGTACTCAATACCAATGAGCAGCCGGCGCTGGAAGTCGAGAAGACGAGGTAGGCTCGGGAAAATGCGCTGCACCGTCTCGCGCGGAATCTGCTGTGCCAGCATTTCGTCTTGGTATTCCATCATGAGCTCGAGGTCCTGCACATAGCGGCGCTCAGTCTGTAAGAGCTCATTGACATACTTAGAGCGCTGGTCTTGAGGGCTCTCTGGCGGTGTGCTGAAGCCCTCGCCAAGCACAGTCGGCGGATCCAGCCGCGCAAGCAGCAGCTCGAGTGTATTCAGCGGACGCAGCAGTTCGCCCGTGGGGCCTGTCAGTACCTCCTTAATTGTGAACAGATCGGTGTCCCATTTGAAGCCGAGTTCCTGCACGCAGGCCTCGCAAAACTTGTACAGCGCGCGCTTGACGTTCCGCTCGTCGAGGGCCTGCTCAACACCGAGCACGTCAAGCTTCTTCGCAACGTCCGGAACGGCATTGAACAGCAGACTCAGCGGGGCACCGAGGCGCAGAAGGCGTCTCAGCAGCGAGACTGGGTCCAGAGCCATGCCTGGTGGTGTAACGTCGAGCGAATCACGGAGATAAGTTGGCAACTCCCCGCTATCGCGCATGGCGATGGCCATGAAGGGGTCCATACCGGGCAGCGTTCGTATTCTTACCAAGGCTGAGGCCGCGCGCGGGAAGAGCTGTTTTGAGGCATCGGGCCGCTGCGGTCCCCACTGCTGGGACGTGATAGGGGTCGATGTGACCGGGGTTGTGACGGGCGTGACGCTACTTGCATTCGACGCGCGCTTCATGTAAGGTTACGACTCACCGAACACTGCAAGCGTCGTGTCGACGGTACGGGCCTTGGATCCAGCTGTCGTTGATGCCAGGAGACGAAATTTGCTGAGCTAAGCGTATACACCTTCGGGTTACATCACCCAGCCCTGAAGGCGCGAAAAGCGCGGCAGCCCTTCGCCCCTGTGCATCACTTACTGCATGGTCTGATCATGACGGGCTTTGACGTACGCAGATCACCGTTCGCGCGCGATGGGGGAGGAAACAGAAACGGCCGCTAAGGAAAAGCAAATGCCAGATCCAGCCTAGCATTAGCTGGGCGACCCTTGACTCTATGATATGCCACTTACAGCCAAGACCCTAGCGCTTACACAACCCTCCGCCCTCTTACCACTATGCGTAGGCCCAAACCCGCCCGCGCGGGAATCAGCGATGCCCCCGCCCTTAATGTATTTACAACCCCGATTATGACGTGCGTGTGCGGGAAGTTTGCACAGACCGCAGGAGCGCGCACAGACTTCTCAGGGCACCTACTGCCCTGTACTGCATTAGCGCATCTAGAATACCAACGCTTGTCGTTTTGAGTTTCGTCTTCTATTGAGAAATGATTAAAAAAGTAGGGCAGTGGCCGGGATCCGCGCGCCGCGTCACCGTTCCTTTCGTGCCTTAAGCGCTTGATCAACAGCGTACACGCCCTTATCAACGATGGCGCCTGTCGTAATTACTGCGCCAATTATGGCAAAGATATTCATGACGAGCTCGCCAAACGGCTGCGCGCGCATCTCTGTCTCGACGACCTTCATGGGTGAAATGTCGTAGTTGAACCAGATGCCGGGCATGCCGCCGACTTCATGCAGGCTATGCGGGTGGTCAGAGTCGCGACCACCAGTGAGCGGGCGCTCGTGAAATGTCACAGAGTACCGATTCGTGTCTATGTGCGTGCCATTGAGGAAAAAGAACTCTGTACCAACGACCTTCATAAAATAGCGGAACTGGAACTCTTTCGTTGGTGCAACAGCGTCGCGGCCCATGAGCGGGTCCTCGAGGTCAAGGTCGATCGCGTGCTGCTCGCCAAAACTGAGCTCCGCGATGTGATGGGTGAAGTCGTAGGGCAGGTCGGGAAGGTAGTATGTGCTCAGATCGTGCGAGTGCTTGCCCCTGCTGAAAAATGACTCGCCAGGCGCGAAGTGAAGCTTTCCCACAACCTTTGCGACCTGAATTTTGCCCATCACGCGGCAGCCGTTGTCCTTGTTCGCCTGCACATGCTGCGGGAACCCTTCCTCAGCGCACTGCGCAAAGCCATGCCCGTCGTCGAACTGCCAGTTCTTTGCTGCATACGCGCGACGCACTTCGTCGCAAGTCATACACCGCGTATGACCGTCACCGAGAGCGCCTTCCGCCCCGTAGCATGGGCCTTCGTAGTCCGGACCGCGCGCAGCGATCACAGCATCACGCTGCGCGCGCTGCTGCTCTTTAATAGTCGCGTCCAAAGGGTTTCCCTCGGGGTCGAGATCGAGCTTGGCGAGCTGTGAGTCAAGATCCCGCTGAACGTCGCCCATGTCGTCCATGGCATCCACGGACAGCAGCTCGCACGGCAGGTTTGGAAACGTGATGTCGACAGTCACTGTCATTTTCTGATCACGGCTACTGTCGACCATAAGATGCGGCAGCCATAAGATGCTGAAATAGTCGTGCACCTGCAGGTACAGCAGCCATACAAGCACAGCGCATACGCCTAATGACACCGCGCCGCCCGAGGAAGTACGCACACGCGCCTCCTCGGCAGTTTTGGCGAAAAAGTCGGCGAGCTGAAGTTTCATGCAGCCGCTGCTGGTCCTTCTAGCGCGGTTATGCCGTTAGTTCACGGAAGCGTCGTGGCTAGTTGTGGTGGAGAAGGTGGTGGTTTTGGCGTTGTTGGTAGCATTAGCGTGTCACCCCTGCCCGTTGCCGTATCCCGGCGTCACCGCTGCAAAGCGTAGGTATTATTGTTATGGGTATTGTTATAGGTTTTGTTGCAAGTCGGCACACACGCGCGCACATGCACCTATATATATGCGAATATATATACATGCAAATATGTGTATGCCCCGAAGCGGCTGTACCAAGAATAAGCATGAGGAATAATTAGATGATTAAATAGCGTCTCCCTATAGCGTTTCCCTACATAATGATTTCGGGCTTCTCGACGTTTGCCGAGATAGACTTGTGCGGGAGCACGCGCCCGCCATTCACGTATACCTCGTCCTTGACCTCGACGTCGTCGCCAAGCACGGTCACGTTCTCGATGCGCGCCCACGAGCCGACCTTCGAGCCCCAGCCGACAATCGATTGGCGCACATGAGCGTGCGGCTTGACGACAGCATCGCGCATGACCACAGAGCGCGAGATGCGCGCGCCATCGCCAACAACAACATTCGGGCCAATGACGACGCTAGGGCCGAGCTTTGCAAGCGGCGACACCTTCGCAGAGGGGTCGATGAGCACATGTCCAGCATGCTCCTTGCCCTGTGCAAGCGTCTCGGGGGCGCGAGTCGCTAGGGAGTTCAGGTACAGACCCGTTCCGGCAAGGAAGTCCTTCGGCTGACCCACGTCCATCCAGTAGCCCTCCAGATCGAACGAGTGGAGGGAGCCCTTCGACGCAAGCTTCGGGAACGTCTCTTTCTCAATCGACGTCGGGCGCAGCTCAATGAGGTCAATAACAGAGGGGTTCAGAATGTAGATGCCAGCGTTGATGCGGTTGCCCACGAACGTCTGCGGCTTTTCCACGAAGCGGTCGATCTGCGACGACTCGGGCTTGTGCACAATGACACCGTACTTGCTGGGGTCCTCAACCTTCGTGGCCACAATTGTGCCCTCGCCGCCGTGCGCCTCGTGGAACTTGATGAGCTCTTTGAACGGGTAGTCGCAGATAACGTCCGAGTTCAGCACGAAGAAGGGCGAGTCGTCCTTGGCAAGAATCGACTCAGCGAGCTTCAGCGGGCCGGCCGTCCCAAGCGGCTCTGTCTCGATGCTGAAGGAGATCTTCACGTCGTAAACCTCCTCGTACTTCTTCAGAGTGTCCACCATCACTTCCGGGCGGTAGTTCACGGCAAGAACAATGTCCTTCACGCCGGCGTTAGCCAGCGCCTCGACCTGGTGCAGAATCATCGGCCGGTTGGCAAACTCAACGAGCGGCTTCGGCGTCGTGAGCGTCAGCGGTCGCAGACGCGTACCGTATCCGCCAACAAGAATAAGACCCTTCATAATTAGTTCTGAGTGATCAACGAGTGGTAGTGAGAGCTAGAGTTTGTGGAGGTGTGGTCCAAGAGGAAACGTGAGAGGGGCCGTGCCTTTGTACTAGCTTAAAAATGTACACGTAAAATGGGTACATGCGCGTGCATTAGATACCCTTCCATTTAGTGTTTGCAGCGCGCTTATTATTAAGAGCCCGCCTGCATGATCTGAAGATCCTGGGCTGGAAGTGCCTCCGTGCAGTCCCTCTCGAGACAGCGCTCGGCACTTCGCAATGTATATGAACAGTATGTACAAACACGGCTTCCAACCTGCTCGAGGGCTCGGCCAAATCCAGCAGCTAATTGCTGGTCAGGAACCTTGCGTCGCACCCGTGGCTCTCGATACGACGTGGAGTGGCAGCCATGCCACACGAAGAACATGAGGAGGACCCTATCCCAAATAGGGCGAGGGTATGTTCTATTTTTCACGCGTCTCTTATGCCGGAAGCCCCGAGTGCCGCCCCCAGAAACTCAATCTTTCCCGCCGCTCTTGGCCGCTGTGTGCCGTCTGGTACTAACTCCGCGCACCAGAAAATTGCACACTGCCGTTCCAGGAGAACGCTCTGGCGCTCTCGCGCACGTCTGACTTGTTGTGCGTGGTTTAATCGCGAGCTACCACCCTTCCGTGCCGGGCCCTCTAAGCCCACCCTCCTCGCTCGAGTCTGTCTAGATTTGGTAGTCATCTGTGACAATTTGGGCACGTGCGTATCTTTTTTGGACTCGCGGAGACGTGGCTACACTATATTCCTAAAGCGTGGCACGTAGGTCTCCTTCTCTAGGAGACCCATGCGTCAGGGCGTCTCGCTTCGGTGCAGGTGGCATGAGCTGTGCGGCGTGTCGGCACACACATCGACGCATGAGAGTAATCAAGTAATTGCGCGAACTGATACGAAACTGGCACAAAGGCGCATACATAATAATGTACTACATTAAAAGCTTTCTTCTCATACTGCAGGTATTTTTGGTAGTGACGAGTATAAAGCGCCGCTGAGGGAATTTGAGCACCCTAAGCTCAGAGGGAAACATATTACAGTAGCTTAGCTTAGCTTAGCATTGTAGCTCAACGAGCAGGTATGATACCTACCCAGAAAGGGGGCGCGCCAGCGGATTACGAGGCAGACGTCTCGCTGCGAATTCATGCAAGGCTAATAAATAATTGTAAGACAGGCAAGAGCAGAACAATCTTGTTCTGCTGGTAGTTCGTGCAAACGCGAAGAAGGAAAGACAGGTATATAAAGATCATTCTATATGCTAGGGTCGGACGGTGAGTAGCTTGGCGGCGGGTAGTCAGGAATGCCAGTGCTGTTCACGCCGTCATGATGGCGCGGCGGCAAAGCGGGATGAGAAGGGTCGCTGCTAGAGGACAGCCCGTCTGGTGCATTATGCCGCGGTGGCATTTCCGGTGCGGCAGACTGCCCAGCCACAGGGCCTGTGTGCCGGGGAGGAAGAGTGGGCCCCGGACGCCCAGACGGTGCTGGTTGAGTCTGGACCTTCTCGCTCTGGATCCTCTCGCTGCTCTTTTCGGCATTGCCCAGGGTGTTTCCATGGCGCGGAGGGAGCATTGGTGGAGACGGCCGCGGACGCGCGCCCTCACTAGGGTTGTACTGCGCGCTGGCAGGCCCGTTATCGAATCTGCTAGGTCTGTGCCCGTCATTCACATGCGATTGCTGCTCCTCAGGTCTATAGTCGTGCCGGCGGCCGTACTGGTCTTGAGTATTTATCCGCGAGTCGCTCGAATTGGAGCTGGTGTATCCCTGGTGCTTCGGAGGGGGCGCCCAGCTGTGCGGGTCCGCTAATTCGTAGCGGTTGCGGGGTCTAGGCCGTGGAGACTCGCTCTCTTGCCGGTGTTGAGGCTGCTGAGCGTGGGCGCCCTTGCCATGCTTTGCCATGTACTGTTCATGGATACTATTCGCGCTATCGTACGTAGCCTTAAGGTTGCGGAAGAAGTCCGACATTTTTCACAGCCTTGAGTTGCCGCAGGCCAGAATTGAGCAGAGCACGGCTCGTCGACAGAAACCGCCTCGTGCAATGCTCGCCGCCGTCGCCGCGCCCTTCAATTCGCGGTATCGTGTCGTACACAGCCTCACTGCAATTGATCGCCGAACGGCTACACGATCCATGCAAGCGCACTACTCCTATCAGGCCGCAACAATTGACCTGAGGGGAGGCCTTCGAAGGTGCCGCTGCGAGATCTAACAACTGCTAGCTGTAGGAACTGAATAGAAGTAAAAGGGCTAGACTCACCTGTGCCAGTAGACACCTGCAGAACGCGGTCACATGTAGTCGGCCAGCGGCAGCGGCATCACCGTATGCCTCACAGAGAGACCCACTCACTCTCCTCTAGGGCTTGGATCAGCCTACTAGACGTTTGCTCAGGTTTTGCCCAGCGCTGTTAAGAACGGCCGTTCATTAATGAGTGATTAAGGCAAAAATACAGACTTTTTACAGAAGATTTACTTACAGCAGATTACTTACAGCAGATTAAATAGAGTGAGGAGATTAAATAGTAGGGCCCCGGTTTGGCCGACGCTTGCGCGAGCCAATTTCACCAAGGCTGAAGTCGGGGTTGTTGTTCAGCGCAAACTCGCTGCGCTGCGGCCCGCTACGCTGAGCGGGCTTCGGCGAAACATACACCGGCTGCTGCGGCATATACTGCTGCGGTGGTGCGTACTGCTGCTGGGACCCGTACGACTGCGGAGAATACATTTGAGGCGCATGCGGCTGGTGCCCATATGGTTGAGGTGCGAACTGCTGGGGCCCATATTGCTGGGGCGCATACTGCTGGGGCGCATACTGCTGAGGATAGTGTTGAGAAGGTCCGTACTGCGCAGGGCCCTTTCCGTAGGCCTGCGGTGGAGCTATTCGCTGTCGGCCAGGCGCAATGGCGTGCGGAGGCGGGGGAAGCGGTTGCGAGGGTGCGGTCTGCGCATGCCGCTCGCTAACTGATGTGTAGTGCGACGAGTCGGACCCTGCAGGCGACTCAGACACCATGCGTAGGTTCGGCACGTCGTAGAACGGTTCTGGTGCCCTGTCCGCCGTGTCGGTGGGGTGTGGCACGGCATCTACATAGCGCTGTAGCATTGGGTTCATTTTCTGCGGCGTTGTAGGCTGCTGCGTCTGGCGGGGCTCGCGCGCCGCGCCGTCGCTTCCCCTTGGGTCCATCACCTCTGCCGCGCCCGCGCTCAGGCGGCTAAAGTTCGGCACTCCGGCATGATTGCCCTGCCGGCTACCAGTCGGGTGCGCGTGCGCGTCGTCCTGGTAGTCCAACACGGCCGCCTGCGGCTCGCGAACCTTAGGGATCTTTACGACATTTGGCCCGTAGCTTCTTCCTGCATCTACACCAGGAACGTACGCTCCGGCAGGGATGCGCGCGGCTTGGGACGACGCAACGCTGTCTTGCGAAGCATGGCCGCGTGGGGGCCGCGCGTCGCTCTCGTTCGCGCGCTGCAGCGCGATCTGAGACCAAGTTTCTTCACGCTGAGAGCGAGGCACGGCGTTGGCGCCCGCGTTGTCGGGTGGAGGCTGGCGCAGGCGCTGCTGCTGCTGCTGCTGAGGCTGAGCTTGCTGCGGGTGACGGTGCGGCGGCGGCACCGCTCGCTGCGGCACGGGAGGAACAAACGCACTCGCGGAGCCTCCAGGTCCCGAGGGTGGAGCATGCACGGGCACAGCGCCTTGTGGTCGCGGAGGGCCGCGCGGCGGCGTTACGTCCGTCTGGCGCCCATGCCGCATTCCAGCAACTGCTGGCGCGCCGGGACCGTAGCCTGCACCGGCGCCTCCGCGCCAGTCGTCCCGCGACGCCTTACTCTTGACTGAGTGGGCCGGTGGACCGCCATTGCTCTCAGGGATCCGCTGGTACCCTTGCTGGACATTCACAGACTTCAGAGCAGGCGCGGACACGGCTGGCGGCTTCGGTGGCACAAACGATTGAAAGGCCGTGTCGACGCGCGGTCGCTTCTCGTCATCTCGTCCAATTACAAAGTCCGATCCTTTCGGGTAAGACACAAAGTCCCCAAAAAGCGGGTCTGCGTCCGTGGGCTGCACATTCGTGCTGCCCAATCGCGACCGCAGGCTGCGATACATGAACCCGAGCACAAACAGCGAAATTATGGTGAGTACGGCGGCCACAAGCGTGAACCATCCCGCAAATTTTAGGTGCTTTCCAAACAGCAGGATCTCGGATAGAAACACCAGCACTGTGAGCAAAAATATTAGCGCTAGCCACACACCAAAAGCGATATAGAACCGCACGTTCTCCACCATTGACACAAGTGCCAGAATAAACGAAATGAGCAGGCATCCTGCAGCAACAATCTGAGAAATGAACAGTTGCGTGAGGATGTGCTGGCCGGACTTCCCGAACGAAAAGTCGTCCGAGTCGTGCATTTCGTAGCCGAGAGCAGCCTTAGAGCAGGCCTTCGAGCCGTCTGTTGGGCAGTACCCCAGCACGCCATATGCGTAGCCTTTGTACGTAGCTAGCGAGAGCTTATTGCGCGAGACTGGCTCGCTGAACACGCCAACAACTTCGAAGCCGAAAGCGAGAAAAAGAAGCACGGAAAGCAGGGTAGCCCCGCGGTTCCAAGCCATGGTATTGGGGAGTGTCTATCAGCAGTGGCAGTACGATGTTAAGTTCGTGCGATCCGCGACTCGCAATCGGCGATAGCGAGGGGGGGCAGATTTGGCAGCCGGCGGTGCGCAAGGCAAGGGCTCAATGACGCGACCCCGTAAGTCGCGGGCTAGGGTTATTGATAAGTCCAAAGTAAGGCGAGTCTGCCTGCCAGCCTCCCATCGGGCGACGCCGCCAAAAGGGTCGGCGCGCACGTCCACGCCTGCCACTGGCGCGCAGGAAGGGATGCGTAATAGCCCGTCTATAATTAGCTGCAGTTCTCCATTGCCCAAGAGTCCGGAAGGCGCTACCGCTTCTTCCTATGAATGCACCGGATGAGGGATGAGAGCGCCGCGCAGGTGGTCGTGCGATCCGCGTCCTCCCCTGCGCGGCAGCGCCGCCGCCTCCTTATTTCGTTATCGACAGTGACCTAGCCGCACCGATTCTGCCACGCGTCGCAGACCACGCGATAGCATCAACACCCTAACCCGATATTCTGGCGATGCCTTGCACTGCCGTGCAGCAGGCAGATACTGCATACTAAGTGTGCGCTGTCGCCGCCCATCTAAGAAACCCTTACCACACAGCGTAGCTCCAGGCTGCTCTGAGCTCCACGTTACTCTGAGCTCCGCGTTACTCTGAGCTCTGGTGGTATTATCCATGGCACAGTGAGCTCCGGGGCGCTCTTACAGTATTCTCAGAACTCGAAGAGCTCTAAGCTCCAAGGTACGCTCAGCTCCGAGGTACTCCTAGGATTGTAGTTCAGTAGCCGAGGATGCTGCAGCCGCCGAGAGTCCTAAGCACCGCCATCTGCGGCGCACCAAACCCAAGCGAACTCCCAACTTCACGCTGCCCCCCGCGCACCACCTCCACACACAAAACAAATGACAACAAAGGCTGAAGCTACCATTGCTGCCAATGGCACTCACAAGCGCGCCGAGCGCCCATATTCGCCCTACTGGCAGCTTCTATTTGCCGAATCTGAGAACGGGCCCGGAGCAACCTATGCTGCGGACCTCGGCAACGAAGTAGAAAACTTAACCTTCATACGCATCCCCACCCATGTCGTGGGGCACAAACACATCGCGCATGGCGGGTTTTTAGCGACTCTGCTCGACGAGGCGCTCTGCCGCTGCGGCTTTGCAGCCCTGCCCCACCAGGTCGGTGTTACGGCGTCGCTCGAACTCGCGTACAAGGCACCCACCCCCGCCGGCTCGTGGATTGTTCTCCGTGCTACGGCAGCAAAGCCTGAAAAAAGCTCCCGCAAGGCGTTGGTCACGGGCCACATTTACGTTGTGGATAAAGACTCTGAGCAAATGCCTTGGGAGTATGCGCAGCCCACCATTGAAAGTAAGCTCGTCGTTGTCGAGCCAGTTTGGTGGGAGAAATTACTCGTCGAGCACGAGAACGCCCCCGCTGCCGCCCAACCACAACCTTAATAACAGAAGCGTTCTTGCACCCCCAACGGAGCCACGCGCCTCTGCTATCACTTTTATATCGATCGCTCCACATCCACTCTCACCCTCCTCCACCATCCTCCAATCACCTGACGCACGTATTGCGCGATCCCTCGTATGGACGATGGACTGAAGGAGGTGGTCGCCGGGTCTGTTGCTGGATCCGTGGGCAAACTCTTCGAGTATCCGTTTGACACGACGAAGGTGCGCCTGCAGGCGCAGTCGCTGTCGGCGCCGCAGTACTCCGGCGCAGTCGACTGCCTCGTGCAGACGGTTCGCCATGAGGGTGTCAGTGGCCTCTACCGCGGGCTGTCCGCACCGATGGTTGGCGCTGCAGCCGAGAACGCCGTGCTGTTCAGCTCGTTCGCCGCGTTTGACTCTGCGCTTGCCGCCACGGGCGCACAGAGTGGGACAACCCGTGCCCTGGCGGCCGGTAGTCTTAGCGGCGTATTAGCGTCGTTCGTGCTCACGCCAATCGAGCTTGTGAAATGCCAAATCCAGGTTAGCGGTGGCACGCGGGCGCACGGAATCTGGCATTGCGTCAAAGCAACTTGGACTCACGAGGGCGCGCGCGGCTTCTGGCGCGGCCAAACGGGCACAATGCTCCGCGAGGGCGGTGGCAGCGCTGCGTGGTTTGGCACTTATCATGCTCTCCGCGACAAGCTGGGGCCGCTGCTTGCTGGCGCTGCGGCGGGAGTCAGTTACAACCTCAGCCTGTTTCCGGCCGACACGATAAAATCGCGCATGCAAACAGACCGTTTGCGCGGCAACACGCCGCTCTCTTTCTGGAACACTGGGGCGGAGCTTGTGCGTCAGACCGGCGTGCGAGGTCTTTACAGAGGATGCCTCGTAACGTGTCTTAGGGCAGGGCCATCGAACGCAGTCATTTTCACCGTGCATGACTATGTACAGCTCCTGATGAGGGGGTCTGCGCATTGATTTCTTAAAAAGCCGTATTTAGTCGCTCTGGTCGTCCTCGACGCTGCCGATTTGTTGGGTCATTATGGATAGAGATAGAGAACTCGTTCGGGTTCAACTCGTGGCCCAATGTGTATAGAGATGGCTATGTGTCTAGGGAGAAAGTTTACAAGAAAAAGTGTGTATTAGGAGGGGAAACAATGTAAGAACGCGAGCTCCTTTGACAAAAAAGTTGCAGTACCTCAGATATCAACTTCACTGAAAAGCACTGGCGCGCATTACCAGCCCTATGCGAAAATGCTCCTTTTAAGCTGCAAACGACAGATGAGCATTCTCGCACAACTCATATGCTTGTAACAAAAAGTGGAAAATCTTAGAGTTTAATACACCTTAAAAGGTACCTTATTTATTTCAGTGGCTGCTTCACTCTTCGACTTTGGGTCGCAGCCGCGTGTGTTTCGCTGCTTTCCAGAGTCGCCAAGCCTGTGGGACTAGCGTTTCAATCAACTGAGCATCTTAGCGAGAGTTGTTGTTGTCCAGGCACATCAACTAAGGGTTAGCTAGGTTAAGCGCATCACGCTGCGACTTGGAACTGGGGTCAAAATACGGCTTCTCTGCGAGCGACGTGACACGCGTGCCGTGACGCGCGTCAGCAGGGTTCTCTTTGCCGTCGCTGTTCTTCACGTCCGCATAGTCCCAGATCGCAAAGTGCTGAGAAATGCGGTTGTCCCACAACGCCGAAGTGCCAAGCCCCTTCTTGCTCGGCTTCCAGTTGAAGCGCACCTGCAGGTCGAGATTATCCTCGTATACGCTGAACAGCAGCTTTAGGATTGCGTCCGACTCCTTGGGCTCAAGACCAACAATGCGAACGGTGTAGTGTTTGTTCACGAACAGCGCCTTCCAGCCTGTGGCGGGGTGAGTGCGAATCAGGTAGTGCTCGCGCTCAATGTGCTTCGGCCCGCTCAATGGGTTCTCTCGATCGACATAGCCGTGTGCGGACTTGTACACAGCCTTCTTACCATCAAGGAATTGCTGCAAGGGCTTCGACAGCTTGTCATACGCACCGTAGCCAGAGACCCAGACCGTATCGCCGCCAACATCAGGAATTGCGTCATTGTGCAGATGTGTGATTCCTGGCGGCTGGTTCTCGTGCGTGAGATCCGTGTGCCAGTACGCGGTTCCAAACGGGTGCTTGAAACTGAACTTCACGGGAGACTCGAGGTTCGCAAGCTTTGGCCAGATGATTGTCGTTCCTGGGAGTCCAGGGACGTGCGGAACCTTAGGATGGACCTCCACGTTTCCCCAGTAGTTTCCAAGTTCCAGTTGCTTCTGCGGAGACAGGTCTTGATCGCGGAAAAAAACCACTGTGCGCTCGGCAATTAGGAGCGCCAGCTCATCGCGTTGCTGGTTCGTCAGATCAGCAAGCTGCAGGCCGACAATCTCCGTGCCAATGTACTTTGTGAGGTCGCGAACCTCTTTTGCGGCCCCAAACAGAGCCTTCTTCTGGGGGTCCGCGTTCTTACCACGCTCAATGTGCTCCCAGGATTCGGCGCGGATTTTGTAACCCTCGTCAAGATACAGGGGTGGGTTCTCAGGCCACTCAGGGTATCCCTTCGATAGGTCAACGCTGTGGCGATCAAAGCGACTGCGCGTCACATCCGGAAGCAGCTCCACCGTGTTCTTGTGGCTCGGTGGCTTGACGTCCACTTTAATTGAAGATTCATTTTGGTCTTCTTTAGCGGACGATACAGGCTTAAACGAAAGAGCCTCAATGCTCGGAGGCTCGTTCGTAGTCAAAGTTGCCACAGGAGGGGTCATGTTTGCTTAAACGATTTCTTTTTCACCAATTACAACCGTCACCCTTGTAGGGCTTTAAATACCAGTTATTTCCCCACTCTCGGCCGTTGAGGAGATGGCGTAAGTTTCACGTCTTATCAGTTGACACCACCGCCACAGGGTATGATGCGATACGGCATGCACACGACATGACCAATTTAGCCCCATGCTCATGACGTCACAATCAAGTGCGTGGTTGACAACAGTGCTGAAATTAATGCTAGTCTTATTTGCGCTGCTATCCTACAAGCTTAAAACGAATCTGTACTCAACGACATGCTACGTTACTGGTCCGGGCGAAGAGCGGTGAAACTTTCGTCGCGGTAGTGCCGCCCCTGATTATTAAGTCGCCACATTGGACTGAACGCCGTTCGCTGTATCGTGGCCGAAGGGCTCGAAATTATCTATGTGCCCATCGCCAGGTAAGGCTACGTCTCGCCGATCATGGGCGTGTGTGAAATATGAGAGAAACGGGCTGGAATGCCGTTGACAAAATTCGTTGATTTTTATTCGGAAGCAGCAGATATAAGATATATGCGCACTTTTGCGTGCGAAGCCGTAATAAATGGCCCAGTGGTCGCAATGGTTCACTTCCGAGCTAATGCAAACAGTTCCAAACACTTCAGCGCATTTCTGCACGGCACTGCTGCAGCATAATTAATGCGCCTCGAAAGAATGCCATGCCGTCATTCATTCATTGTCTACGACGGTAACCTAACTCATGCAGACTTCTCACCAAGGGGCCTAGTGTAGCCCCTCACAAACAGTAGCCGTGAGGCAATGATGCTAGTGCTAGTGCGCGCCCCTTGCCTAATTTCTCCGGAGTAGGGGCCGTATCGGCCGCCGATACGGCCCAGTAGTGCCGCGAACAAGCCGCCGCCAGCACGTGCCTGAGGCCGCGAACTCCCCTAGCCCTGGAGTTGATGTTGGCTCAACCCTAACAGGAAATTTGTAAACATCGTAAACATTAGATTCAGAGGGCCTCCTTTGCAGCGCATCCTCCTTGTCGCTGCTGCCTAGGCTACGCAGATGGAGTATAAGCCACTTGAGGTAATAGGACACGGCTCCTTTGGTGTGATCCGTAAGGTATTGCGCAGCGATGGCGTTGTTCTTGCTCGCAAGGAGATCAGCTACAAGGCAATGAATCAGAAAGAGCGCACACAGCTCATCGCCGAGTTTCGCATTTTGAAGTCGCTCGTACACCCAAACATCGTCCATTATCTCCACCACGAGCACGTTACAGATCTGCAGGAGGTGCACCTCTACATGGAATTCTGCGGTGGTGGCGATCTTGCCAGCGTCATCCGGCGCATCAAAAGCACCGACCAGTTCTACCCTGAGAACGAAGTTTGGAATGTGTTGACCCAGCTCGTGCTTGCACTATACCGCTGTCATTATAACGTGAATCCGCCCGCGCAGCCAGCATCAATTCTCACGGCTCAGATGCCAGCAGCAGCAGCCCCCCTTGAGGAGGAACCGCACTCGTTCGTCTTACACCGAGACATAAAGCCGGAGAACATATTTTTGGATACCGCCTCGAAGCCATACACGAATGTCAAGCTAGGCGACTTCGGGCTAGCAAAATTGTTGGACGGCGACAACCCTCTTGCAACTACTTACGTCGGGACGCCGTACTACATGTCGCCAGAGGTCCTTATGGATCGTCCCTCTACGCCGGCAAGTGATATCTGGAGCCTTGGCTGCGTCATATATGAGCTATGCTGTAAGCACCCGCCATTTCAGGCAAAGACGCATCTCCAACTCTCACAGAAGATTCAAGAGGGCGTGTTCAAACCAATACCAGCTCACGTTTACTCTCAGACATTGGCTCGCACAATTGGTGCATGCCTGAGCCTCGTTCCTTCACAGCGGCCCACGGCGGCAACGCTACTAAAACTCGATATCATTAAGATATGCCGCAAGGAGCTCGAGCTAAAGGAGCGCGAGCAACAGGTGAGAGAACGAGAGGAAGAGATTGATCAAGTATATGACCGCGTGCAGGCGGACCTGCGCACTGTGATTGAGCAGGAAGTAGAGCGACGAATACGGGAACAAAGGGACCGAGAGCGCTCAGCCGTCGAAGAGCTGCGCACTAGGCAGCCACAGATGACACCGCCGCTCGCGCGAAAGCTGCTTAATGAGCGACCCACGTCACCTAAAAGAGAACATCCGCTGCCTCGTGCCCGAGGCCCCGTCTACTGACGCACTCTTCAAACACTCAGTATGATTCATATTTATTGCTCAAAATTCTTTCTAGTGATTTTACAACTCTCAGGTCTTGTATGCGAGTCGCGGTCCGCTTACGCTAAGGCGCGCCAAGGCGTGGCAGATAACACAGAGAACCCAGCATAGCGATGCATACAACTGGCACCAGAACCAGCCGTACTTACGCTCTATCATACCGGCCAGCGGTGGCCCTAGAACGATGCCAAAAGACGCAAATGTGAAGGTGAAGGAGAGCCGGATGCCAAGACGGTTGAAGTCGCTAGTGAGTTCCGAGACGACAGCGCCCGGAAGCCCAAACAGCGGCCCACTGATAAATCCCATAATGACACCAACAGCAATAATTCCGCCTTTATTCTTGGCAGCCATCCAGCAAAACGATAGAACCATAGACAAAAGCACGCTGGGAACCAGCGTGTTGAGCGGCCCGATGTAGCTCGCGATTAGTGCTGGTAGAATTCGACCGGCGGCACTGCCAGAGTTCACAATTGCTGTCATATACTGGAAAGATGCCTCGTGGGGCTCGCGATCCGTGGCATATGACTCGTAGTACACATAGAATACATACAGAGCCAGGAATCCGGCAATGTTCCCAATACTGTAGAGCATGAAAGGGGCTTCCTTGAAGCACTCGAAGGCGACAAATGCCTTTCTTTTCGTCGGCGGCAGCCGCCGCTTCAGAGCTAAAAACATGATGGCTGTACAGAACAGTTCGATGAAAGCTATGATGCGCGTCGACCAGCCAAAGCCGACCTCTGAGACGAGCTTGCGGGCCATCACTGAATAAATAGTTCCGCCAATGGACGACCCCGAAGCGCCGATGCCAATTGCGAGCGGCCGCCGCCTGCTAAAGTACGGTGCAATGGCGCCAATAGTCAGAATAAATAGAAGCGACGAGTTCAGGCCGACGAAAAGGCCCTGAGTCAGAATAATTTCTGCGTATGTTTTAGACCACGAGAGCAGCATCAGCGCTGCGAACTGCAAAAGACAGGCGCAGAAGCCCATGAGTTTCATGTAACCGAGGTCCAAAAAACCGCCAAAGAAGTTTGTTCCGAAAAGCAGTAGCGCGCCAGCAAGGGAGTTGATCCAGCTGATCTGAAAAGGAGTCTTGTCTTTCAGCATTGTGTCCTGATAATATTCCTGGTAAACACCAAAACAATTGACAAGGCCCCAGCTGTTGAAATTTGCCATGAACGAAGCAACAACTTGCATCCATGCCCAAAACCCGCCATCCGGTGGGGGGCCTAATTGCTGAGCCGGCGAGAGTTCCTCGTCGTCGTAGTGGTCCTGAGCTTCTGGAGAAGCACTGGCTTCCCGCTTCGACGTAGCAGACTCTCCATCAGTCTGCATAGCTGAAGCAACAACGAAGGCGAGCGGGATCTTGCCAAAAATCTTGTGCAATCAGTCACCCAGCGCAGCCGTTGAAGAAACAAAAGGCACGTGTGGATTCATTACAAGGGCACGGGTTTCCCCGCCATTTTATGAGCTAGGCTGCACGAGGAATTCAGTCGCATGCGTCGCTAACTTAGCCGTAGGCAACCTTGGTAAACTCATTTCCTGACAAGCGAGTTTTGTGTTACAAGCTTGGGGCGAGTAGCGTTGATGCAGGCATTGAATTACGACTTAAAGACGGCTGCTATTTGACACGGTTCTGTTGCGCGTGTCTTAGGGCAATATCAACAAAACAAACGTATTAACTCAATAGCAATAAAGGAAACACTTAGCCATTGCTTAATTTATTTTGGCGACACTATGCACCATTACGACTGGGCTAAAAGCTAAAAGTCGCTTACCGCGTGCAGCGTGCATAAAGGGTTTGCAACTGTCGTGCACGGCTCTCCAGACACATATTAGTAATCACATGTGCTTTCGGAACGCCCTCGCTTGCATTATCACACTGAAGGCTACGTCATATTTCTTTCCCAACGGGAAGCTACGCAAAATATGAAGTAGCCTTGTATTTACAATTTCGATGATTGGGACTAAGACGTCGAGCGACATTGTTTGGCAGCGCAGTCTTATGATTGCTATCAGTCAGACCAGATTTACACGTTTTTGCCGAGTTTACCCACTCACGGTACAAAATCCAATCGGGAAGAGCTATGTGGCCTGATAAAGCATGAAATTTCGTCTACCGAGAACAAATTGGTCAAGCCTTGCACTTGTACTATTCCACATGACCATCCTTCCCAATATAACACGAAAGAGGCAACTTCGGTTGAGGTCCAAACTCAATCTGATAAGCTTGCTCTTCTGGGAAAGCGTAGAGCTAGAGTCCTTCTGAGAGACTTTGTTCTAAAAGGTACAGGTCGTCAGGCTTTTCAAACGGCCTGTTTTTTGACCCGGGTCGTGATGTTTTGAAGGGCAAAGATCTCGACAATTTGAAAGAGGCCAAACAAAGCATTTCTTGGACTGTTGCTGCATCGAGGTTTACATAAATTGTTCACTGGTCGTAGAAGCCCTTATAAGTATTCAAATTCCGCCAGATGTAATAAGCGACTTTGGAGTGTCTCCCACTAAATTTGCAGGAGCGAATTCCTCATTCTGGATGCTTAGTGTTGTTTTTGCGGCTCAATTATCTCGCTGCAAATTTTTTCAACCCACCCGTCTTATAGAGTTTAAAAAATTTGTAACGAGCAAGGTGTGAAAGATCTCTGGCTTTAAGCGCCTGAAACCCTGAGGCTCTCTCCAGTTTTTGTGATTGTCGGTTAAATCTATCCTACTGCTGTACTGTGCCATATCGGAGATCGTGCGCTTATTCGTTAGGGGCTATGACGTACTTTGCATTACCCTATAGCAGCGTACGACACTGAATCGTCCATTTCAAATCTCTGGCTCATGTGACGCCCTCTCCGCAGGGTTCCAATAGCACTGCAAGGCCTCGGAAGACATAATGCCGCAAGGGTACGGTGTAGGGTTGACAAAGTGTGGCGGATCTGGGCGCGCACTGGCGGTTCTTTCGGCACGCATATATGACATCACCTCAGCGCCCATAATCCGCTCAAAACCGACATGTGATCCGTGACCCCACACGCATAAATTACCGCTCAGTGGCTCATGTCTTTTCATACTTCCTCATGAATGAGTCTCCGGAAATCAAGGAGCCACGAATTTACCATTTCGACGACTGGGATTTCTTTTGCAGAGATGTCCTGCAATACCATATGGCGACGCGCCCCAATGATCAACTGATCTCAGACTACATCGAGACTTTTGTCAAGTATATGGCAAGCAATGTGATCAAGTACTTGGGCGACCTCATGGCACCTCACTCACGGTACAACACCACAGAGGGGAGGGACGTGTGGCTCAATAGAGTGCGCACAATTGTTTCTGACCAAGACAAATCGGCCGAGCTCCCTCTCACCCTTGGAGAGTGCCGATCCCGGTACAAGGCGAAGACGACAAATCTGTCTGGATTTTGGACTCGATCGGACAGGCTTGTTCTACTTGGAGAGATTACGAGCGAAGAGCAGCGCGAATACTTCTGGGAAAGTCTGTCGTGGAAAGTACAAGCCGAGCTTGTGAAACGATGCCCGTATGTTGATCCGCGTCATGACGTGTGGAAAGGCGAAGACACTGCCACTGTGAAAGAGGCGGAACAAATTATTTCTTGGACGATCAAAGCATTGGAATGCGAGGATTCAATTGCCTCCTGTACAAACCAAATGCTAATTACAGTGGCAGTTATAGTCGTTTGTTGTGTGTTACTTGTGATCGCTGCTTTCAGCCTTCCTCGCTATCTCGACAGTCTGTGGATATTTATTTTGATATGCGAGTCGATGGCAGGTTGCGCAATTGTAGCGCTTGCCTGCTCACTTAAGATATTCTCGGAACACTTACCAGCGTTAGGAAAATTGCGACGATTGAGGCACAAGAGATCTCAAGCCTCCAGCACTTAAAGCGTTGAGATTCTCTTGCTAACTTTTACAACAATACTGGTCTTTTACCCGAGCAAAATCACTCGCTCAAGCCAATGAAGTACTTCGCATAGCTAGACATATATTTTGAGACGTCAATAACTCTATAATGCAGAACACACAGGCTCTCGCAGCTAGGATGCAAATTCCAATTTGGGCAGCTTTTTTAGCATGCGCTGATTGCCGATTTTGAAGTTCACGGAGGCTTGCCCATGAGACACCACCCCACAGGGTTCCAATAGCACCGCCTCGGAAGACACAACGCCGCTAGGGTACGATGTAGGGTTGACAAAATGTGGCGGATTTGGGGGCGCACTGGCAGTTCTTTCGGCACGCATATCTATCATCGCCTTAGCGCCCATAATGCGCGCAGATCCGGCATGTGATCCGTGCCCCCCCCCTCACCCCCACACACATAAATGGTCCAAATCGCTCAACTGTGGCTCACGCCCTCTCTTACTTCCCAATGAATGACTCTCCGGAAATCAAGAAGCCGCGAACTTACGATTTCGAAGATTGGGATTTCTTTTGCAGAGATGTCCTGCGATACCATATGGCGACGCGCCCCAACGATCAATTGATCTCACACTACATCGAATCTTTCGTCCAGTTTATGACGAGCGATGTAGTTAAGCACTTGGGCGGTCTCATGGCACCTCACTCACGGTACAACACCACAGAGGGAAGGGATGCGTGGCTCAATCGAGTGCGTACAGTGATTTCTGACGAGGACAAATCGGCCGAGCTCCCTATCACCCTTGGAGAGTGCCGCTCCCAGTACAAGGCGAAAACTACAAATGTGACTGAGTTGTGGACTCGATCGGAGAGGCTTGTTCTCCTCCAAGAGATTACGAGCGAAGAGCAGCGCACATATTTCTGGGAAAGTCTGTCGTGGAAGGTACAAGCCGAACTTGTGAAACGGTGCCCGTATTTTGATCCGCGTCATGACGTGTGGAAAGGCGAAGACACAGCCGTTGTGAAAGAAGCCGAACAAAGTCTTTCTTGGACTATTGAGATATTGGAGTGCGAGGATTCAATAGCCTCCAATAGGAATGCTTTGTTGTTTGTAGGGGCAATTATAGTCGCTCTTGGTATGATAATTGCGATGGCTGGTTTTGGCTTGTGCCGCTATAAAGTGAATGTCGGGTTATTTATTTCGATATTCTTCCTGATTGTGGCTTGCAGTTGGGTAATTATCATGCTGTTGGTTTTTTCGTGTAGCGCTCTCGCATCTACAAAAAGATTACGACGATTGAGGCACAAGAGATCACAAGCCTCCAGCACTTAAAGTGTTGAGACTCTCACAACAAACTGCTCACTTACACGGGCAAAGTCACTCGCTCGAGCCAATAACGTGCTTTGCCATATATTTACCTTGAGCCGTTATTAGCTCTCTATATTGTGGAACACGCCCTCTCTTACTTCCCAATGAATGACTCTCCGGAAATCAAGAAGCCGCGAACTTACCATTTCGAAGATTGGGATTTCTTTTGCAGAGATGTCCTGCAATACCATATGGCAACGCGTCCCAATGATCAATTGATCTCAGACTACATCGAGACTTTCGGAGTTTATGGCGTGCGATGTAATTAAGCACTTATGCGGCCTCATAGCTCCTCACTCACGGCACAACACCACAGAGGGGAGGAGGGACGCGTGGCTTAATCGAGTGCGCACAGTTATTTCTGAGGAGGATGAATCGTTCGAGCTCCCTATCACCCTTGCAAAGTGCAGATCCCAGTACAAGGCGAAAACGACAACTCTGTCTGAGTTGTGGACTCGATAGGATAGGCTTGTTCACCACGGAGAGATTACGAGTGAAGAGCAACGCGAACATTTCCGGGAAAGTTTGTCGTGGAAGGTGCAAGCCGAACTTGTGAAACGGTGCCCGTATTTTGATCCGCGTCATGACGTGCGGAAAGGCGAAGACACTGCCGTTGTGAAAGAAACCGAACAAAATATTTCTTGTTGAGATATTAGAGTGCGAGGATTCAATAACCTCCAATAAGAATACTTTGTTGTAGAGGCAATTGTAGTCACTCTTGGTATGATAATTGCGATTGCTACTTTTTGCTTGTCTCGCTATGATATCGGGTTTGGGCTACTTCTTTTGATGTGCTTCTCAATTCCTGGCTGCAGCGTCGCAAATCCCCTTCTGTTGATGTCTTCATTTATCGTTTTCGCATCTACAGGAATACTACGACGATTGTGGCAGAAGAGATTTCAAGCCTTCAGCACTTAAAGCATTGAGATTCTCTCACCAACATTTACAACAATTCTGCTCGTTCACCTGGGCAAAGTCACTCGCTCGAGCCAATGAAGCGCTTTGCATAGCTACAGATAATTTGAGACGTCTCTAACTTTAGAGTGCAGTACACACGCTCTCGCAGCTAGGATGCGAACATGGTTAATTTTACGCCTGACACTGCCTGCCGATTTCTAAGCATAATTAAACTCCTGGCCTTTTCCGCGCTAGATTTCGATAGCGCCGCAAGGCTTCGGAGGTATTATCTTAAGCAGATGCCGCCGCAAGGGTTCGGGATAGGGTTGTATGATCAAATATCGAACAGGACAGAGCGCCCGGAGCGAGTTGCATGCGCCGCACCCCATTTTATCATGCGGCTTCACAGCAAACTTCGAAAAGAGTAGTGTGCTCAGGTACGCTTGCGTGAGCCATTACGCAACTTTGATCAATTGCGAGCCCCGGGTTTATCAATTTAGGCTTGTTTCTACGGCTTACAGTTTTACGGCACCATCACTAAACGGCAAGGCTCAAAAAAACCGCTATAAGACCGGGGCGATCAAAGTGCGAGTGCTGAGTATCTAGACTCAACAAGCAATGCACTGACAGATATAAATTAGCAAATCCAAGAACTTAAGCGTGTTTGGGCCGGCGTGTGTGACGTAGGTTTTGCTAATGGTGCCAAAGATAGAGAGTGCCGGTGTCAGGTGCGCCCACCCCGCACAGCTATTGGAGTCCCGCAATAAGGGTTGGGTTTGTAAAGAATGAGTAGGGTTTGCAGGTGACTCGGGACCGGCATTAACTTCACGCATTGCCTGGCGGTACTCAATAGTCATACCGCAACTGAGAACGAGGTTTCTGTCTTGTGGGATAAAACTTTATGCTTAAATATGGGGTTGCAGCTCATGGTACGCTCTACACCTACCAGAATCAGCACACGCATTGTCAAGCGGTGACGAGAATGCGTTGTGGAGACATAGGGTTATACCCTAGATATTGCGCGCTAAAAAGCGGGCCGAGTCCATGGAGTAGCGAACAACATTCAAAAACTTGTCGAGGCTGCGCTTAGGATCCCCTTCAATGCGGTGGCCTCGAAGAGAGTCGATTAACAATTGCGTGTTCATCTCGATTTCGGCCTCCTTCGTCGAGCTCGGTAAACCCTTGCCCCGGGCCTGACCCTTCACGGCAGTGAGATCAATCTCGCATCCCGGTGCCAACCACCTCGACCTATCTTTGCGTCTTACGAAAGACGGAGATTCTTTCTCTATAAGAGGTAAGAAGCGCTCGACATCTACAGGGTGCTCGTATGACATGGACACTTTAAGGTCGTATGCACCGTTCGGCACGGCGATATAGAGGTCGCCAATTCGCTTTTTCGAAAAGCACTCACGAATGTGGCCACTTTCGTCTCTAGACACACGAATGTTACTTCTACCCGGTCCCAGTGGCTCATACGCAAGATTGTAAACAGAATCTTGCGCATAAACTCTGTCGCGCGTGAGTCTATTGCTCGGGGTCAATGCATTTGTGGTCACAATCTTATCAAGAAGTGTCTCAAGGCTACGGAAGCGCTGCGGGCTGACATCGCTCTTGAACCGCAGACGGTGCTGCTGGTAGTACGATGGGTCAACAACGCACTCACTGGACACGTTGAAGCGGTGCCGCAGCCCGTGTGCTTCGGTGATAAGACCCATCTTGAACTCTATCTCGAGCCTTTCAAGCAGCGAATCATCCGAAATCTTCGTCGTCTGCTCGAGGATCCATCCGGCAAGCACTTTTGTTTCGTCGCTTGAGGCCATATTTGCAATTGAAGGCGCAGCTTCTTCTACGCTGCTTCCGCCCTTCAACACGGCTTTGAAAGAGGCAGCTGGCTCGCGGGAAGATATAGTGAGGCGGTCCAAGGGAATTTTCTCCTGCTCGAGCTCGGGGTCCCGGCCTCGCCCCCCTGCGGGCGGCGTCTCAGCCGGAGGGCCGGCAGGCGAATCAGTCCTGAACACGGCCGCGAGTTCCGGTCGAGTCTCTGCTAACTTCATGCGCCTCTCGTCGCGCACGCGGTTGGTTTGTACCTGGGCCCAGACTGGAGGCCTTTGCGATGAACGTGGTGCCTTAGACTGTGAAACAGGCCCCAGTGTCGGCGATTGGGGCATTGGTGCAACTTGACCAGCTGGTATCATACTGTGGCGGTTTTCGAAGCCATGTTGAAGCATTTGCGCTCCGCTGTGGCTCATTTTAGCAAGAGTTGAGATGCCTGGCCGTCCTATCTCTAACTAGAAACTTTGGTACTTTGTGACAGTGCACGTGATGGCATTATAAGCTCGGTGAGTATCAGCCGCAGCAGCCATAGTAAGCTGCCGAGTAGACAGGCGTTGCTGCGCCAAGGCTATCTCAATGTGTGTCTAATCAAAAAACAATTACAAACTTCGCATTGGGCAGTAGTGCCCACATCATGCCACTTCAAGCAAGCGTGCTACCTGCACCAGAATTGTCGAAGAATCTGCCCTACTCTTTCCATAGTACAATGACACATTTACGAGGAGCTTGAAGTAGTTAGCGCGATTGGTCGCACATGTGCCGACGTAATCTCTCCATGGTCAGCTTTAGAACGACGGTCCGCCAGGCTTGATGTTCGTGGCATGAAGCTCTAGAATAGAATACAATATCTAATGTGGATTCGTCTCGATCAAAATAGGACTTCAATTGATAATTCGCTTCGGGAAGAAGCGCTCTGGGAAACACACTAGCCATGAACATCCACTAGGCTATAGTTCGCCATAGGCCAGAGGTAGAAGCACCACGAGACCATAGGTCTGGGCACAGTTGGGCGCGCCTAAGGACTAATTACTGAATGTTAGCAAGGCCAACACTACGACTAGGACCAGCGACATCACCATCTCATATTTAATCATTATAAACCTCAATCATTACCGTCGCATGGCTGCAGTCCTTACTTTTTGTTCAATAGTTTGTTTCCGACGAAAAGAGCTGCAAAACATAGTGTCTCAGGATTGTACATACATTGTGTCAACGTCGGCTCCGTTGTAGTAGAGCCCGCGCACAGGCACCCAGTGGCCCTTGATGATGTTCGCCTCTGGGGGCTCAGGCTCCGTTTTCGAGAACACAAGCGTTGCATTCGGAATGGGGGCTACACTCACCTTCAACAGCTGGAACCCGCTCTGGAACGTGTAACCCGTCCGCATGACCTGCAGAGCCTGCGGGTTCTCGCAGTAGCGCTCCTCAGCCTCGTCGTCATCAGGCACGAACCATGCAAAATAGCGCGTATCGCACGCCTGGATCGACCACTCCACAAGCGCGCCACGCGGCAGCTGCTCAACAACGGCGATGATCAGCGGAATGCTGCTGAACCGCTCCCAGGCGTTGCGCACTATGCTGAGATCCGTTTCGCAAGTTGCGTACGCAATACACAGACGAGGCTTCCAGTTGCTGCGGCTCTCATGCACAACGTCGAGAATGCGCACCGCGTTCTGCAGTGCCAGCAGCACCTGCCGCGTCTGACTGTCGGCAATGCTGAGGCTGCGAGGAATGAGCGCGATCTGTCCAGCAGCATAGCTCACGCCGAACACAAGCCGGCACTGTGAATATGGCCCAATAGATGCTGGGGCCCAGTAGCTCAGTCCCTGCACATGTACACCCTTGCCTGAGGGGTCGCGCTCCTTGCCTTGCAGCACCGTGATCTCAATATCCCACGGAATTGCGGCCTGAATACACGCCCGCGACGGAGGGGTGTCACCAATGCGACGCACAGACTTGCTGAACACGTCGACGTACTTCGCGTTCATCTCCGCAAACCGCTGCATGTCCTTCAGCGCAACTAACACATGGAAGCAGGAGAGGAGGCCAGGTTCCGGGTGCGTCTCAAAATACGACAAGAGGCAAGAGAACGCCTCGTCGAACGTCCCCTTTGCAACAAGCGTACGCATCTGCGGGGCCTCTTTTGGCAAAGGAAGAACAGCGCCCTCATTTCGAAGCGCAAGCATGGCGCGCGTGGGCTGCTCCAGGAGGTCAGCGAACTCCGGTGACAGCAGCGACGGTGTCTCGAGAGCCATTGCGCTGCCCGCAGGCTTCGGCTCCAGAGCGACGTCGAACTGCAGATAGTACACATCGTCGTTCGAGTGCTGCACAGCCTTCACACTGTCCGCGACGAAGGCGAGCCGCCTCGCGCGGAAGAACGGCGCGTCCAGAACAATCGTCTCGTACTCGCCGCCCTCTCCGCAGGGGTGCAGCCCGAAGCTACGATGCATCTCCAGCAGCTCAGACTCAATCGCCGCAAGCGGCTTTCCTAAGTGCCGCTTTCTAAGGCCCATGCCAGCAACCTTCACAATGCGCGCGTCGAGGCCCGAGGCCACGATTTCGTGCAGCAGCTCGCGCTGGTCCCGCTGCCACAAATACGAAAGTGAAGTGAGCCCAGCTCTGCTGCAGGCCTGGTCGACGCGGACCTGCTGGTACGTTGATCCAATAGCGCCAACGCTCACCCCCTCGCAGGGTATCTTCTGCTTGATTTCCGCAAGCAGCGCGGCCAATTCGCCAACCACGGCCTCCTCATCCTCACTGATCTCAGCTCGGAACAGCGGCACCTCGGCGCACTCAGCGATTTGCTCGACAGCCTTGTAGCCAACGGTCTGGAACATCCAACTGTCGATCTCTTCCGGGCGTCCCATTTTCGGGTGCAGATTTGCCATTGCAACGAGCTCGTGGCCAGCATTAAGACAGTGCATGATGTTAAAGCATGAGTCCTTGCCGCCGCTAACGAGCGCAACGAACTTCATGCTCAGTGCGGATCCTCGATGTGGGCGGTTCCCACCAACGGTAGGTTGTAAACACTTATTTTCCCTGCTCGACGTGCACGCTGCTCTGCTTTCACCCACCCCCACATGGCATCACGTGTTTGATTCGCGGCGAGATGCACGAGAGACGGGGGAAGGACGGCGTGCGGGCCACCGCCCTATAAAAAAGTTGTAGAAACAAAAGTGCTGTGCCCATGCCCGCGCGCGCTAACGTTCGACCTGAACTAGCGCAAGCCGTGTAAATTAGCTTCCCGCGTAGTAGGTTTGGCGCACGTCGTCTGAAACAGCGGCGCGCCGTGATACGCTGTAACACGCCCACTTGGGAGGAACTTATTATTAGGCTGTGTATGTGCGCTTAGACGCACCGCTTAGAGGGGGAGACTTCTACTGCAGCAGCCTCCGCTTAGTTGGCATCTCAACGAAAGGCGCAAACAATCAAAAAAGGAGGCCTGAGACGCAGAGCAGCACCAGCAGCGCAGGCAATTGAGGCACAATGATCCGGCGGAAGTTCATGAAGTTTGCGCCGAAGGAGCACAATGACGAGAAGGTCAAGAAGAACCTCGAGAAGCACAACGTGCCAACGTTTGAAGGGCACCAGCCGACAAAGTTTGGGCAATTCAGCCAGGTCGCGAAGGATCTTGCCGCCACGCAGCGCAAAAATGTGGTGACGCCCGAAGGCGGCCACGTCGCCTCTGCTGAGAAGACATTCTCGTGGCAGCAGAAGGCGATCTATGGCGGCGGCGGCGGCCGGGCGCCGCAGGGCTCGAGCGACCCTCGCAACCCGTACGCCGTTGTCCAACCCAGCAGTAATCCTTATGCGCGTGCGCAGCCTGCAGCAGGCCAAGGAGGGGGTCACGGCGGCCAGGGCAATGCCAACCCGTACGGTGGGGGAAACAGCGCCTATGCCGGTGGCAGTAGCGCTTATGGTGGCTCGGCAAGTAGCCCTTACGGCGCAACGCCGTCACCTGGGCCGAGCACGCAGAGCGCGCAAAGCAACGACACATACGGGCCTGACAGCAGCAGTGGATATACAAAGGACACGTACGCTGCGCAGGGCTCCTACGACACGTTCGACAGCCAGCCGAGTCGCTACGGTGCAGGGGGACGGTCTGACCCGGCCGCAAGACCGCACAAGGCGGAGTTTGACACACCTGACTCCTTTGGCGTGCCACTAGCACGCACGCAGACGGGCCAGTCGACCACATCGACGATGGCGGCAAGACAAGAGCTGTTCGGCGCTGCGCCGCGGCAGCAGCGGAAGATGTCCGCGCTCGGCGAGGACGATGAGCTGAATCTCACGCCTGACGAGCTCGCGCGCGGGGCGCAGGACGACGGCTTGAGCCGCGTGCGGCCGGGCCTTGTCCCATCAGAGGACGACGAGCTGAATTATCCGTCAGACACATTCAACCGCGAGCGCAACTACTCGCGCTACGACGGCAGCAACGGCAACGATGAGGGCGAAGACTACGACGAGCTGAACGAGATGCCGGCAGATCTGAGCCGGCGCGAGGCGCCCGTTTCGGATGCACCGCAGTACCAAAACTACGGCGAGCAGCGGCAGCCGCAGTACGACGACGACGGATTTGTGACGGGCGAGCAGCTGTTCAGCCAGCAGGACTCCGAGGACGAGGATGTGGACTACGTCAAGCGCGAGATCAGGCAGACAAAGCAGGAGACCGTGGAGTCGTCGCGGCGCGCGCTTCAGGTCGCCTATGAGGCTGAGACGTCTGGGCGGAATGCGCTCGGCATGCTTGGAAACCAGGGAGAGCGCCTTGGGAACTCGGCAAAGACGGTGCAGCTCGGCGGTGTGCAAGCGCGCGTGGCCGACGAGAACGCAGACGAGCTCATGCGGCTGAACCGCTCGATCTTCATCCCCAACGTGTCGAACCCGTTCAACTCGCGGAGGCGGAACCAAATGAAGGCTGCGCGCCTGCAAGGCCAGCAGGTCTACGATCGCCTCGAGCAGGAGGAGCTCGAGCGCCTGCAGCGCGAATCAGAGAGCCGCGTGTCGCAGGGCCTGAACGGGTCCGGCGCGGGCTACTCTGAGACGGCGCTGCGCGCACGGCAGCGCATGAACCGCGACAACCCCGAGCGCAAGATGTACCAGTTCGAGGCCGACAGCGACGACGACGCGCTGGAGGACGAGCTGGACCAGAACCTCGACGAGATCCAGCATGCGTCGCGGCGGCTGCACCAGCTCAGCCTGAACATCAACGGCGAGGTGAACTCGCAGAACCGGCGCATTGAGGAGATGGGCGGCCGCGTCGACGACCTCGACCACCGGCTGCACAAGAGTACGGCGAAGATGGCCACCATTAACTAAGGCTCGCCGATGTACATTAGAATTTGAGGGCACCGAGGCTTCGCGCCAATCGTCGAAGCCTCGCTATACACTGCACTATCATCACTAGAACTGTGCGTTCCTTATCTTTCTCTAAGGATCCGCAGAACCACCCTCCTAGCACAGAAACAAAAACGACATAATAAACTTGCAACTGTATATAGCGCCACCCTCTTACAGTGCTTCAGGCTCAGCCTGAGTGAAGTGGGCACAGTGGTGTAGGTGCAATGGCTTTATGGTTTTATGTACTAAACGACGCTCCTAGACGCTACTAGCCGCTCCCTAGCCGCTCGCCGCCGGCGCAGGGGTCATGGCGCCGGGGCCCGCAGGCGACTGCTGCTGCTGCTGCTGCGCGCCCTGGATGGCTTGCGCCTCCTGCTGCTCCTTCTGCTGCTGCTCAAGCACGAGCTGCTGCTGCTGCTCAAACACCTCCTCGGAGCCGGCCTCAAGCTGCAGGCCGAGACCGACGCGCGAAGTCGACTTCGCGTGGTCAAGCTCGCCCGCAAACGTCAGAGACAGGATCGGCAGCACGCGGCGCTCAACAAGGCAGCTCACCTTGCCCGTCGAGTCGACCATGCCGCGGAACACGGACTGGCGGAACTCGTACTTCGCGCCAATGGCCGTCGTGCCCTCGATCGCCGGCGGCGTCCCAAGCATCATAGCCTGCTGCGCGTTCACGCCGACCGTCGTCTCGAGGCCGGCCTCGACCTTCTCGGCGATCTTGCGGTAGAACGAGAACGTTGCCGAGCCCGTGGCCTGCAGCTGCGCCGACAGAATCCAGCTGGGCGTGGTGTAGCGGCCGAAGTACGACACGGCGGCCTGGGGCGGCATCTCAGCCATCGCCGACGCCGAGTACATCGTCTCGAGGCCGAGCGCAAGGCGCGGCGTCAGGCTCTGAAGGATCGAGCCCGTGATGACGCCGGAGAAGGCGCCGGTCAAGAAGCTCGGGTTCATCGCCTTGAAGTTCAGGCTGAAGTCGCTGCCGAGGTAGTCGTGCTCGAGCTGCACGATGGCGGGCTGTCCATCGGCGATCTGGAATTGCGCCTTGGACATGTTTGCGGAGCTCCAGTTCTGGTGAACGCGACCGCTCAGCGACAGATCGCCCTCAATGTTGCCCTGCAGCAGCGTCTTGTCGTTCGCGTAGGCAACGGCAAACGCGTAGCTCGGCAGCACTGGGCTGCCGAGCGACAGCGCGTGGCTCACCTGGAACGCAGGGACGAGCGAGAAGCTCTTCGAAACGTCCGCACGGAGACCAGAGTAGAAGTAAGGCGTGAGGAACACGTCGCGCGCGACCTCGCGGTTCACATTCTCGACAGTGCCCGGGCTCGGCAGGCCGAGCGAGCCGCGGTGCGAGCTGACCTGCATGTAGGCCTTGTTGATGTATGAGAACAGCGGGTTCGTCCACACGCTGGGCGCCGTCGGCGGCGTGTCCACGATATCGTGGATGTCTGGAACTGCAGCCATGGTGGTGGGTCGGCTCGGATGGATGAGCTTGCTTACTTCACGAGAGGTGAAAAATTTCAGATTACAAAACCACGACTGCCGTGACTGGCCCGAGTCGATGGCGGGTTTGGCTGTTATAAACAGTTGGAGACGGTCTATTTAGGTGCCCTGCGCGTTTAAAATAGTAGTAGCTAGCAGTTAGTGAATTTTTAGTGCCGCTCGTAGACTTCTACAAGACCAATGTCAGTACAACCGTGCAAGACGCCTCTGTGCGCTGGTCTAGAAGGGGCATCGCACTGTATCTAGGACGACGCTCCTGAGGCGAGGGAAGAATTGCCAATATTCCGCTCGCGACGCGAGAGTAGTAGAGCCCTACGGCGTGTGCTATCAAAAAATGAGCTTCTCCGCGCTGCGCTTCCAGCGCGCAACCGGCTCCGCCCGGTGCCCGCTCTAGTCCTTCATTTCGGTGTCCTCGTTTGTCGTGTTTTCCGCTATGAGAGCGCGCTTCTTCGCGTTTGCCCACTCGAGCGCCTTGATCTGCTGCTCCTTCGCCTCAAGGCGATCCGCACAAATTGTGTGCTTCAGCAGTTCGTACTGCTGCCGAATGCGAGCAATTTGGAAGCGCACGCTGCCGGCCTCGTTGTATGCCTCTTTCGAGCCCTTCACTTGCGCCTGCGTCGCGATGTGAGTCGCGAGCTCGAGTATGTCGAGCCCGCTGATCTGCTCCAACGCATTGTCGACGCTGGCCCAGTCGATTGCTGGCGCAGGCTCGGCAGCACTGCTCTCGATGGATGCAGCGCGGACCGACGAAGGCACCGGCGTGCTGCTCATACGGGACGAACGGAGGCAGACCGTACCGCGTGACCGCTTGTCACTTCCTGCGCTTCCTGCGCAGCTCTCTCTGTTTGGCAAGGTGTGCAAGGTACACAGCCGATGTAACTTCCAGATCAACGCCACAGGCTAGAGCAGCACCTTTCTTTACTGAGCGGCGATATTTTCTTGAGCAATTCAAAAACTCGATTCAATGCTCTAAGTAGCCTGCAATTGCGGGAACAAGGGCTACGCTGATGTCGCTGAGTTCTTGATTAGGAGCGTAGGACTCGAGCATGAAACTACATGCATCTATGTATATGTACACAGTAACCGTGATGAAAAAAAGCGCTTCCGCGCATACCTTCTGTGGCTGCTCTTGCCCTGTGGCGTGCAATGCCTCGAGCTCATCATGCGCACGAAGGCAGGGTTAGGCCCGCCGCGAACAGATCCGCTCGCCTCCCCAAGGTCCGCTCGCTCATGTATCGCGGGCGCGAGCCTGAGAAAGATGGCTCAAAACAGACACCAAAACCGCCTGTGAAGCGCACTGATATAGATTTTCACGCTGACCTCTAAGGGAACGCATACCAGTTTAAGGCTAGATTCATATGCCTTCGATACCGCCCCTCTTAACCGTTCCTTAGGGACCGCTTGGGTGCTGGCCGGCTGGTCAGCAAGCGAGCGCAGATCTGAGCCAAGTCTGATCCAGCGTCCGCTGGATGCGCTTGCGTTACACTGATGCTTACACCAAAATTGTCGCTCTAGGCTCTACAGCTTTAGCAGAGCAGGGGCCGACCTCGCTCAGGGCGGCCGCTGCCCTCGTGCAGCTTTCATGCAGCTCGGCTGCAGCTGGCGCGCACGCGCTACTAGCGGCAGCTGTCACTTTGTTGTATGACTCATCAGTAGGGCTCTGTAGACTTAGGGCTCTTTGCCTTGGGAGTTCCTGTCCCACTCACCCACGGGTCCCCCTGCCCACTGGAATTTGCAAGATCGTCAGGGCCTAGTTTCAGCAGCTCGCACCGACCTAGACCTCGTAAACCACAATGGGTGCCTACAAGTACTTGGAGGAGATTTCTCGCAACAAGCAGTCCGACGTGCTGCGCTTCCTGCTCCGTGTCCGCTGCTGGGAGTACCGCCAGCTCAGCGCGATCCACCGCGCGAGCCGCCCGTCGCGCCCCGACAAGGCACGCCGTCTTGGCTACAAGGCCAAGCAGGGCTACGTTATCTACCGCGCCCGTGTGCGCCGCGGTGGCCGCAAGCGCCACGCGCACAAGGGTGCCACCTACGGTAAGCCCACTAACCAGGGTGTGAACCAGCTGAAGAACCAGCGCACGCACCGCGCCATCGCCGAGGAGCGCGTTGGCCGCCGCTGCGGTAACCTGCGCGTTCTGAACTCGTACTGGGTCAACCAGGACTCGACCTACAAGTACTTCGAGGTCATCCTTGTCGATCCTTCGCACCCCGCTATCCGCAACGACGCGCGCATCAACTGGATTGTCCGCCCTGTGCACAAGCACCGCGAGTCGCGCTCGCTCACGTCCACGGGCAAGAAGTCCCGCGGTATCAACAAGGGCCACCTGTTCAACAACACGCGTGCGGGCCGCCGGAAGACGTGGAAGCGCCACAACACGCTCAGCCTCTGGCGCTACCGCTAAGCTGGCCGCGGCTGCGGCTAGCTGGGCACTGTCTCTGGTTAATAAAATTATTTAGTCTCTAACGATATGCACCCCTAAAGCTTAGATTCGTCAAAAGGGCCAATCTGGAAGACCCACACAGCAGCAGTCACTGTGAAGGGGCCTATCGTGAAATGGTGTGAATTTTTGGGCGGGTAGGGCTGTGACTAAGTGACCCGCGCGCGCTGAGAAACACGATCGGCCAGAACAACGGTGTTCAACACACGACACCGTGACGACATCACTATGGCGCAGAAAACGGCCATCATCTCTGTGTACGACAAGACCGGGCTGCTGGACCTCGCCAAGGGTCTGGCGCGCCACGACGTGCGCATTCTCGCGTCGGGCGGCACGGCGCGCATGATCCGCGAGGCTGGCTTCCCCGTCGAGGACGTCAGCTCTATCACTAAGGCGCCAGAGATGCTTGGCGGCCGTGTCAAGACGCTGCATCCGGCTGTGCACGGTGGCATTCTTGCGCGCCACATCGATACGGACGAGAAGGACCTCACGGACCAGGGCATCAACATGGTCGACTACGTTGTCTGCAACCTCTACCCGTTCCAGGAGACTGTTGCGAAGATCAACGTCACAATTCCGGAGGCCGTTGAGGAGATCGACATTGGCGGCGTCACGCTCCTCCGCGCAGCGGCAAAGAACCACGAGCGTGTGACGATCTTGAGCGACCCGGCAGACTACGCTACCTTCCTGACCGAGCTCGACAAGGACCACCAGATCAGCGACGCATCCCGCAAACAGTTCGCCCTGAAGGCGTTCGAGTCGACGGCGGACTACGACTCGGCCATCTCGGACTTCTTCCGCAAGAAGTACGCCGAGGACGAGTCGCAGCTCCCACTGCGCTACGGTGCGAACCCGCACCAGCGCCCTGCGCAGGCGTTTGTGCCGAACGGCAAGCTGCCCTTCAAGATCCTCAGCGGCTCCCCAGGATACATCAACCTGCTCGACGGCCTCAACGCGTGGCAGCTCGTGAAGGAGCTGAAGCAGGCGCTCGACCTGCCCGCTGCCGCAAGCTTCAAGCACGTCTCGCCCGCGGGCGCGGCTGTTGGTCTGCCCCTCGACGAGACCGAGCGCAAGGTCTACCACGTCGCGGACCTGAAGGAGGAGCTCACGCCGCTTGCGTCTGCCTACGCGCGCGCGCGCGGCGCGGACCGCATGTCCTCGTTTGGCGACTTCATCGCCGTGAGCGACAAGGTCGACGTGGCAACAGCGTCGATCATCGGCAAGGAAGTGAGTGATGGCATCATCGCGCCGGACTTCGACGAGGCCGCGCTCGAGATTCTGAAGAAGAAGAAGAACGGCCGCTACTGCGTGCTGCAGATTGACCCTGAGTACACAGCTGGCAACCTCGAGGCCCGCCAGGTGTTTGGCGTCACGCTCGAGCAGAAGCGTAACGACGCTCGCTTCTCGCCGGAGTCCTTCAAGGAGATCGCCTCACAGAACAAGGACCTGCCGAAGCAGGCTATCATTGACCTTATTGTCGCGACCATCTCGCTTAAGTACACGCAGAGCAACTCTGTGTGCTACGCGAAGAACGGAATGACCATCGGTCTTGGCGCCGGCCAGCAGTCGCGCATCCACTGCACGCGCCTTGCCGGCGACAAGGCCGACAACTGGTGGCTGCGCTTCCACCCGAAGGTACTCGCCTTCAAGTGGGCGAAGGGCACGAAGCGCGCGGACAAGTCGAACGCAATCGATCTGTTCGTGACCGGGCAGGTTCCCGAGAGTGGTCCGGAGCACAGCGACTTTGTTGCAAAGTTTGAGGAGGTGCCCACACCGCTCACCGCGGCCGAGCGCAAAGAGTGGCTTGGAAAGCTCACGAACGTCGCCCTGTCATCGGACGCGTTCTTCCCGTTCAGCGACAATGTTTACCGCGCCGCTCGCTCCGGTGTGAGTTACGTGTACGCACCGCTCGGCAGCGTGCAGGACAAAGCTGTGCTTGAGGCTGCCGATGCCGAGGGCATGGTCTATGTTGAGAACCCAATCCGTCTCTTCCACCACTGATTTCATAGTTGAGGTTAGCTCGCTTTAACTCTACTTTCTGGCTATTTTTGTTAGTTCTCTGTCCGCTGGGGCTGCGCCGCCTTTCGCGACACAGCAGCTCCACTAAAAAAGTGAGCGTTGTGACCACATACAACCGGCTCGGCGCTGCTCGGCCGAGTAGCGCTGAGCCTTGCTCTACTTCAACCTCCTTGTACTGCTCCCTTTATTTACTCCAAATACGTTAGCTTCACTCTGGTTACAGTCGTTCATACTTCGTTTTTGTCAGTGCGGACGGCTACACCTTCTGTTTCAGAGCGTAGTCGCCACGAAGCCACTGGTCAACAAAGTAGTACGCGCTCTCGGGCTGGTCATGCGGGACCATGTGGCCCGCGCCATGAACGCGCAAAAACGTGAATTGCTCATAGTTTGTCACCTGTCCGCGGACCTGTGATCCAGACGGAACCCAGTCCTGTGGCTGCTTGCCTGCGGCCTGGAAGCCCTGCTGCCCGGACCACTGCAGCCCGCTCGTCCATTGACGGCCCCCAAGCCAGTTAAGAATGATGTCGGCATCGCCGTTGTACACAAGTACAGGCGTGCCGCTTTCAAGCAGATTCGTAACATTGTGGAACGTCGGCTGGTAGGGGTCCCCACTGCCGTAGAACGCTGATTCGACACTCGAACTGCAGACATCATACTCCAGGCGTGTGTTCACACCAACCGCCTGCTTCACCCGTGCCTCGTTAAAGTATTCTTGCACGGTGTCCATGCCGGAGTAGCACGTCTGAGTATACGTGGGTGTACATTGCGCGTCGCGGATGTCGTACGGATTCCGACCGCTGAAGTAGCGCTGCAGCCGGCTACATGCTGTACCAACGTCAGAGCATGCCGCAGCGTCGCCGTTTTCACAGGGCCTGGCAACGTTCAGGCATGTGTTGGTTTGTGCCGCCATCTCGCTGCACTCCTGGCTGCTGAGGACGGAGCTAAAGCCTCCTTGGCCACACAGCATGGGCTGATACGACTCATACTCGGCAACAGGGCTCACGAGTCCGTTGCCAATGAGAACGCTCGAGACCTTAACGATAGCCTGAGGGTCCGTGTTTATGGCCTCAGCAAAAACTGGAATGTATCGGCCCGCGTACGACTCGCCACTGATGTGTAGCTTGCTCTGAGCGAGCGTCTGTTGGTTACGCTGCCAGAACAGCTTCACTGCGTTCTTAAAGTCGACGGCAGCAGCCGTTGACGTGCTAATGCGGCCGCCATACGAGTACCCGACGCCTGCTGGGCTGTCAATGTAAAGCAGATTAGAGTGCTTATTCCACGACCACGGATTGGGCGAGAGCTCCATTTGTCGATTGATTGTCGAGGGTCCATTTTCGAATAAGATGGCTTCGAGCGAAGAGCAGCCAGGGCCTCCATTAAGCCAGATCAGTACTGGATCAGTGCCTGGCGCACTCTGCGATTCAAAATACCAGTAGAAGAGCTGATCCCCTGAGGGGGTGCCGAGATATCCCGCTTGCTGCTTCACTTGAGGATCAATTCCAAGGCTCGAAGGGTCCAAAACGTCAAGTGTGTAACCGGGGACGCTCTCATGAGTAAATCGCTCGACCAAGGGTAGATCAAGAGACGGAGCGGCCTGTACAAGGGCCGCCCGGGCAAGAACACACGTCGTTGTAATATAATTTGAAAGACGCATTGCCGCTGCCGCTCAATGCAATCCCGAGCCTACGCATTTATACACAAATTGACGTTTGTGGAACCTAGCCCGGCGCTACCATGGATGGGTGCGCATCCAATCGGAAAACCGTACTAGGGCAAAAATTCCCCTAAATATGCACTCAACTGCTGCCGCACGAAGTATCGGGAAAAGAGATCTCACGCGGACTCCGTAGTGTGAACGTACCGTTAAGGGTACGGGTGCAGACTGTGTATGCACATGCACTCCAAACGCATTCCCCAAGTTCTCTCAGGTAGGTGTGTGAAATGAGCCGAATCCTGGGCCGGAATTTGTCTTTGCGCCAGCGGCTCTCGGCCTGCTTTGCGTGGTCTCCAACAGCTCGTGGTGTGCAGCAGTGCCATGGACGCTTTTAAGCTCGTCAAGCTAAACCTACGATAATACGGGTGGCTGCAACCGCCGCCTAATACGCCTAAATATTTGGCTTTCAAAGAAATTTGTGTTTCCCGCTAGGCTGTGGATAAATTGCATTTCATTAGCGTTCGCTCTGTCAACCTTGAATGCCATTTGGGCTACCTCATTAGTTTCCACAAACGCTACTCGTCAGGTTTTCCGTGTCAGGCTTCTCCTTCAGCGATTCCAATAATAATAAAAACAGCTTTAGTGAAAGATAACCGTACGTTCGCCCCGGCATCTACATCACTCGATGACGCAGCAGACCCGTCGACGACAAAGCTCTCTCTCTCTCTCTATAAAAGCAGGTCGTCGACTGCCGACAATCAGCATCTGACCCACACGGAAGCTTATGTGGCACTTGTGTGGATCTTGTGAACTCAACAGTACATTACGCTAGGTTCTGGTACTGTCTTATAGAAATACCAAACGCTGCGATTCGGGACCTAGCCCTGCATTCTGCACATTATGGCCCATTCAGGAATTCGCTATCGAGAGACGCATTTATCAACATAACTGTAAATTTAGATGCTCATGAAATGCTAGCTTGTCTGGCAAGTGCAGCTCATACGAAAATGCATCGACTTTAAGCCTTTCAGCATCACTCCTTTACACTAGCTAATTAGTGGTCACAGTAATGGACTGGGGCGCTTCTCGTCAACAGCTTACGCAGAGAACAAATGATAACAAACTTCTTTGCAACCTCGTCTCCTTGCATTCTTATTATCGTCATTCCTAAAGCTACATAACGCTAGCATTTATTGCAGTAAAGCAAGCTCGTACTACAGAGTCGTGTTGATAATGAATTCATAATACCAAGCAACGGTGAGGAGGTGGCTGCGGAACCTCAGGCGCTCATTCACCGTGTGATAGTCGAGCAGATCCTCAGCGAAAACGGGGCAGAAGCGGTAAATAGCCCTCGTGAGGTCCCAATAATGGCGCGTGTCCGTATTGGCAGGGAACAGAGAAGGAGCCACTACAACAGGCTTGTCGCTCTTGAACGGTCCAGTGCTCAGAATGTGCTGTGTAGTGCCGGCAATGAGATCCCACTGCATGCCGAAAAAGGGTGAGATGGGGGCAGGCTCCAAGACCCTCACTGAAGAAATGTTGAAGTATCCACCAGCCGTAGGGTCAAGAAGCGTCTCTCCCTCAGAGATAACTCCGAGATCGTATTTGCGCGCAATCTCAGACGCGAAATGCTCGAAACGGTCGAAGATAGACCCCGTGCCCATGTTGACGTTAAGGCGGTGGTTTACCATAAGCACTGTTTGCTCCGGCAAAGCGTTCAGCTTCAGCCCGCCATTAATGACGTCCGCCGCTTGAGAAGTGCGGATGTGGTACTTGAACACAGGGTCGTTCGAGAGCACCTCAGTAAGATGCTTACGGTGCTCAGCGTCATCAATGTGGAGGATTTGGTAGCGCAAGCCCTTGTCCATGCTCACCGAGTGTTCCGCAAGACACCTAAAAAGAGACAGCGTGGGATTCGCATCCTCAAGTTTGGGTGGGAACGGATGCGCCTCGAGCTCCTTTACGAGCAGGCTCATGATACCGATACCCGTGTGGTTTGGTGGTCGCGAGGAGTGCCCGCCCTGCGTGTTGAGCACGACGGTCACGTCCATATACCCCTTTTCCGCGACAGTGACGCCTGCTACGCGCACACCGTGCTGCTCAAGCATTCCGAACCCTTCGTCTACGACCAACTCTACGCCGTCCTTGCCGTAGCGCTGGAGAATCACCTCGGCGAGCGGCTTCGCGCCACGATAGCCGCTGACCTCCTCGTCAAATCCAGAGGAGATTATGAGCGTGCGCTTGGGCTGCCAGTTTTGCCGCAAAAGCGCCTCCGTCGCTTCGAGAATACCAACCAGCGTATTCTTTGTGTCTGCAGCACCACGACCGTACAAGAAATCTCCATCAAAGTGAGCCTCGAAGGGAGGATAGTCCCAGTCATCTAAGGAGCTCGGCTGCACGGGCACGACGTCCTGATGCGCCATAAGCACCGCGGGCTTGAGGTGCGGATCAGTGCCCTCAAACGTATAAAGTAGACCATACTCGTTGACTTTCTCGACGGCCTTCCAGGTCAGAGGGAATGTACGAGCCAGGTGTCTGTGGAGTTCGAGGAAGACTTCGAACCGTGGCTCATTCGACGGGTCCATGTCCATGTCATCGTAACTAACGGAGGGCACACGAACAGCGCCCTGAAGGGCCTGCAGGGAGAAGTTACGGTAGCCATCTTCATAGAACTGGTGTGAGGAGGTGAAGCTGTGCTCTGGCACAATCATTGCCGGCTGAGGGCAGAAGTTGGTTTGCGGCGGCTCTGGGTCTTGCGGTATAAGCGAAACAATAATACCCAAGAGGAACAAGAAGACGGCGACCATGATGCCGATCTCCACAGGAGACCGGCGTCGCAGCTGATCTGTAGTTTGAAACATCCTGGCTACGAAGCGACTGCCGTCCTGTAGCGCACTGCCTGACCACACGTTCGGCTGGGGTAGATCAAGCGAGCGTGCGGTAGCGATCGCGGGTTAGGAGGATCACGTGTGATTAAGGGGAAATGTGGAGAGAGGCCCCAGAAGAGCTTTCTCGCGAGCAGCAACCGTAATTAGCTCAGAGTTTCATTTTTCGCCTTAAAACTTAGAAGTACATAAGAGGAATTACCTGGCACTGCCATGCAAGAATATTAGAGCTCAGGGAACTCGGTGACGAGCTGCGCAAGCTGCTCTGCATCGCAGATGTCCCAGAACTCGTTCGCATTCGTGCCAAATCGCTCGCACTCAGCCTGCAAGTTGATCTTCTTCGACGGGGCATACGAAAGTCGAATGTAGGACGCCATGTGTTCGGCATTAAGGAGCGACGGCGCAAAGAAGTAGCCGGGCGTCACCAGCACGGGCCGCTCGTGCGTGGCCAAATATGCCCAGAACGCGCGCGATAAGTCAACAACCGAGAATCTTTTGGCGAGGGGGTGCGTATCGAAGCGAACGTGGACCCACACAAACATTCCCGCTGCCGGTGTCTTATACTCGAGGAAACGCGTGCTATCATGCACATTAAACTTGTTGAGTGTGTTGACCATGATGTCGCGGCGCTCTTGGTATTCAACACGGAGGCTGTCCAGCCAGTCACGCCACCCGTCGAGCCCCCACTCACGCAGCGTTTCGAGCATAACGAGCTGAGTGAACCCAGACGGCTGCTGCGTAGCCTCTTCTGTGAGCTCGTACACTCTGCGGATGAGCTCAGGCTGGCCTGTGATCCAACCGAGACGCGCGCCGGGCGCGAAATTTTTCGAGAACGTGTCGAGGCGGATGACACGGCCATCGACGTCGTACTTGAGGTAGCAGCTTTCGGACACGCCGTCGAACTGCAGGAACCAGTAAGGCTCATCCTCAACAATGATTATATCGTACTTTTGGCACAAGGCGTAGATCTGCTTCCGGCGCACACTGCCCATTGTGGCACCGGTGGGGTTTTGGCCCAAAGATACGGTGTACATGAGATGCGGTCGCTTGCCCTTGGAAGAGTCCCAGTTCGCAAGCGTGTTGTCGAGTGCTTCGGGAAGCATGCCCTGCTCGTCCATGGCCACAGACGTCACGTTGAGTCCGCGAACACGAGCCGCCTCGACCGCCAGCGAGTATGTAAACTCTTCGACGACGATTCCCTCCCTCAGTTGCGGCGGCGCGGCGTCCTGCCACTCGTTTGACAAAACCTGCAGGACCTTGTACCACCCGTCGGTGCTGCCAAGACACACAATGCTAGAGAAACCCGAGGAATACGGGCACTCAATCGTCTCTTGCATGTACTTGTTCACCCACTCGTGCATAGCGGGCATACCGCTGGCCTGGCCGTACTGGAGGCCTACGCGCACGTCGGTCTCACTAGCACTGATGATGTGGTCTGGGGCGGCCGAGTTTGAGAGACGCTGCGGGTCTGCGGTGCTCGCCTGGAGACCGTCAATGGGAAACAGAGACTCGTTCGGGAGCCCGCCCGAGAGCATCTGCATGCCCGGGATCTCCTCGTACTTGTAGAACAGCTTAAAGATGTTGGGCTTCCGCCGCAGAGCGCACTGGCCAAGGTGGTGGTCGAGGTTGAGCGGGGCAGTAAGCGTCATGAGTAGAAGGAAGGCTTTCCTCAACTAGAAAACGATGATCGGTGTACGGAGGGAGGGGTCTGGGGATCGTCCACTCTTTATCATTACCGACAGACTAAGAGACGCACAATATGCGCACTGATAACCAAACGTTCGTCCTACGTGCTAAAACACTGCGCCAGAGCTCGGCTTTTTCTAAAGTCGGTTTTAAACTAGGTTGTTTTACTAAACTTTTTTGCTCCTGGATAGCTGCATATAGGGGTCTATAATTCGCTTTATCGCAAAAAAACCTATAAAAAACCCCTGCCATGCCCTAACCGCCTTATGCTCCACCTCCGCCAGGGAATGTCACGGGGATGGTTATGCCTGCCATTAGCTATTATGGCGGTGGGATTTTTCGCTCACTATTGGCGCGATAGTCAGCACCCACGCGACTCGCCCTATCCCCAGCACGCGTTTCTTCGCGGCAGCACCGCGGTGGGGAAGAAGTGATGAACGTCGAGTATGTGCGGGGCAGAAAACTGTTTGCGCCGTGGGTGATCTGCCGATAAAGGTTTTGCAGTCTATCTTCGTGACCCTGGGGATGGGAAGCGCTTGCCGTTTGACAAATGCGCGTCAGCTTGAAGCAACTCAGCCCGTGGTTGCTTATATGTAGCGGGTAGGGTTTCGTAAGGTTCCGTAGCGCCACAGTTTGTAAATCTGCCTGTATCTCTTTGTAGTTTATGTTCAACATACATCAAAGAGAGGATACATTGAGCAGGGCCGACTCTAACAGTAGTTGATCCCAACGCTAAGTTCTTTGCATTCTGGCCGTGCTGTCTCAGATGACATGCAGTAGTGACCCTGCAGTAAGCAGTAACCGCACAGCATCCTAGCTAAATGTTCTTGGCACAGGGCCGCTGAGATCCAGTAATACGAGTGGTAGTTGAATACTAAGTGCTATACAAGCGTTGGGCCTTTCGTGCGTTTCTGGTCTCTTTCGTAACGAAATCGGCGGCCCCTCAAACTGCCAGAGACTAAGCCTCACGGTGCTATGCTGCTGGTGCTGTATATTTAGGATCACTGCATGTGAGAAGCAGGGTTACCCTAGACTGCACAGTGTGTCACTATGAGCAACTGCTTTAAGAGTCCTTGAGTTCAATTCGCGAGGAATTGTGCCAAGCGGCAAGAAATCCACAGACGAGTACGCGCTCGTAGTTACCACTTTGAGCAGGAACAGCAGCCCAGCCAATGATATGTCGATCAAATAGGCTGACACCCAACGGTGCCAGAAAAATATGCACGTGACCACTCATTAGCTTACAAAATTTTTCATTCAAGCAGGAGCTGCGACTAGCACGGCGAGATACGAGTCTGTCTGGCGTTCGAGTACTTCCCTAGAGCAAGATGGCGGCCGACGATAAGCTGACGCGTATCGCCATTGTCAGTTCTGATAAGTGCAAGCCGAAGCGATGCAAGCAGGAATGCAAGCGCTCCTGTCCCGTAGTGCGCACGGGCAAGTTCTGTATTGAAGTCGCACCAGACTCTAAGATCGCTTTTATCAGCGAGACAATGTGCATTGGTTGCGGTATCTGCGTCAAAAAGTGCCCGTTCAATGCCATCACCATTATCAACCTCCCTACTAATCTTGAGTCGGAGGTATCGATGCGGTTTTCCGCAAACTCATTCAAGTTGCACCGCCTGCCGATGCCGCGCCCGGGCCAGGTGCTCGGTCTTGTGGGAAGCAACGGTATTGGCAAAAGCACCGCCCTCAAAATTTTGTCTGGGAAGGAGACGCCTAATTTGGGGCGGTTTGACGACCCGCCAAGCTGGCAGGAGCTGCTTGTGCACTACCGTGGCTCGGAGCTCCAGAACTACTTCCAGCGCATGCTTGATAATCGTCTAAAGGCGATTGTGAAGCCCCAATATGTGGACAACATTCCCCGCGCAGTAAAAGGCCCTCGCAACCAGGTGGGCCAACTGTTGTCGCGTGACTCTCCTAACTGCCGCGTCGAGGACTTCGATTACATTCTTGAGACGTTGCAGCTCGAAAAGCTGGGCCAGCGTGAAATCGCGCAGCTCAGCGGAGGCGAACTGCAGCGGTTTGCCATTGGAATGGCCGCCGCTCAGAAGGCCGATGTATACATGTTCGACGAGCCGAGTTCGTATCTAGATGTGAAGCAGCGTCTGCATGCTGCCAACGTGATTCGGTCTGTCGTGACGAACGACACGTACGTGATTTGCGTCGAGCACGATCTGTCCGTGCTGGACTACCTGTCCGACTTCATTTGCATTCTCTACGGTGTGCCGTCTGTATATGGTGTTGTGTCGCTTCCAGCGTCAGTACGCGAGGGCATCAACATGTTTTTGGACGGTAACATTCCTACGGAGAACATGCGGTTCCGCGCGGACTCGCTGCAGTTCCGCATGGTCGAGGCGCAGGACGTGGCTACACTTGACCACGAGCGCTCGTTCCACTACCCAACCATGGTGAAGAACATGGGAGACTTCAAGCTCTCGATGGCGAAGGGCAACTTCACAAACTCCGAGATCATTGTGATGATGGGTGAGAACGGCACCGGCAAGACGACGTTCTGCCGTATGCTGGCCGGCGCCTTGGCGCCCGACGGCGGTGTGAAGATGCCGGCGATGAGCGTGTCTATGAAACCGCAGAAGATCGCGCCGAAGTTCAAGGGCACGGTTCGTCAGTTGTTTTTCAAGAAGATCAAGGCGTCGTTCCTGCACCCTCAATTCCAGACCGATGTGTGCAAGCCGCTGCGCATAGACGACATCATTGACCAGGAGGTGCAACACCTCAGTGGTGGTGAGCTGCAGCGCGTCGCTATTGTGCTGTCACTCGGTATCCCTGCCGACATTTACGTCATTGATGAGCCTAGCGCATACCTTGACTCTGAGCAGCGTGTCATCTGCTCGAAGGTCATTCGTCGTTTCATCATGCACGCGAAGAAGACGGCGTTCATTGTAGAGCACGACTTCATCATGGCGACATACCTCGCTGATCGCGTGATTGTGTTCGAGGGTGAGCCAGGTGTCGACGCGCATGCGAATGCGCCGGAGTCGCTGCTGACTGGCTGCAACCGATTCCTGAAGAACTTGAACGTGACGTTCCGCCGTGACCCAACAAGCTACCGCCCGCGAATCAACAAGCTCGATTCCCAGATGGACCAGGAGCAGAAGGCGAACGGCAACTACTTTTTCCTCGAGAACCCGGAGTAATTGGCTTCTCGGGTGCTTGTGGTTTGTACTGTTTAATCTTATTGCCCGCTATGCGGGCGCCACTTTTTATTTTATATTTCCTTCTGGAATTGGCTGGAGTCTGAGTCCTCATCAAATTAGAGCCTGAGTTTCACGCATAACGAGATAGGTTACGCGATTAAATGCGTAGAACTAGCGATTGTAGCGGGAGCTGACTGTGTGTGCGCTAGGTCTGTGACGTCCTTAGCCGTATCTTGGCGCAGAACCAACCACTCAGCACGGGTGAATTTCCAAGCTCACACGAGCCCGTCGCAGAGCCTACACCATGCCTCACCAGCGCCCTGAGCTTGTGTCGTTCGACGACATCGACTATAATGATCACAGGCAGATCCGCAGTGCGCAGAACTCGCTGATCCGGGAGCAGGCCATCCGCGTGGAAGCCCTTGGCGTCGTGCGAAAGGCGCTCGAAAAGTGCTTCGAAACGCAGGGCCCGAACCAACAGGAAAACTGCAAGGACCTTGCTGAGCGCTACCTTGACTTGCTGCCGAGTAGCGAAATGCGCGGTTACCTCAGCTACCAACGCAATGACCCTACAAAATAGATGTTAATAAATAGTAATCATTATTATTATGCCTTTGCACGTTGAGCGCTTGTACACGTAGCAGGGAGGCGCTAAGGCGAAGGGCTATTCCGGCTTGACGGGGTTCTGCTCGACGACGGCTGGCGGCGCGCACGTGTACTGCGGCTGGACGTCGTGCTTGAGCTGGTTGTACTGGCTGCGCTGTTCTCGAGGTGTGCGCGCGACTCCTCGACCTCTTTTTGGATGGTTTTTATCTCCTTCATAATGCGCTCCTCTACAGAAATGCCGTCTTCAGCGGAGCTTGAGTCAAGGTGTTTTGATACAGACTTCGAGTCCGAGGCTGGCGACGCGGGCTCCGGAAACGGCGAGAAGGAGCGCGCCCTAGCGCCCACCGGGATTTCCGACTCTGCCGAGGGTTCTTTCTTGGCTTCCGTCTCTGCTAGAGTTTCTGCTTCCGTTGGATTTTCACGGGCCTCAGCGACCGGCGGGCTAACGTCCACCAAGCTCTCACTAGAGGCTGTTTCGCCCTCTTTCGGAGATGTATCAGACTTAGCCTCCTCAGCCGCCTTGGCATCCTGTTCGCTGACATTAAGGTAGCCACAGCCAGGACAGCGGTAAGTGATCTCGCTTGCGCTTTTATTAAATGGCGCCAAGCCGTTGTGGCGGTAGCACACAGGGCAAATAAGAGCGTCTCTATTTGCTGGGCTGAGCTCGTTCTCTCCCAGTACGAGATCAACCAAACGATCCACCCAAGTTCGGCGGTTTGCCGCAGCCGCTGCAGCAGCCGCAGCCGTGGGTGAGAGTGCGCTGCCAGCCACTGCGCCAGGGTTGTGAACTGCCGCTACTGAACCCGCACTTCCGCCAGGCACACCAGGTGAACCAGGCACACCTGTGTTCTTCAGGGGGCCCTGTGGGACTTGGTTCCCCTGTTGGCCAGAGCGGCTTTGTGCGCTGCGCGCTGTGGCAGATTCCTTCTTGTTACCCTTGGAGGCTCGCTGAGCCTTCTGTGCCTCCTCCTCAGGGTCCGCAATCAGCTTGTGGATCTTATCGTAGTTTGTCTTTTTCTTGTATTCCTCGACCAGCGCTTTACGCCGCGCTACCAGCGACTTCAGCACGCGATCGCGGCGCCGCACCACGGCACCGCAGAGCCGCCCCAGTAGTGAAAACACAAACCCGATCAGCACCGGAACGAATAAGATAGCAGCCTGGTGCTTCAATCTGCGTTTGCGTTCACCGTTTAATAGTACAAACAGCGCATACGCACCGTACAGGAGCACACAAGAGACAAGAAACAGTGCTGGCGTCTTACGCTGCGAAGCCCGAGAGCGGTCGGCAGCGAGCTGAGCGGCCCGGATCTGGTCGGCAAGCCGTGGGAGCTCCTGCTCGTAGTCAGTACCCGCGAACCATCGCCTCCACAGCGACCAGCGAGCCATCGTGTTCTGTCGTTTGCGCCCGCTGCTGGTCGTAGGGCAAAGTAGCCACGATACGAGACGTGGCCTGACCCCTTACCCACAGCGCACGACATGAACCCTAGCCTTGGCCGTTGGGAAGCGTCTATATATTGCACCCGACTGCCCACACAGCAAGTCAACGGTTTCATCAACATCAAACCTTAGGGAAAACCAAGTTCATCGAGATGTCTCTTGCATCGAAGCTCTCCATTAAAGACCTCCAGCTCAAGGGCAAGCGCGTGTTGATCCGCGTAGACTTCAATGTCCCGCTCGACGGCGACAAGATCACTAACAACCAGCGCATTGTTGCTGCCACCCCGACGATCAAGTACGCTCTGGAGCAGGGCGCGAAGAGCGTCGTGCTCATGTCGCACCTGGGCCGTCCTAACGGCTCGCGCGTCGAGAAGTACTCACTGAAGCCTGTGGTTCCGGAGCTCGAGAAGCTGCTTGGCACGAAGGTCGAGTTCCTCAGCGATTGCGTTGGCCCGGAGGTTGAGAAGGCCTGCGCCGACCCAAAGCCGGGCTCGGTCATCCTGCTCGAGAACCTGCGCTTCCACGCCGAGGAAGAGGGCTCTTCGAAGGACGCCGACGGCAAGAAGGTGAAGGCCGACCCCAAGAAGGTCGAGGAGTTCCGCAAGTCGCTCACAAAGCTCGGCGACGTGTACGTGAACGACGCTTTCGGCACGGCCCACCGCGCGCACTCGTCCATGGTCGGCGTTGAGACCCCTGAGCGCGCGGCTGGCTTCCTCATGGCGAAGGAGCTTGCGTACTTCGGCAAGGCGCTCGAGAACCCAGAGCGCCCGTTCCTCGCTATCCTTGGCGGCGCCAAGGTCAGCGACAAGATCCAGCTCATCAACAACCTTATTCCCAAGGTTGATGCGCTCATCATTGGTGGTGGCATGGCGTTCACGTTCAAGAAGGCTGCCGAGGGCGTTGCTATTGGTGATTCGCTGTACGACGCAGAGGGCGCCAAGATTGTGCCTGAGATCCTCGAAAATGCGAAGAAGCACAACGTGAACATCGTGCTTCCTGAGGACTACGTCATCGGCGACAAGTTCTCTGCTGAGGCGGCGACTGGCCGTGCTACGGACGCAAAGGGCATTCCAAACGGCTGGATGGGTCTTGATGTCGGCCCGCAGACGGCGGAGCGTTTCGCTGAGACGATCGGCCGATCCAAGACGATCGTGTGGAACGGTCCTCCCGGCGTGTTTGAGTTTGAGAAGTTCCAGAACGGCACGGCCGCCATGGCTGCGTCGTGCGAGAAGGCCGTTGATCTCGGCATCACCGTCATTGTTGGTGGCGGCGACACGGCAACCGCAGCGAAGAAGTTCGGCGTTGCTGACCGCCTCTCCCACGTCTCCACGGGCGGCGGTGCATCGCTCGAGCTCCTCGAGGGCAAGGAGCTCCCCGGCGTTACTGCGCTTGCGAACAAATAACTAGCGAAGCTGTAGGCACCCGCTTAACGTTATGATAAATGAAAGCTTTCAGGATATAAATAGTACAGGAATCTAGAATGCAATCTTAATACTTACCAGCGGCGCTCGTGCGGCTCGCGCCAGGACCAGCCAAGAAGTGCGAAGATGCGCCGTTCGTCGTGGCCCTCGAGCAGCTCCCTTGCACCCGACTCATTAAGGCTATACAAACCTTTCTCATTAAGACGCATCGACTGCTTGATGGCGCTAAGTCGTATACGGCGATTGAACATGTTGTTGCCCGTGTAGTATATCATTGCTGCGCCAAGTTCCTGCCATGGTACAAGCAAGATATCCATGCGGCGAATCTTGCCGTCAACTTGCGACGCGCCGAGCCAGCGCGTCCCGCCAGTGGAGAACGTGTAAGTCGCAAGGCCCGTGGCAAACATTTTGTCGAGCAGCGGACGCATAATTTTCCACAACTTTCGAATTGACGCGCCCTCACACGTGAGAATAATGTCGATGTCGCCGCAGTCCTTCTCGCCCCGTCGGTAAGAGCCCATGCAGTACGTTTGCACCTCTGCGTCAATAGCGGCCACAAGCTCCTTCACCTTCTCGTAGTGCTGCGCCACTTCACGACGGTCCATGCGCTCTAAGAAGTCGGCATGGTGAGCAATTGAGTAGCGCCCATTATCGTCTACAAGTGGCGTGATATCCTCAAGCGTGCGACAGCCCTTGTCGTACAGAGCGCGCGCCGTAGTGGCCCCAACACCGTATACGGTCTCAAACAGGGCTAACACAGCAGCCTTCTGCTTCATGTCGTCAAGCATAGAAGCAGGAAGCACTCCGTGGAGCACGTCGTCAACGAGCTGAGCCATTTTCTCTGTTAGTCCGGGTAGCTTGATTGCATCCGCATAACCAGTGAGTGGAACCGTGGTCTCTTCGAGCACCTTGATAGCCCTCTCATAGGCGCGGGCGCTAAACTCACCACCAGAAGCCTTGCGCGATACTGCAAATTCATGGAAAAGATCCAAAAGTGCCTGGTTCGGGTGCGCAGACGGCGACCCGCCGGGCTCTGGCGAGCTTTCCGGCAGGCCCAAAGGCGGCGAAGGCGAGCGTGAGTTCGAGCATAACAACGGTGAGCGCGGTGGGGCAGGCAGAGAGGTACGCATTGTGGTCCTCTCGCGAACAGAAGAAAGCGGACTGGGGGGAGAGAGTGGCGGGGCTGAGGAAGTATTTCGGCTAAAATGAATGCTAGACGCGTTCTCGCGGTGCGCTCGCAGAGGCATATGCGGGGCCTTAGAGGGCGATGTAGGCAGAAAGAGTGATTCAGCCGAGCGCTTTTGCTGAGCGCGTGGCACAGCGCTACCAGCAGGCGAGGAGGGCTCGCGCAGCTCCCCACTTTTGGACGCTGCCGGTTCCAGTCTCGATTCCGGAGAGCTTGATTTCGAGCTCAAGCCCAAGGCCGCTTCCTTCTTGTTAGGTACAATATATGGGGCCGTGTCAAGCAGCCTGCCTGACTCAATGCACTGGCTGCACCACTCGTTGTCAAGAATAACACAACTAGCATCCAACCGCGAGCGACCGATGAGTCTCCAAAGTGCCTGAGTTTGCGTCGACTCGCGTGCAACTAAAATATGGGTCGTGCGCAGAGACAACGCGGATTCAATGGTAGCTCCAAAGCGCTGCGCGGCCTTGGCTTTGACGCCATTGATTCTGAAAAGTGCCGGCTGGGGGTAGAAGAAGAAAAAGAGCCCACGAAAGAGCTCTTTCGATGGCATTGGGCCGGCGGTACCCAATAGCCCGCCTGGCGAAATGAGTGTCTCAAGCTTAAGAGTTTAGTCATGCTTCAGTCCGAAACGCGCTAGTCTTAAAGAGGTAATTACCTCCAGGGCACTCATCTGGCACTGAGATGGAGCTCTACTTGCGCTCATGGTCGATGTTGAGATGCCCAAAGTATTACACATTCAACTGTGAAAGTTTGAAGGCTTACAAGTTACAAGTTACATCGCTGGAAAGATATGCAAGGTTACGCAAGCGCCGCGGGATTGTAAATGCATATACACATATGTATACAGATGTTTATCAATACACATTCACAGGACTTGTTCCTCATCTATATATGGCACCTGTGGAGAAGGAGGAGGCAGCGGCTGTGTTGTGTGTGCTCTGCTGGTGACTGTGCGTGTCGGGGCCATGACTCATCTGCCTAAGGTCGGACTCCCGCACAGCAGTTACTAGCACTCACAGGATCCACGCCTCCAAGCCCCATCCAATCTGTTTAAACCCGGCCCTTTCCCGAGAATAACAAGCTAGGGATGACCAGCCTGTTGTCGCCGCCAACAGAGGCTGCAATTAGTATCCCGGAAAATGCCGTGCATGCTGTAAGTGTGTCGCTCCCGCTATGGAAAGATAATGTTGCATATGAGGAGGGAGATGCCACTCTGGCCTCCAAAATGAAGAGCGGGTACCCACGGTTCAAGATACATTACAAAATAGAGGAGCTTGCGTCCCGCTTTGAGCATGAGTACGGCCGGGATGCCGAGCGCGCGATGCTGTTCTCGACATGTGGTGCGGCCCGTCGCTGCCGCGAATTTATCAAGGCGCGCCACCCCGAGGCGGCCGTACGCGTGCTTCAGCTATCGTCACCCATGAAGGACAGTACTTCGTTGGATGCCAAGATTAGCGTGATCTTCTTCCCCGCCGAGCTGTTCCCTGTTGCCAAGCAGTACTGGCAGCACACAGGTGAAGGCGTGTCAAGCCGTCACGCGCAGTACTTCACGGAGCGCCTCGAGGAGACCGAGAACGCGGACGCTGCGGCCGAAGTGCCTGCGGAGCGCACAGAGCGCAGCGATTCTGTGAAGAAGGCGATCACGCAGCCGCAGGAGGTCTTTGTTGAGGAAAGGTTTGGACGCTATCTGTCTGTTGCGCGCGCGGACGAGGCGAAGGACGCACTCAAGAAGCGGATATCGCGGGAAATAACGCGCCGCGGCAGAGTCCAGGTTGAGCCCGACCACGTATACCTCTACCCGTCCGGTATGACAGCAATCTTCTCGGCATACCGCGTCATTCTCGAGGCGCTTGACGCTACTGCAAAAGGCCTGAAGGCTGTTTGCTTTGGGTTTCCATACACGGACACGCTGAAGGTGCTACAGAAGTGGGGCCCTGGCGCTGAGTTTCTGCCGTTTGGCGACGACTCCGGAGATCTTGTGAAGCTTGAGCGACAGCTCGAGTCAGGAGAGCTGCGCATCAGCTCTGTGTTTTGCGAGGTGCCGTCCAACCCGCTCCTCAACACGCCGAATCTTCCAAAGCTGCGCGAGCTGGCTGATAGACACAACTTTGTGCTTGTTGTTGATGATACCGTTGGAAATATGGCCAATGTAGACGTTATCAGCCACGTAGACATCTGCGTGTCGAGCCTCACGAAGCTGTTCAGCGGCGACTGCAACGTCATGGCCGGGGATCTTGTGCTTAATCCGCAGAGCCGACACTTCTCGCAGCTTAAAAGCACACTTGACGCGCAGTTCGTTGATGGCTTTTGGGCTGAAGATGCCATTTACCTCGAGCGCAACTCGCGCGACTTTTACGACCGTAATCAACGCATCAACGCAAACGCAGAGGCTCTCGTCCAGATCCTGCTTGAGAGCAAGGCTTCGCATCCTGGCAGGCTGATTCGCGACGTGAACTACCCAAAGAATTCATCGTCCAAGGCAAATTACGATGCGATCAAGTACGACGATGGCGGGTACGGTGGACTGCTGTCGATTGTCTTCAACAAGCCTGAGGCGGCTATTGCGTTTTATGACACGCTTTTCATTGCGAAAGGGCCCTCGCTTGGCACTAACTTCACGCTTGGGTGCCCCTATACCATCATTGCTCACTACGCGGAGCTGGACTTTGTGGCAGAGTGCGGCGTCGACGCGCACCTTGTGCGTATAAGCATTGGACTCGAGGAGAAAGACGACCTCATTCAGCGGTTCAAAGTAGCTCTTGACGCCGCTGAGCATGCCGTTTCGTAGAGGAATCAGCGATTTTGTACATAGCTATTTCATACGGCCCCACTAACACTTAACGACCCATTGCCGCTAGCAAAAAATTCTACTTACTTAGAATACTGTCTCCCTCTTTCTATGTCGAGAAGCCTACTAGCAAAGTCAGCCGACTCAAACTGGAGGGACGTTTTCCCTCTCGCAGCAGAATATGTCCCGCTGGCCACAGATACAGCCAGCGAGAAAATTGAGGCTGCTTAATTTGAATGATATGGAGACTAAGGACTGTGTCCGCGGCGCTTCATAGCTCACACCACGTCAGGTGACATATGACAAATACCGGGAGCGAAGTTCGCCCAGACATTACTGTCATTGGCCCCCCTTCCACCTCCATCAGCACAATGTTCCTCCGCAGCCTGAAGAAGTACGACACGCCTTTCCTGAAGCCGCTGTGGCCGATCTTCGCCGGCTCTGTCATTACATTCTACCTCTTCAGCGGAGTCTCGCGAAGCATGAGCCAACTCCCGCAGTACGTGAACGATCCGCAGAACCCGTACGCGACAAAGAAGCACGAGTAAAGTAGCACATACGCTCACTCTCTGAGGGCGCTCACGCTACGTCTAAAACTAAAATCTTGATTACATGCTATGTTAGACCTACCTTCATGATTTAGGTTGCGGCTGCGGTATCGCTAAAACGATGATCGGCGTCACTGCTGAGCGGATGCAGCGACGTAGCCAGAGGTTTCTCTGACATGTTGCGCAGCGCTCCTGAAACCCCCACCTTTCGCTAGGTCAACTATAAAGGTTGCATGCAGAAGATGCGGTATACTGAGTTCACATCTAAAGGGAGGTAGGTATCTTGAGAACGAGGCTCTCGGAGTTTTGCCGACATCTATTTACATATATGATACACTCATAAATATTTGTTGGTACAAGGCAGAGTAGTGCTTCAGGTGTCTGATGTACCCTTATCGCTATGCAACGCTTCCTGCGCACCGCCCTGCGAGCCAGTGTCGAGAAGCTCAAGCTTTACTTCCTCGTTTGAAATGAGTTTGATAATAGATTGTGCACGTCGCGCCATTTTCTCGCTTGGTACTGCTCGTTGTGGCGCCGCTTTCGGCGTTAGCTTGGGTTTTTTGGCTGGTCCAGCAGCTGCACCCGACTTTTCTTCAGCGTCCGTTGGCGGCTGGTCAGATGGCGGTTTTTCAGTTGGGGGTCTTTCAGCTGAAGCCGCTTCCTCGCCTTCTGCTGTCCCTTCAGTACCTTTATCTGGCTCTTCAAGCATAAACCTGTTCCATTCGTCAACCACCTTGCGCGCATCGTCGCACACCCAACTCCGCGCTGCACCCTGTAGCCCTTCAATGTAATTGAGCAGCGGCGCGTCGTACTTGTCGTCTGCTATATATGTAAAAATATGCTTCAGAATCCAATTCTGCTTTTGCTTGGAAAATTTCCAGTTGGCACGATCCTCTGAGTACTGCCGGAGGTATGCCAGTTGATCCAGCTCGTAAGTGGGAGCGGAGCGCTCGGATTTCGCAACCTTTGCTCTTTTAGGCGGCTTTGTGGGCTTCTTCGATTCGCCTGACTCGTGCACACGCTTGAGCCCTTCCTTCAAAGGGTCATAGGAATCAGAAGCAGGCTGTGACGTGTCTCCCGATCGTTTAATTCCCGCGCGTTTCCACGCTGGAATTGGTTTCTCCGACATGGCAATGGGAATTTTTAGTGTGCGAGCCACCGAATTAGACTGATCTGGTCGCAGGGAATTTTTCAAGCCTGCCAGACCACAAAATCGTAGCCGTATGTAGTGTTGAAGAGAGGGTCTGAAAAGTAGCTTGACCCCCCAGCACCCCCCGCGGAGCGTGGCCTAGGGTACTGCGGGCCTAATCTGAGAAACTATCACACTGCGTGGCTTGCAGCCGCACATAAGCTTGAGTCACGAAGTGAAAAACACGATGACGGCTGAAATCAAGAAGGTTGCAAAAGACGAGTTCTTCAAAGCGGTGGCTCACTGTACATGCGTGAGTAGCGAGTCCCTCGGCGCGTCCGTCGAAAGCTGTAGCGATCAGTGGTTCGCGGAGGCAAGTAACCTCATCAAGCCCAGCGCTCCGGTTTGCGAAGTCCGCTTCGTGCCAAGTGGGCGGTGGTATGATGGTTGGGAGACTCGTCGCCACAACCAAGCGCCGAGCGACTGGGCGCTGATTCGACTAGGCGTGAGCTCTGCACGTGTGCTTGGTGTCGAGGTTGACACAACATTCTTCAACGGTAACCACGCTCCTGCGATCTCTGTTGAGGGTTCGCGTGACGGCGGCAAGTCCTGGGAGGAAGTCATCGCGAAGCATGAGTGCGGGCCGACCCAGGAGCACTACTTCTTGCGTACAGGCGGTCTCACTGCGGCAGCATACACACACGTCCGTCTGCACATGTATCCCGATGGCGGTATTTCGCGATTCCGCGTTTGGGGCGAGTCTGTCCCTGTGTTCCCAGAAAGCAAAGACGAGGTTATCGACATGGCGACGATCTCGAACGGCGGTAGCGCCATTGCTGTCTCGGACCAGCACTTTTCCAGCGCCGACAACCTGCTGCTCCCTGGGCGCGGCACGGACATGAGCGATGGATGGGAAACCAGCCGCTCGCGCGAGCCAGGACACACTGACTGGGCCATTGTGAAACTCGGCGCGCCCACGAAGATTGTCCAAATCGTTGTTGACACGTTGTTTTTCCGCGGCAATTTTCCTCAGAGCGTCCGTCTCGAGGCTACTCACGCCTCCACAAATGACGAGGCCATCCACAGTACGTCCTGGCGCGAGATTGTACCGCAGTCAAAAACGAGCGCGGACACGGAGCACAAGTTCGCTGTTCACGACGAGGAACCTGTGACGCATGTCAAGATAATAATGATTCCTGACGGCGGAATCAAGCGACTGCGCGTGTTTGGCACGCGCGCCTAAAAAGTAATACCTGAGACTTTACGCTTCAGGAAAGCCCTAACCAAAATTTAAGCATTACAACACAATCGGTAAAAATATGCGAGCCGCTTGCCCTATGGGCGCGTACTAGTGGCGCGTACTAGATGGCGGCGCAACAAAACCACAGGTCGTTCGCAGACTTCGCTATATCTTCACGTATAAATGGGCAACAATAAATAAACGTTCTAGTACCATTTTGATGACTTACGCGCCAGCTTTGCAGCGTCTTTCCTGCGCCTACGCAATGCGCGATTCCACTCGCCACGGTTCTCCCAGAACGCAGCCTCCCATGCCGCTGGGTCGAAATCAGTGACGAACTTAGCTGCCTGTGTCTGAGAGCGTAAATATGGGGAATGCCGGTGGTCGAAGAAAAGGCCTACTTTCGGCTCGCTGTACTCAGGCGCAGGTGCTGGCACGGCCACGGGTTCTGCGGGTTTATGAGCGGCAACAGGGGCCTCAAGGGCATCACCAAAGAGTGTAAAAGGCTTGTCAGCGCTCAAGGCCGTGCGAAGCGATTCAGTGACTGGCGCTTTCCCATCAATGTTGTCACCTTCATCAATTTCCATGTCAGAGTCCAGCTCGACACGAGGTGCAAGAGGCGCATTAGAGCGCGGCACAATCTCGATTTCTTCGTCAGACACATTTGTCGCCTCTAGCGCCGCCTTCTGCTCCTGGAATTCATCGAAGTCACTGTCGCTAAGATAGCCAGTTTGTGCCGCAAAAGCCTCGGCTATGCGCTGGTCGCGCGCGTGCTCATCGTGGAGGGCCGAAACAACCTCCACCGCTTTGCCCTCAGAGTCCCTCCATTCGCCATCTACGAAATGACTCACGAGCTTCGCGAGTGGCCGCCGCTCAACGCCCCACAACTTCCGCTTCCGCGGTTTAGGCTTGTGCAATCGACCCTTGATCATCACGCGGAAGGTGATGTCTTCTCGCGGCGCCGGCGCCGTACGCTCTCTAGCGTGGAAAACGTCAGTTTCCGCGGGTTTACGCGCCCGCAGCCGCCGCAGCTGTTCAGGGTTATACTTAGGAATGTGCTGCTTGCGCTCACTCGCAAGCTTTTCAGTGAAGTCGGGCTGTGCAGGCTGAATCGTGAGCTTAGACTGTTTGAACATGAGCCCATTGAGTGCTGAGCAGAGTGCTTGAAACTTCTTCTCATCTAGATCCATGTCGACGTATGCGAAGTAGAACTCGCCGTGCTCTTTTCTGTGCAGTGAAATTGGCGATTGTAGCGCACCATGACTTTTGAGACGCTTTTCCAGTTCGCCAACATTATTTGCCAAAGCTGGCGAGATACGGCCAATGTGGATGCGCATACCGTACGTCTCTGCGCTGTTGGCAGCCTCTACAGTCAATTTTTTTGAACCCAAAACCGCCCAGCCATGAGCTCTTTGTGACTCTTAGTGAAAACATCTTAGAGCACACACAAGGCGTGTAGGGTTTGGGCTGTCGTCCGCCAAGCGGCCTCACAATTACGTTCGTTGATGTCATTTCAAATGAGTCTAGTGTTACATTAAATAGGACTATGCACGATGCAGGCATCTCAGCCTAGCACGCGGATCTTCATCTCGCGCAAAGACGCTACAAAGTGATCCCAGCCACCGCGTGCAGCGTCTCCATTCTCCTCGAGACGCCGGCTAAGATACTCCTTGGTCTCCTTAGCAGGGCCCCACGGCACATACTTAACAACCTTGAATCCGCGAAGGGATAGGTCCTTGCTCTGGTCATCGTTCATGCCCATGAGCTGGCCGAATACCACGTCCTCGTTCGTTGCCAGGTCGTGAGAAAGGGGGGCCTCGTTCTCAATGCGGCTTGCAATCATGTCACAGCTCTCGATGTTGTGCGACGCAACAATGAGCCGGCCCACAGGACCCTTGCGCTCACCAGCCTTCCAGTCAGCCAGCAGGTGGTCAAGCATGAGGTTTGCGCCCTCATTGTAAGAGCGGTCTGTGTCCTCCTTTGAGCGGTGAATGACGTTCCATCGGTCTGGCTCAGAATGCATGTATGCGCCGCGCACGAGTTTCATGCCGACCTGGTATCCCTCCTTCTGCGCCAGTTCGATCTCGCTCTTAAGGAACTCAAAAGAGTGTTGCAGGTACATCTGCACCGTGCCGGCGACCAGAACTTCTCCGTTACGGTTGAACTCATTCATCATGCGGCGCTGGGCGTCGTAGACGCCTTTCTGGAGCCAATCCTTTTCCGCATCGAAAACGATCACAACCTTGCCCTCACCGTGATCCTTCGCATATTGGCAAAGCGAACGGCACACACTGAGATATTCCTCATATTTCTGCGCGTACGCTGGGTTAGCGTAGTTCGCAAGGATGTCAGCGCTACCAGCCATAAGACCCGTTGGTTTCAGAGCAATGTAGCCACTCGTGGGAGAAGCAGTGGCTTCGCCATTAGAGTAACGCTCTGCGGCCTCCTGGTTGAACTTCACAAATACCTCAGAAATGCTCATCTTGATCTCATGCACCGTCTGCGCTAGTTCATCACCAGACAGTTTACCGTTTGCATCCTCAACCGCATACGACAGCATCATGTTGCCAATACCGCGGTTCCACAACCGCATGCCTGTTTGCCGTACTTCCTTGTAACTCTCGCCCCCTGTGTAAATTGGGCATACAAATGCCTTGACGATTGAGGTCGGTGTATATGGGAGCATCTTAGTTGCCAATCGCAAGAGCCAGCCGTGCGATGTGACAAAAGTGAGCCCTGCGTAGCAGAGCAGATCCCAATTCGAGTAGCTTTTCAAAAACTCCGGAATGCGAGGGGCCGGCTTCCCAGGCGCGTGCAATGGCTCGGTCGGCGTGACGACCTCTGGCGCGTGACGCTGTCGCGTCGATGCGAGTCTTTTAGGCATAGATCGTACAATGGCATGCCGGAATGGCCTGCAAAGTGGAGAGCTCATTGTTTTCAATCAATGGCTCTAAAATCCTAAAGCTTGCTATCTCCTCTATATGGCAACTGCGATCTTAAATATTATTTTGTTGTTGGTGCTCCCTCAGCTGCTTCATCAGCTGCCGGCACCACATGACCAAGTGTCCCACTTTGAGCACCGAGTACCCACACACTAAGTGGGTATTTGCACGGTGCCTGTGTGTAACAAAACTAATTTAAACCACGTGATTAAATCTTCAGCCTATAGCTGATGACATGACTCAAGTTGTCAATCTAAGGTGATTACCGCGTCGGTCAGCGCCACTCAGATCCTAACCTCCGAGGCGTTTCTCCATGTGGAAGCTGTACAACAGAAGGGTGACGAGATATATTTTCTTGTAGATATTGTTGAAGAACCTTGAAATTAACTAGTCAAAGCCCCAACGATCGTTGTAGTGAGCCAAAATCGCGGGGGTGTCTCATTTGCAGGAGACTCGGCTCGCGTGCTGATCTGCACTCACACTCGTGTCTCGCGGCCTATCTGTTTATCCAATGCTATCACGAATTTGTAAAATACGAGCTGCTAAGCATCTTAGCCAATCTCGCTTTGACAAAGCAATTCTAACAGAGCTGGTGATCACAGCGATGTTGGGGGCGCACCTACTCTTGAGCGCAGCGTGGAGCGGCGACTGCCTTATAGAACACAGGGCTAGCCTAGCTACTAGCTAGCTAGCCGATCCTCCGAAATCGCGCTCTGGGGCTAGGTTTCTTCTTAACTCTCTGCGTTTGCATTTTATGTATAGAGCAGCAGTTCTTGAATACTCTGAGAAATGGGACGTCAAGCTCATGTACGTGACTAGTGCCAAGGCGAATAGTGATGGGCGATCAGGACAGTTAACACCACCAAATGGATTTATAATTAGAAGAGTAGTGTACTCCTCCGCCGGCTACTGCGTCATGTATAATAGTTAGTAGGTAGTGAGAGACTAGCAGGACATCTCTGAATCAAACTTATCATACGAAGAAAACTCGTTTTCGCTCGTCTCCGACAGTTCGTCCTCGTCTTCACTAGAGGAAGAGGGGACTATTGTATAAACAGCAAATGCCTCGGCCGTCGTCGCGTCTAGAGACGACGGCGATGATCCAGTCGTTTCCGAGGACTCCGAAAAAGATGGAGCTGGCATTGTGAATGACTCGCGCCTGCTGCTTTTCACAGTCGCTCGGTGACGAATCGACGTGTCTGCGTCGGACTCGTACTCCGGTACTGGGCTTGAGGTGCGGTACAAAGTTGCACGCTTCTCCAATTCGTCGGCACTGTCCTTCTCAGCATCTTCTTTGGCGCGTCGAGCCTCTTCCTGGCGCTTTGCGCGCACGGCCTGAATGGCATCCCAATAGACGCGTTGCTCTTCCACAGCCTCACCAATGCGATCGCGGATTGGCTCCCAGTTGAGAGCTACGAATAGCCCAACGCCAAGCAGCGCACCGCCGCCAAAGCACAGAGCAGGAGTGAGGAATCCAGGCATGGCAGTTCGCGTGGCGTCCAGCTGGATTCCCACCTGCTTGGGAAGCCAACCCTAGCTTTGAGTAATGAGGGTGAGGGTTGCACTGCCACCTAAGAAAGGAAAACTGCGGGGCGCACTAATTAGTATTTGGCCGCTTTTAAGCAACTCGACCCACCGGCACTTGCAGGTAGCGCTTCACACTAACTTGATGTTTACTGCAATGGAAGCGTTGGCGTAGTTATGTTAGGCGTTTTCAGAGCGACTGGGAGTTGAACAGCACTTGAAATGATGTAGAGAAGAGCGAGATAACCTTTTAGAGAAATATGCCGTAGCGCATTGGCTATGAAATGTGCGCGGTGGGTCATAGGGATGGCTGGACAAGCACCGATGCAGAACACACCCTGTGTTTATTTATAAATATGCAATCAAGAATAGGTGTAGTAGATCAAAGCGGCTCGTGCCTCATTAGGTATGAGATGGACTCTCCATTGTGAAGACGGCGAATTGCCTCAGCAATTGTAGCGCTAATGTCAATCTGCTTGATCTTCGAACAGCCCCGCAGCGATTCGCGCAAAGGCACACTATTAGTGCACATCACAAGGTCTAGACAACTATTTTCAATGACAGACTGCGCATTTCCAGAGAAGATACCATGCGTCACAAGAGCAATAACGCTTTTTGCCCCGTGCTCCATTAGCGTTTGCGCAGCCTTCGCAAGCGTCCCACATGTATCCGCCATATCGTCCACAAGAAGGCACACTTTGTTACGCACAACCCCGACAAGCACCATGTGGCTTACTTTGTTTGCCTGTTGCCGTTCCTTGTGGATGAGCGCAAGCTCAAGATCCATACGGTCGGCGAGGCCCGCGGCACGCTTGGCGCCGCCGGCATCAGGGCTGACTACCACAGCATCCTGCTGCGCATCCTGTAAAATGTGGTTCCGAATGTAGTGCTCAGCCGTGGGCTCTGCAACGAGGTTGTCTACAGGTATAGTGAAGAAGCCCTGGATCTGCGGTGCATGAAGATCTAATACTACAACATGATCTGCGCCAGACCCTTGTAGCATATCTGCCATAAGTCGCGCTGTGATGGGTGCACGGCCCTTGTCTTTACGGTCCTGGCGCGCGTAGGGGAAAAGTGGAACAACTGCAGTAATACGGCGTGCCGATGCCTGCTTGCACGCACCAATCATGAAGAGCATTTCTATTACAAAGTCATTGATGGCTCCATGACCAGTTTGCAAAATGTACACGTCCGCGTCCCGCACCGACTCTCTGAACACAACCACGGTCTCCTCGTTCGGCATTTTGAGACCCTCAACGTCGGCAAGCCGGACTCCCAATCTTCGAGCCACGAGCTCTGAGAGCGCGGGGTGGCTTGAGCCAGACAGCAGCTTGATGGAGTTCGTTCCAAGCATGTGCTGCCTTCGGCCAATAACGAAGAAGCTTATTTGCCTGCTGAGCAGGATTAAGGGCAACAACACGTGGTGTGCTCGGTGAAAATCACCGAAGCATGATCGTTCGTGCATGCCCTTGCCCTTTACACAGTGCACCTTAGAAGGGTGGTACGCAAGTTAGTGCGATGCTGCACGAAGTGGGAATAAAGATCAGGTCGAGGATAGCCACTTTAAAGCCTTTAAAGCCTCTGATATATTTTTCGGATCACAGTTCGTCTATATTTTCTTGAAAGTAGGGCGCTTTATCTGCATTGTTGGGCTCGGCGGTTCGTCGACAGCCATGCAGGGGTGGGGCGCTAGATCGCGGCACTGCTACGGCGGTTCGTGACTATATAAAGATCACTCACACCAATTCCAGTTGTCATCTCAACATGAGTGACCCGTTTGACCCTGCCAATGCAAGCTTCACCCCGCGCAACCCGCAGGCGTCGGCAGCGACCAGCCCGTGGACAAACAAATACACGATGCAACACCGCCTGTTTTCAACATCAGCGGGAAGTTTTGACTCCAACTCATCCCACGGAGGCTGGATGCAGCAGGGATTTGTGCCCGCCACTCCCTCTGGCTTCCTTAGCGAGCGCACGAAGACGACGTCGAAAGACCAGCATGAGAGTAGCACTCCGATTAAGTTGCCTATCGCAACTGCGAAAGGAGTTGCTGGCGTTCCAGGAATTCTGCCAGATGAAAGCCAAAACGACACGTTTGTGATGGATCTCGACAATGGCCCAGAGGAGATCATTTCAGAGCTGAAGTTGCAGATCGAATCGCTGATCACTGCCATTGTGCTTGCCAGTTCGGGGGGCTCGGGCGGCATGTCAAGCGCGCTACAAGGTGCAGATGGCGTACAAGTGGCGCACCGCATCATGAACCGCCTGAAGGTTCTACGTCAGGAAAACGAACAGCTCGGAAAACTGACCAGCGGTACGCATGCTGCGGAGCTCGAAGCTAAAGTTCATGTGCTGGAACGCGAGAACGCGCTGCTCAAGCAACAGCTGAACCGACTTCAGCTGGACAAGGGCTCCAGTGGCAGGTTCCAGTAGGCCCACTTGGCCTTTTGTTGATGTGGCTCAGGCTGGGCTATAATTATGGGTAAGGGCGACCTGCAGAATGCAAGGCGATAGAGTTTTAGCGAGATTCTAGCACTTCAAAGTGAGATCTATCAGTACTTTACTAGCTTTACAGTTAATTAGAGCTGGATTCCCAGATCTGCAGTTTATGAGCAAGTGAGGGACACGGCTTGATAGCGTACCATTAGGGAGGTGCATTGGGATTCCCAAGTTGCGGTGCTTAGATGACTGAACGCACACATAGGCGGGCGCGTATCGACTACTTTAGAATATATTACGTTGAAAGAGCCACGCGAGATAAATGACAAGCGATTGCCTGAACACGATACAGTATGCTGAGTACTTCGTGCCATTTGATTACATGCTCGACGTGTTTAGCCTCCTCCTCAAATCAAAGCGGGTAGATAGCGGTGGCTTCCAGGGCGATCAGCTTTCGTATTTTTAATGGGCTGGTGAAAACGCTCTTTTCGAAGCTGTGGTGGGGCCTAGTCTCTTCTTATTAGAGGCCAACTCAATCAGTGCGATCTTTTTGGGCCTGCTTACCCCAAACCAGTAAGCCGGGAGCACCATTGCTTGCTCGTGGCGGGCCCTATAAAGTGATAAGAAGGAATGAATTCAAATATTCTCGCAATTGTAACAAAATCTTACGAAAGACAGGCTCATGGATCAAATTGAAGGGCAGGGGACTCTCTAATGCGTCTACGAAGTACTTCAGGCCAGGGAAACTAGTCAAGCTCTCATTGCGAGGCGATAAGAGGGAGCTCGCGCACACAACGCGAGAGAGCTGTGATGCTGATGAGCAATTTGGACTTGCCCTGTTGTTTCATCTTGAGCACATAGAGCAGCTAGCAGCCCAGCGGAGCGAATGCACATGGCTCCCTCAATGAGAAAAAGCACTTCAGCTTTGAAATGGAGAAACCGAAGTGACGCATCGCAATGCACAGCTACAGTTTACTCACTACGTTTGCTAACTGTAGTTCTAGCCACGGTAGCATGTGACCATATCCTACGAACCTAGGTGGGTTTGGTAAATACTTTTTCGAAAACAAGGCTCGAGATTTTTCATCGTCACATTTCAAGGGACTTTAATACAGCCAATGAAGCGCTCAAGCGAGAGAGAGAGCCCGAATAAGGCAATAAAGAGCACCGAGTCCGACATGCCGGCGCGCAGCGCTCCTGAGAGTGCCAATGCGCAAGGAGAGGTCGAAATGGGAGACTTTGAGGACCCCTATGGTGATGATTTTGAGTCCGAGGATGAGATTTTTGAGGCTGGTGAGAACGGCGAGCCTGATCAGGATGACAATAATGAGGCTGAGACCGCACAAGTCGAGGCTCAGGCAGAGCGAAGGCAGCGCGTTTATATCCCCCACCGATCCACGCCCTTAGGCCCGAACGAGCAGATGGAACCTGATTACTCTACCTATGTGATGCTGCACAGCTTTCACGTTAAGTGGCCCAGCCTCTCCTTCGATCTGCTGCCAGATGGACTAGGCGCGGACCGCCGTAAGTTTCCTCACTCAATGTACATTGCGACGGGCACGCAGGCGGCCCGACCTAAAGATAACGAAGTGACTCTCATGAAGGTGAGCTCTCTGAGCCGCACCCTCGTTAGCGAGAATAGCGATGATGAAGAGGAGGAGGACGACGAGGGCGTGGACGGCGATCCGGTACTAGAGTCGCGTGAGATGCCAACCACGAGCACGACGAACCGACTGCGCATAAGTCCATTTGCCTCCACAGGCAATGAATATCTAGGCGCTAGTCTTGCAGAGAGCGGTGATGTTCACATTTGGGACTTCACGGGTGCGTACAACTCACTTGTGCGCGCTGGATCGCAGTGGGCAAAGCGGCCCGTGCACACCATCAAGAACCATAACAGCGTGGAGAGCTACGCGCTTGACTGGTCGCCTTTGATCCAGAGCGGGTCTCTGCTGACGGGCGATGTGGAGGGACGCATCTTTCACACTACGAGGCAGACACACGGGTGGACGACAGATGCGGCGCCCTTTGTGAATCCAGTGCCGAATGAGTCGATTGAGGATCTGCAGTGGAGCCCTGTTGAGAAGACGGTGTTCGCGTCGTGCGGGTCCGATGGCCACGTTCGAATCTGGGACACGCGCCAGGCCGCGCGCAAACCCGCGCTTAGTGTGCGGGCGGCGAACGTGGACGTGAACGTCATGAGCTGGAATCGACGCGCACCGCATCTGCTCGCGACGGGACACGACGATGGCGCGTTCGCCGTGTGGGACCTCCGGACATTTACTAAGGGAAGCCCCGTAGCAGACTTCCACTTCCACAAACAGGCTGTTACGTCAATCGAGTGGAATCCAAACGACGAGAGCGTGCTTGCGCTTGGCTCTGAAGACTCAACAGTCTCGTTGTGGGACCTGTCGGTAGAGGCTGACGATGAGGAAATCTCAGAGCAGCACCGCCAAGCGGCTGGGGACCTCGATGATATTCCGTCGCAGCTGTTGTTCCTGCACTGGCAGCCAAACGTGAAGGAGGTGCACTGGCACAAGCAAATCCCAGGTGCTGTTGTGTCAACTGGTAGCGACGGATTTACGATTTGGAAGAGCATTAGCGTATAATTTACATTTGTAGCTGCAGTCCTAAACGGTGGCCGTTTCAAACCACCTGCGCCGATTGTGGCGTTAAAGTGGTAGGGATCCTCAGAAGGTGCGCCGGGTGCGACGACTAGGCCGACTCCGAAAGCAATGGTGTTCCCTCACTTGGCCGTGCTTGGTCCGTGTTCGCAGACCTTCCTGGAGACGGCGGCGGTGTCGTGAGCCTCTCGGCAAGCTTTGCCGTTGTCATTGAAGAATAGTACATCGCCATTATAAGCAGTACAAGCTGGAAAGTTGCTGCTGCGAACAGCGAGATCCATGTCGACCAATGCGAGTCTTTGCGCATGGCGAGGCTCAAACACCACAGATAACCACCAGGAATCTGCATGAGCATTGTCAGCACTGAGAGCGAGCCAGTGTGCTTGAGGCGGTACGTTGTGAGCATCTGTGGTAGATATTGCACAAGGCCAACGCACAGAGCGGCCAAGCCAAACGCGGTCGCAAACTGATGTCTCCAGACAGGATCTATAACAGTGCAAATGATAATCAAGAGCACAGTGTCCACAGCTAGAACAATTCTAGCGGAACGCAATACCCCCTCCCCTTGAGCGCCAGGCCCGCGGAAGCGGACGGCTAGCATGAGCAAAATAGCAGGCCCGGCGAAGCCAGAAAACAGCTGCGCAAGACTCATTGAGCTACCCAGACAGTCGAAATTGCTTATGGAACTCCGACAGCAGGCAGCCAGCGGCTGCGAGAGCATCAATATGTTGCTGAATGCAAACGTCGAGCCCAAATTCATCAGCATGAGAAAGTAGGGATTGATGCCCTCAATTGTCTGCCGGCGTACAATTGTGACCTGCTGTGGCACGTAGCTCAAGAATATAGCTAGCGCGAAAGCACCCGCCGTGGCGGTACCTGTAATGGTGTGACCTTCATATATGTCACACGACATGCGCACAATGCTTCTTTCGATAGTGCTAACAGAGAAAAAGTATTCACAGCTTCTTGGCACTACTGAAACTCGGTACGCCTGAGGGGGAGCTCAGTGGCACCGTCTAAATGCGCTCTTGAGAGCAATTGACGCGTAGATTGATAGCCGTAACACGTTTGCGCGCAAATGAGGCAATCTTCCCCTCTTGCCTACCCCGTGAGCCCGAGTGAGAAAAAAAGGTTCCAATCCAAAAGTGCTGGAGCGAAAGCCTTTCGTGGATTGACTGGCTTTGTGGTCGTGCTTCCAACGTTTATGCGTAGCAGATGGCGGCACGCATAAACGCCATGTGCGGGTGAGGTTTACGTGACTAAGCAAAGAAATCTAAGTAGCCAGTAACCCGTCAGTTAGATTGCATTAGGAGCGAGCCATGCCGACGACACCTACGGCCTTCGCCGAGCTTGCACGGTTCAGCAAGTCCTCGAGCGAGCTACGCGGCCGCGTTATGTCGCTATATCGTGCGTTCATTCGCCGTGCCCCACAGTTCGTCGAGATGTATGAGATGGACGTGCCCGTCGGCATCGTGCGCACTAAACTGCGCCAACAGTTTGAGCGCAACCGCTTTGTCGAAGACATGCGCGTTCGCAACATTCTTCTTGCCCAAGGCCATAACGAGTACCAGGAGACTGTCAACTTTTGGAAGCAGGAGGGCCATGTGCTGAAGTACTTCGACGACTACCTCGCAACAAAGATTGAGAAGAAGCCGGATAACTTCGTGCGCCGTTTCATCAAAAACGAGGCATAACTTCTACTTATCCAAATGTCTGCAACTTTTGTCCAGTATAGTATGAGATTTAGTTAGTGCAAAAAGAAACAAACGCTGACGCTTGAGCTCAAAATTTCGGATATAGAATCTCATAACTCTATGCAAACAGTGTTTCTCAGTTAACCGGGAAGCAACAGAACAATCTACAGATCGTAGTCTTAGGTACGCTAACTACATGGTCTTTAGGCGAGCGCGCTTTGTACTTGCGCACTAGTGTTTACACTTCTCAGATTACCTGCGCCTTAATCTTCACGTCTTGGCTAGGTCACGTAGGTGTCGGAGTGCTTCGCCACTACGGTCAACTGCCATAATGAACTCACAGAGCTCGCGACAGATTGAGAGCTTACCGGCTGCAAGCGCAGCTCGATAGAGCCCTAGAGTCCTTCCATCGAGTTGCAGGCCCGATAGACTCACCTCCGCCTCGGGCGTGCCCTGCTTTTCAGTGCTCTGTACAACCAGCAGGAATTCGCTCGCCGTCTCCAGCTCACCGCGCGCGAGACTTTCGTCAAACAGGCGCGCGGGACCCTTACCAACGGCGTCAAACAGACGAGGCCAGTATTTGACGTCAACCTTGCGCGCACATCCAGCAACAATATTGTCAACACTCTCGTTCGCTTGGAACTGCGCAATGAGATCCAGCGCCAGTTTGACACCGTTAGCCTCCGCGTCGTCGGTCACCATCCGATACAGCAACGTCTCGAGCACACCACTGAAATACGGCATCTTGCTGTACTTGCTAGCCAGCGTATAGGCCTTACTGGGCGCACTCACTAGCGCTGCCTCAAGTAAATAAGGGATGTAAACCTCCTGGGACATCACGGGCCGCGCTACAACAAAACTGCCATCGTAACTGCGAATGGGTTCGGCCTCGACGAGGGCGAGCACGCCACGGTTCGGACTGATGTGGACCGGGTACGCGTCCAAGGGAATAGAGGTGAGGTAGCCTCTTTGTGACGGGACCGTTGGCGTAGCGGGCGTGGGCGTGTCTCGGTCCGCGGCATCTTCAGACGCCTCGTTAGGCTGCGCAGCTGCTTGCGACAGCGAAGGCCACGTTTTGACGATCATCTCCTGACCATCGAACATACATAACAGCTCCTCGGACGCGAGGTACGTGAACGTCTCTATAGGCTCTGCAATGGTCTGGCGCTGGAACTTGCGGCTCTCGTCAACGCTCGACACCAGCACAAGCGAGGTGCCTACAAGCACAAGTACGCTGCGCTCGTCAACAAGAGAGACAGCTCGCACAGCAGGAGCGGGTCTTGAACCCTGCAAAATCCCCGAGAGCGGAATATCGCGAATAAGGTCAAATTCGTTATGAGTGAGATCGTATATGAGCAACCGTGCGGTGTCGCCAACGAGGACAGCGAGTAAGTTGTGTGGTCCCTTGCTCAGAAGTGTGACAACGCTGCCAGGGCCAGCACCGAGTACGTCTTTTGCTACGACCTGCTGCTCCGGAGTGCCTAGGCCCAGCGTTGCAACGCTGGCACTGCTTGGGAGCGCCGACAGGTGCGTGAGCGCTGTCCCCAAGGCAGGCGCGCCAGCAGACGCCGAGGAGCCAGACGCCGCTGGCGCTGCAAGGAGGTCTTGTGTAGATTGTCGGCGACTCTGTTGGGTATCGGTGGAACCACCATCTCGGCCGGCAGGAGGGTCCCGCGCGGGCGTGCCGTTCGAAGGAGTTGGGCCGCCATGCGATGAAGTCTTGCGATGGTGCACGCTCACAGGTGAAAACATTTTTAAAACATTCACACCGTCATCAGCGCTCTGAGTGGCGGCAATGAGCCGTCGCCCATGCCAGCAGAGACCGCCGTGAACCATGGATTCCCGGTCACCAAGCTCTTTCCACTGGCGCGTAACAAGGCTAAACAACATTACCCCGACGCTGCCCGAAACAGCGACGTAGCGACCGTCAGGGCTGCTACAAACATGCGCCAGCGGCCAGTTCTGTGCCATATACCAAGTCGGGAGGGGAACAGTGAGCCATGTCTGGTTGCCCGATCCGCCGCTTGTAACAGTTTGGATGCCGCGTGGCGAGGGACCATGGTAGACCATGAGCCGTCCGTTGCCGTGAAGTATAGGGCGCGTGCGTTCACTGCCATTGTTGCCGCTCCAGCGTAGCATGTTGTGAATGCGCATCTGCCCAGCGCTGTCCAGCAGCACAAGACCGTCCGCGCTTACGAGCCACTCCCCGTGCAACATTCCTACAGGCTGAGAGCCACTCAAAGCTTTCTCCTGATGTTGGTATAGCATCAGGCCTAGCGCTGATGTGAGAAGCCACCCATTTGTGCACAGAATGAGCAGTACATTGCCCGCTGGTGACCACTGCACTGCGTTGACCTCAGTTGGTAGATCAAGTGGCAGCTCAAACGGCTCTGAGTTGGCATTCAGCGGATCAGCTATAACGAATACACGACCCGTGCGTGTGGCGATTGCAAGTTTGCCCATTCGGAAGTTGTAATCAACGCAGTAAACATCCTTTATGGGGACGACATTGCTGAAAACGAGGTCTGTAGAAGGTGCAATAAGACCCTTGAAGTGCAGCACAAGCGCTTTCCCACTGTGCGTAGTCACGCACGCGAGCCACTCGTCCTTCGCCCACACTCCTAGGGTAACATTGGCAACTCGCTCGTGCTCTTGCTCCCCGAAATAGCTAACATTAAGCGTGCGTAATGCAGGGGGCTTCAGGGGGTCCTTCGTCTCGAACGCATGCCAAGATACAACGTGGATGTGCCGTTCCGAGCACACAACGAGCAGTGGGCCCACTGCAGCAAGCTTGACTACCGCAAGCTCAGGCCGTAGTGTGTTCAACGGCTCGAGCCAAAGTTCGCGTGCGCCAATTGCCTCGCCAGACCCGGGCGTCATGACGTAGCCCACGCGCAACGCTTCCTCAATGTCACGCTGTGGTTGTACGCTGAAAACAGCAACACGATTATCCGCAGTGAGCACACCAACAAAGTTCCCTCGCGGGCTTGTAATCACTTGACGAATCTCTGTCTCCGGGAAAAACGCCGGGTAAATCGCCATGGGAGTGAGCGGCTTGAGTCGGAATAGAGCGAGGACAGACGAGGACGCCATTGCGAGATATGATCCTGCCTTGGATACGCAAAACGAGCGGACATGCTCGTCTGGGAGCTGCGGCTCCAGGTAGCTCCCAAGTTCTGCAACTAGCGAAGCAGATCCCTCGGGCCACAGCATGCGTATCAGTTGGGGTGCGCGACCGTGCTACGCGAGGCCGTATCGCGCGGTCCAAGATATCGCGAAGGGACTCCGCAGACCTATGGTCTCGTGACGCGGCCACAAACAGCATGGCTATGCCTTAGAGCTGAGTATTGAAATCAATGACTAGCGAGGACTCTCGGTTGATTTAGCGAGGCCTCGATAGAAGTTACAGGCATTTCGAACAGCGCCTGACATCAGATACGGATGTAAGATGACTGCCGTGGATCAAAGACGAAATAAATAGTGAATATGTACATAAGCCGCGGCCGTGTCACGCTGTAAAAGTGCGAGAGATGGTGCCTGCACCAATTACGACGTCATTATCGTAGACAACCACATATTGGCCTGGCGCTACAGCCCGGCGCTGAGAGTCGAATCGAAACTCTGTGAACGGCTCAGTGCTTTTAGACGAAGAGTCTCTGCCAGGACGAACACTTGTTACCTTCCAGGGTTCTTGCAGCGACCGGTATTGCGCGTAGAGGTTTGTCACATCTCCCGAAAAGGGCGAGTGCCAGTGGAAGTCGCGGCTTTCGATACCGCTCGACATCAGCCGCGGGTTTTGCGTGCCGCGTGCAATGAGCAGCGCATTCCTCTCAATATCTTTCGAGACAACGAACCACTGTCCGCGTGTCTTCGGTGTCTGCGGCATCGGTATGCTTGCGCGCTGGCCGACAGTGTGCGTCCACAGCCCGCGATGCTCGCCTACAACTTTTTTCGGGTCACTCGCCAAAACCACAGGACCCGGCTTCTCATCAAGATATTCCGCAAGGAAACGACGGAATCCGCGCTGGCCTACCTCCTGCTGCTGCTCCACAAAGCACAAACCCTGAGAGTCGCGCTTGCGCGCAATTGCATCTGGCAAACCAAGTTGCGACGCAAGTCTACGTACCTGTGGCTTCTCAAGGTGCGCAAGCGGGAATAGCGCATGTTGCAGAGCTTCGGTCTCAACAGTTGCTAGGTAGTAGCTTTGATCTTTTGGCATATACTGTGCGCGACGCACAAGACGCGAAGCGGAGTCAAGCCCAGCATAATGGCCCGTGGCCAGCCAGCGGAATTCTGGGTCCAGATGCTTGAGCTGCGTAATGAGATGGCCAAACTTGATGTAATGGTTGCACCCAAGGTCTGGGTTCGGCGTCTCACCTCGTTGGTACGCTGAGAGCATGGGCTCAAAGACGTCGGTCCAATAGTCGTGCTCGAGGTCGAGACGGCGGCAGGGGATATGCAAAAGCTTGCAAAGTTGCTGTACGACGCGCCAGCTTGATTCCTGACAACGTGACTGCGATGACCAGTTGTTCATGAATACGCCCTCGACGGTAGGATATCGGCGCGCAAGCAAGGCTGCCACCGTCGCAGAATCCACTCCGCCGGACATCGCCACGAACACCTTGTCAGCGTAGCGCACATCAGCGAGCCCTGAGTAAGGACCTAAATCAACGGTTTTTGACGATACGCGATTTGCTGCAAAATGCAAAGAGCGGTGGTAGTCTCGTGAAAAATTCAGGGGGGTGCAAAATGAGCGTGCCCATGCATTCACACGTAACATTACAGTCGACTTCGCGCGGCGCAGTGCCGCAAGCAAGCCGCTATTTTTTTTTATTGCTTCTGTGTTGCAGTGATGTCATTTTAATGCGGGTGGTTCACCGCTTATGCTCCGCTTACGCGAGCTGAGGCCGTGCCCGGGGGCCACTAGCAGTATGCTGACACATCAGAGAAGCGAGTGCAGGGGTCTGGCTACTTCAGGCGATCTACAGTAGTTAAGCTGAGCCCATATACTGCGGACTTGTGAGCACAATCGCAGTTGTATTAGAATGGCTTCAACCGTAGTGCTCAACAAGCCGCTTGTGGATGACCGCGAGTACCGCGTGGTCCGCCTAGACAATGGCCTGGAAGCGTTACTTGTCCACGATCCAACTACCGATAAAGCCGCGGCCGCGCTCGAGGTCGGCGTGGGGTCTTACATGGATCCAGAGAATCTCCCGGGTCTCGCGCATTTCCTGGAGCACCTGCTCTTCATGGGCACCGAGAAGTTCCCCAGTGAAAACGAGTACCAGCAGTATGTGTCGGAACATGCAGGCATGACGAACGCCTACACTGCATCGGAAGCTACGAACTATCACTTCGAGGTGAGCTGGCCTCATCTAAAGGGCGCACTCGACCGCTTTGCTCAATTCTTCATTGCGCCCCTGTTTACTGAGTCGTGCACAAAGCGTGAAATCATGGCCGTCGACAGTGAGAACAAAAAGAACCTGCAGAGCGATGTGTGGCGTTTGTATCAACTCGAGCAGAGCATCTCCAATGTTGCCCATCCTATGCACAAGTTCTCTACGGGCAACTATGAAACGCTCGGAGAGGCGCCGGAGGAAGCAGGAATCAATGTGCGCGAGCGTCTCATTGACTTCCACCACAAGTACTATACAGCTGGCATTATGAAGCTCGTCATAATAGGCCGTGATGATCTAGATACGCTTGAGGCTTGGACGCATGAATATTTTGACGCTGTCCCGAATCCGCATCCCGAGCTAGCAACCATGCAGTGGCCTTATGCTACAATAGCACCTCTCGCTCACGAGCATCTCGGACTTGTTATCCGCGCGAAGCCTGTCATGGATCTGAACATGCTCACAATTACGTTTCCCGTGCCGAACCAACAGCCTGCGCATGAGACGCAGCCGTTTCGGTACTACGTACAGCTCATTGGCCACGAATCCGAGGGCTCGCTTCTCCACTACCTGAAGGAGAAGCACTGGGCGACGGAGCTCGCTTGTCATGGTCAGCACATCGATGCCGGTACCGATTACCTGCTTGTTAGTATTGAGCTCACAAATGAGGGCCAGAGTCATTGGTTAGATGTTGTTGAGGCGCTGTTTGCGTACATCGACATGGTCAAGTCGGCGGGGCCACAGGAGTGGGTCCACAAGGAGCTCATGAGTTTGTCGAAGTCTGCATTTCTTTACCGTCAAAAAGTTAAGGCCATGCCTCTCGCAGTGTCGCTTGCCGCTGTTATGCACCGCCCTATCCCGCGAGAGCGCCTGCTTGACTTCAGCGTCGTGAAGCGATTCGACCTCGACGCTGTACGCGACTTTGGCGCCTACCTAACTCGTGAAAATATGCGGGTGTTATTGGTGAGCCAAACCGTCACGGGGCTGGACAAGAAGGAGCGTTGGTACGGCACAGAGCACAGCGTCATGGCACTGCCACAAATCAAGGCTCTGGAACTTGATGCTCTGCATTTGCCCAAGCCAAACGAATTCTTACCGAACTCTTTCGAGATAACCCATGAAACCGCCGATGTTGCTGCACCGCGCAAGCAAACTAGACCGCGACTGATCATAAATACTCGCGAGCTCAAGCTATGGCACAAGCTTGACGATACATTTTACCAACCAAAGGCCAGCTTTTACCTGAAGCTCGCGAATCCGAAGGTTAGCGCCACCATCGAAGATTATATGAAGACAGACATGTTTATCGCCATGCTCAATGATGACCTGGCGGACTATACCTACTACGCTGATACTGCTGGCATGAACCACTCGCTGTTAGCAATGCAGGACGGTATCGAGATTGCCGTGAATGGGTTCAGTGAAAAACTAGCAAAGCTGTTATCTGTGTTAGCAGAGAAGGTCATCCAAGCGCCACTACGTCCGGACAGGTTCAGTGTTGTCAAGGAGCAGCAGCTGCGACAGCTGAGCAATCTCGGATATGCAATGCCATTTGCTCAGCGCGCCCTCCATAGCACGTTCCTTTTTGCTGAAAACGTGTACAAGTATGAGAATCGAATTTCGGTGCTTGAAAGTCTCACATATGAGGATGTTGCGCGCTTCGCAGATAATATTCGTATCCAGGGGTTCGGTGTCGAACTGCTTATTCTTGGTAATGTGAATAGCTCGGATGCGAAGCACATTGCGACTGGCCTTCGAGACGCTGTGCCTCAGAGCCCAGATGGACCCACCACGGAAAACAACCGAGCTGCCTCGCATCTCCTCACGGCCGGCCGCGAGGTGTACTACAAACATACCTTGGAGGACAAGGGCAACACTAACAACGTTGTGGATCTCAGCTTCCAGTTTGGAAAGACAATTGATAGCCGACTGTCGGCAGTGCAAACAATCATCACACAGATCATTAAGGAACCCACATTTGATCAGCTACGCACGAAGGAGCAGTTAGGATATGCGGTCATTGCATATAAACGGCAGGTGCGCGGAAGCATGTGGCTCAAGATTGCTGTGCAAACCGAAGAGCCATCTGGATACGTAGAAGGCCGTATCCATCACTTTTTGCACAACTTTATGAGACCGCAACTTGAAGCTATGAATGAAACGGAGTATAAGCGCAACGTGGATGCTGTAATTGCCCAGCAGCTTGAAAAACCGAAAAACCTGAACGAAGAGACAGAGAAGTACTGGACGGCCATTTCAAGCGGGTACTACGACTTTCACAAGCGTGAGCGCACAGCGCGCCTAGCGCCAGAGATCTCCAAACAAGAGGTTTTGGAGGCGTTTGACCGCTACATACTGAACCCAGACTCAAGAGCGAGTTTCTCCCTGCACTTGATTGCGCAGGCGAAGCCAAAGGTTGCGGATTTAGAGGTTGCTCTTGTTAGGGCCGTACACCAGCTTGTGACTGAACGGCAGATTCCAGTTACGCCTGCTGCAGTGCAGGCATTCACCCAGGAGTGCCGTGGGCTTGAGCCACATGAAGCCCTCAGCTTGCTAGCTAAGCGGCTTGTTGATGAGCAAGGGTTAACGCCAGAGGAGGCCCAACGCTTTGTCGACGACGCGGCGAGGCTCGCGCAGGAGTCTCGTCCACCGCGCCGTTCTGCTGACCCGATAAGGGGCGAGCAGATTGTTGATGAAAGTGCGTTCAAAAAGGCGTTGCCATTGGCGCCACGCGCAACGCCTGTTGCAAGCCTTGAATCGTATTTACGGTACGAGGACGATGAAGCAAAGCTGTAAATTAACAGCGGTACATTAAAAGAGGGTGTGCAAGTACATATCGTGGAGTACATAGTGTGAAAGATATATGGTGTTAAATCTTTACGCATTAATGAGCGGCGGATTGGAATTTGCATCGCTTGCTGCTGCGAGTCAGCTCGTCAGAACCGTGTGGTCTAAAAAGAGCGACGTCTCAAGTCAAGCAGTGCTGGCGGAAGGGGGGGGAAGGGAAGGACTTTCAGGCTGAGAACTGCTTGTGTGCTGCCATGTTAGCATATTTGAGGAGCTCTAACAGCTACAGAGCTGAAGAACCAAAAGATATGGTGAAATTATTTCTATGGTGGCAGATCGCTTTAACATAGCTATGAGTGCTCAGGACGATGCTATCCGCACCTTCATGCGTGCGCCTCCTATATCTTTTAGGTACGAAGCTCTCGCTCGCAATTGGTAAGAAATTAGCGCTGCCTCCCGATCGGTGTAAATGCTATGGGGTCTTTTGGTGAGACGATGCAGTGCGACCGTCAAAGAATAACCAAAATATTAGAAGGGCGTAGGCGAGTATCCTAGGCAGAGCCGCCAAGATCAAGATCCTCAGGCACCGGATCGTCGTCGTAATACTCCGTATCGGCAGCTGTGCCCATATACGGCGTGTTCGGCTCGAGGATTTTCTGTGTCTTGCCGCGATGTTTATTCCAGTCGTCAATTCCCTCTTCATCAAAGTCGACATCGTGCCTTTGAGGCTCTACGAAGCCTTCATCTTCCTGCAGCTCATTTGCGTGCAGAGCCGTTGGCGCCTTCGTTTTCGGATAAGGTTTCTTGCCGCTGCTGCCATCACTACCTGTGCTGCTTTTGTCGCTGAGACTTGACTCGCTGGATGCCAACGATGAGTCGGGGGAGATATGGAGGCGCTCGCGTAGCTCGCGACCCTCGGAGCCAAGTTTCGCATTGATTTCTGTATTTTTGCGCACCTGCTGGCGATCAAACCCAGGCGCGTTAGGTTCCCGTTCTTCTCTTGACTCGTTACGTAGAATTCCGCCCATGATTACAGGTAATTGCGATCGTCGTGGCAGTGGCTGTGGAGGCCAACGTGCTCGACGCCGGGAGTAGGGTTCATGTGAAGTAGCCCAATGGCAGTACCAAGGAGCGCGGTGCGAGCGCACGGCACACCATCACTCGCCGCGCGCAAATGCGTAGGGGAGCTTAAGGACCTGTATACATCAACGTGGTAGCGGCTTATCTCTTTTTGGTAGCGTATACATACATTGCTAATAGATTTTCTTCTTCTCGTCAAAGCTGATTTTTCCAGCACCAATGTTGACAAGGAGAATGAGGCCGCCTATGATCGACAGCGTTTGGTAGTACTCGTAGCGCTGGATGTCGCGGAATGGATTTTTGCCATGCAGTCGCCAATACGAGTTGGTGGTATAGTTCTGGATAAGCAGCAGCAGGGCGAGCAGGCTCGCCGAAAATCGTGCCTTGTAGCCCACCACCACGAGAACGCACCCGATGAGGCTGAACGCGCTAAGCAATAGCGCGCTGACGGACCAGTTGGTGAGCACGAGATGGGAGATGAACAGTACGACAATGAGCACGCGGCCTCCAAAGATGAGGTTCTGCGACTTGTCCTTCGTGTCGAGGCGAAGCAGTCCAGGTAGGTTGCGGCCGCGACGATCGTTCGCAAATGCGTCGCTCATAGCGAGCAGTAGCCCGCCAGTGAGGCTTAAGTTGCGAGCAAAAAACTGAATGTCGAAAATGAGCCCATAAAGTGCGGCCTGGCCGGCCAAAACCGCTAATAAGAACCCGACGCCGAACTCCAGGTGCTTTTTAGTGACGACCGACAAGGATCCAGCGAGCATAAGCAGCACGTTTGCAACGAAAAAGAGCTCAGTGAGAATCCAGGGAACACCTTTGCTCTTCCAGATGTAGTCGACCTGGGCATCCCAGTTCGTGACGATGCGCCATGCGTCCTCAAGGAACGTGGCCACAACAAGCAGTCGGCCCACCACGGGCAAGTATGGCTTCAGAGGAGCCCCAAGCTCGCTGAGCTTCTCGTCAGCAGTATGCGCGTACTGGTGCATGCGGTCAAGGAGGTCCGAATGGAAGCGACCTTGTGACGCGGCGGGCCCATTGTAGGGCGCAGTGCCGGCGCGCGTGGAATGGTACGGCTGGCTACGCATGTGAGCGTCTGCACCCGCAGATTGTGCAATGGGTATTTCGTACTGTTGAGCCTTGCGTGACTTCATTCAAGCAATTCCTGGGGCTCTTCTAAGGTGAGCTGAGCGGCCAGGCCTAGTTGTGGTGAGGTGTCGTTATACAGCGCGTAGTCACGCGGGGAGGGTTGTGGAGAGGGTTCGCACCTGAGAGCGTGAGGATCCGCTGACAACGCAGGTGTCGGCATAGATACATGCGGAAGGCCGCTCTGAGAATCATGCTGCCGCCGCCCTCGAGCAATTGAGTCGGCACTTTAAGGGGTGCGGTTTCCCGAGTGGATTACCTCAAGAGTTATTTTCCGTAGGAGCTATAGCCACACGCGCAACAGGCTCATGACCTTTCTTTTCTGCGCATGAGAATAGTGTCCAGGGTTGACTAGCAAAATATAAGCTTCTGAGTGGTGCTGTCTCTAAACTATACTTTGCCCATAAGCCGGGATATGTAGTTCGGCCGTCACGGTGAGCGCGTGGTACCTGAATGTCCGTGCTAGGCTCTGAAAGAGAATCAACTAGCCTCGGTCGGAATCGCCTACACGATGTTGAGCCCATGCTGAGCTCCGAAGGTCCGAAGTGACAGCGCAAGCTACGAAAATACTATTTCGTCTTGTTAACTACCGGCTCGCATGACGTCATGCTTCGGCGTGCCGCTGGACAGCGCGCATTCTCCTGCTACTGGTGAAAGCATCGACTTTTCGCCGTTTGCCAAATAGAAAGGTAGAGTCGGCGAATGCTAGCGATCCTGTCCACTTGCGGCAAGCCAGACAGGTGCTAGACTCTGGCTAGGGCAAGTCATCTGTTCAGTTGCTGCCACGTTGGTTCGCGCCTGAACTGATAAGGAGAGTTAGCCAATGATCGTGAATGACTGAGCTTCTTGCGCTCCAATTTAACCGCTGGGAAACAAGAATATGAAACTTCTGCATTTTCTATACGTTTCTTTTTGTGTTATTGAGAGCTGCAGCTTGAGATGTTCAGCCACCGATGCGAACTTGAAACAGGTCGACCTTGCATGGTGAAAGGACGGCCTCGCTTCTTAGCAACGACGCTCAGTGACAGATTTAACTCAATGCTCAAAATAAATTTTAAAGGCTTCTTTTCGTAGTGACGCGAGTGGGCCTGCTTTGCGCGGCGGGTAGTGCTCGCGTTCGCACAGATGTCCTTCCATAATCCGGACCCTAGTTTTCAGTTTTTCGCAAATAGAGCATCGACGGCATGCAAACGGCGCAACCGGCCCCGGCCGTTTTCGCGATGATGCAGGCAGTAAACGAGGCTGGCGACGCCCGTAGCCCGACGCCGGCGATAACACCGCCAGAGCTTAATACGACGAGTGAGGCGGACGTCCGCAGTGACGATGCGAAAGATGCAGCCGTTGCTGATGTCGTGTTCGAAGAGCAAAAAGAAACACCTAGCGCAGAGCCGAGGCCGGGTGCTGAAATCAAGGAGGAAACAGCGACGCATAGCCCTCTAGAGAATTCATCCGCCACGGACGCGCCAAATACGCAGCGCGCGCTTTCGCTGAAGCTGCGCCTCGGCAACTCGCCACAAGGCGATTCCGGTGGCAAAGATCTAACTCATCCGCCTTCTGTCGCTCCGGAGGCCATGCCTTATGCCAACGGCTCGCGAAGGCGGTCTGAGCGCATTCGTAACGTTAGCGCGAGGTCCGAGGAGCTGCGGCGCGCGCGCGAGGAGCGCGCTGCTGCAGAAAAGGCGCGCACTGAGGCTCGCAGTGCGGCAGCGCGCAAAGGCGTGAAAACAAAGCGCAAGGCGGCGGTCGCGGCGGCAGCTGGACTTGAACCTCCTGCGAAGCGCGTGCCGCGGCAAATTGTGACTCTAAAATACGCTAATCGCAGCGTGCCACCCACATTTACTCCAGTGGCGGTTGAAGGCAATGAGGAGCGCGAGCTATTTTGGCTACGCGTGAACCTGCGCGAGTTTCTCCTGCGCTTCGACAAGCTGTGCCGCGTGCCTGCGCGTTATACAGTGGTGCTGAATGACCCTCTTGCGACATGGCCGCCGGACTTGTTCAAGGCCGTGGTTCTTGCCATGCTCAAGCTAATTCAGAACGACGCGGCGCCGTTGCACGCAGGCGTGCGCACATACGCGGCAGAGATTGACCGCCTCGAGGCAACTGACCCGAAGATGTGGGAGTGGGTGCTTGAATTTGTCGAGCAGCTTGATGCGTTTGCCCCTACAGTACCGCCCGCAAACGACCTCGAGCGCCTTGACCTCGTGCGCCGCCTCATGGTTGTGTGCACCGGCACTGAAACCATACGAATCACTGTAATGAGCGACGTGGATCAGCTGAAGCTCGTGGAGAAGGATGCTAGCGACGAGGTGAAGCAGGTGTATGTGAAGCTGAAGGAGACGGAACAGAAGCTCGCCAAGCTGAAGCAGGTCGATAAGCAGGTCTACCGCGAGAAGGTCGCTGCCGCGCAGCGCGCAGCTGACGCGAAGGCGTGGCGCGCTCAGCAACAGCTTTACCAAAAGACGCACAAGTTTAACATGCGTACAACGCCAATGGCCACGGACGCGCTCGGTAATCGTTACTGGTCGTTACAGTACAAATCCAAGGAACATGCGTCATGGGGCGCGTGGATTGTATGCGAGTTCATATACGACCCCTTAGCGCTAGCCGCGTGGTACCAGCGGTTTGGCACGCGAGTCGCACATGTTCTACAGGGTCGTGACGAGATGGTCGCGGAGAAGAACGCCGAGCGCAAGCGGCTGCGCAAAGAGGCGCGGGAGCGGCAGGCCGCGCCCAGTACCGATCAACCCGAGGGCGCGGCTGGCAATGGGGATGGTGACGCAGATGCAGAATCGGAGCAGCGTGCGCACACGAAGCGGCGCTACCCAAAGCTGAAAATTGACTTCCCGAAACCACTATCAGAGCCAAGCATGTACTATGTGGAAGGTCGTGACAACATTGTTCAGCTGGCTGAGTGGGTTGGAGGCTTGCGCGGAGTGGAGCCGAAAATGAAGTCGGATCTAGAGGAGATGGCACATTTTCTCGGTCAAGAAGAGTAAGAACGTCTCTTGGAGACAATCGGGGCACTTCGCAAGCCGTCACCATCGGAGTCGTATGAAGTGCATCACTGGCTTCTCAGGGCGAACTAAAATACATGACGATACGTATCAATACCATAATACTGCGGTCCAGGGCTTTTCTGTAAAACATATTAGATTAAACGAAATTCGTCCGAAAAGCTCTAATGAGCAAGCTTGTCGTGCACCTATAAAACGAGCTTAAAGTCGTTACCACGCGGCCTGGGTGTGCCTACACACTAGTTCTCAATTCGTGGCTTTAAACTCACTCAAAGCCAAGCAGCTTTTTGTCGTACAAGCTAACTCCGTGGGCCACAAAAAGCGCGCTGCGCTTATAGATATTGAGCTAGTCGCCTAGAATCAGACATACTGTAACGGATCTTTATCCACGCGCGAAATACGAATCCGTGGCTTAACACCTTTTTTCATGAGCTCTTCCTGCAGCTGGTGACGCAAGACTGGCAAAAATCCACGCTCCGTGTTTGAATGCCCACAGACAATCACACTGGTGCCAGAATCGCGCTGGTAAAGCATCTCGTGATGCCCGAGCTCACCTGTTAACCACACGTCCGCGTCAACACCACTGAGGACAGATCCGCCGGAGCCAGCGCACAGCGCAATTGTCCGGATCACATCCGTTGTGTGGCGGTTCGCAAGGACGAGCTGCACCGTTTGCAGCTCGAGATGGTCCTTAATGAGTCGCACAAGATAAGGAAGTGGCATGGGAGTCTTCAAAGTAATGAGCCGTCCGAATCCGGCACTCTCCTGACCCGGAAGATCGGTTTTGTGGAGCTGAACCGTTTCCCGCGACGTCTCGTTTTCGCCAGAGTCTGTGATACCGTCGGCCAGCCAGTCATTCACGCCATGTTTGCTCGCGTCCACGGCCGTGTGTGGCGAGTATACGGATATGCCTGCCTGTACAAGCTTCAAAAGCGAGCGGTGCTGCGGATTCTGCGCCGATATGCTCTTGATGCCGCGAAAAATGAACGGGTGGTACGCAATTATAAGGTCCGAGTTCATGGCGATAGCCTCGTCGCATACCTCGCTCGTGAGATCTATCGTCAGTAGTACGCGCGGCTCTGTCTTTTCACTTGACTTAGTGGGTGCAGTTACGGCCGTGTCCAGCAGCAATCCCGTGTTGTCCCACGCGCCATCGGCTAATTGCTTAGGATACAAGCGCTGTAGCGCATCTATCACGGTTCGCACCTTTTGGGCCCGAAGAACCATGATGAGAAGTGAGGAGCTCAGTTTACTCTGCCCCTTGAAGTGTGTCGCCCGATGGCTCTGTCGGTTCCTTCCCCGTACCCCGTGATGCTGCTTCCTCCGTCGGCACGTGCAGCGGGACCAAGAGCCTTTGCCGGTCGGTAAGCTTTCGCTAAGCCTAGGGTCTGTTAGTGTCGGGCAAGCCGCGCGCAGCGTGCCCACTTGGCCAGCTGTTCCAGTTATGCTTTCAGTTCACTACTAAATCACTTTTAACAATGCGGGTGTGAACGACGGCCCTGCAATAAATCCGTTTACGCGGTTCCGAGGGCCATGGATTTAAAGACTCTAGGAATTGACAAGCGAGCAGTACTGAGTAGCGCCCACTGCCGGCGAGGGACCTCGTCTTCCACTTCTGCCGAGCCGAGTCAGCGGTGCATCAAATTTTCGGTCGTCCGCGTCGGGTGTCGCGCCACAAGACGCAGGGCCGATGCTCGAGGTCAGGGGTGATGAGTATAAAATGTTCACGTGCTCAGTGACGTAATTATTACACCGGCTGGAATACTTCGTCTTTTCCCTGGCCAGGCAAAGATCACGGTTACCGTCAAAACCACCAGTTCTGTATATATGCCGTCAGCGAGCACATTCGAGAAGGTTCTGAGAGAACAGCTCGACGCCTCGCATGTTGAAGTCTCAGATACAAGCGGTGGCTGCGGCCAGGCGTTCGAGGTGATTGTAGTTAGCGAGGCCTTCAAAGGCCGTTCGCGCCTTCTACGGCACAAAGCCGTTAACAATGCACTGAAAGACCAGATTGCATCTGTGCATGCTTTTACTCAGAAAACCTTCACTCCTGAGGAGTGGGCAAATAAGCAGCAGGCTACGTAGACGCCAACATTCGCTGCTCTAAAACACCCGCCATTTCAGCCAGCTTCGCGGCAGCTGTTGCAGCGAGCTGCTGCGTCTGCAATTCAGAGCTCTCACGTATGCGTATAGCAATGCGGTCGAGCAGCAAGCCAATATCCACAGCGTACTCCTGGATAATGACCCCTCCAGCTACCGTAACGAGCATCAGTAGACACGTATATAATGCCTCTTCAATGACGATATCACGAACTTCGCGTAAAATTAGCTGCCGCAGCACTGGCCACAGCTCGCCAACCATGTCCGGCATGTGGTGAGTCGGGTATGCCTCGACAACAATTACACCTAGCGTACGCAGCCACTGTGCGTAAATGAGGGCATCGTATGAGCTCGCACGTAGCGGTGGCACGGCCGCTATCAGTGGAAAGAAGAAGAGATGGCTCACGCGCGAGAACTGGTTTTTCTTGCTATGGCTTGTCTCCTGGTGTTGCCGTTGCAGCTTCTTCGATCGTCGTACTACATGACCATCTTCTGGAGCTTCGCTAACTACGAGCTTTGCAATGCTCTCAATTCCAAATCGCGATTTGTCTTCCTGCGAAAAGAACAAACGGTGTAAAGCTGGAGGCAGGCTCTCGAAAGCAGCACTTGTAAAGCCATCAGCGAGCGCGTGCGCGCCGTGAGCAAGCGCTGTGAGTAGGCTCTGCCGCTGTGCGAGTGACCAATCGCCTGTCGCGAACATACGCGTCACTGCTGGTGCCTGTTGCGGATCAGCGGTCACCACAGCATTCAAGAGGCTTTGACGCAGTTGGGCGAATCGAGTTATCGAAAACTTGTCTGTGAGTGCGCACGTAACGCGCAGGAGGTCCGGCGCGTATTGCGCAACTTCTGACCCAAATTCAGATTTGCGGCTGATAAGCCGCGCGCCTGTTGTCAGCCCTGAGTGCACCTCGGAGTACTTGTCACTCTGCAAGTATGAAACAAGGTCTTTGATGTAGAATGGTGGTGGGACTTCTTCGTCCGACTCCTCGTCGTCTTCATCATCATTTCCATTTTTGTCACCGATATCGTCATCACCATCATCCGCACTAGCGCGACCTTCACTAAGCTCATTCCCGGAGTCTGCTGACTTAGTGTTGCTTCCGTTGGGTTGTAATATAGACTGAAGGTATTCAGTTGGCGGTCTCCAAGTGTCGTCCACAGTGTCGAAGCCGAGCCACCACTCATAATCGTCGTAAGTTATTCCAAAGGTGAGCTTTTCGCCAGCCTGTTTGGCAAATGTCTCAGCCACAAGCGTCCCAAGCTTGCGTACGTTCGGTGACGTTGAGCTGAGATGGAGAGAGACACCCTCCAGTAACTCCGGTGAGTGTGACACACGAGCAGCGTCAGCCTGCGTGAGCGAGCAGCAAGATGCCAGCAGGAGCTGGGTTAAAGTTTGCTTCTCCGCGAGCGGTGAGCATTCCATGGCAATTTTGCTTGCCCATTCGCGCACGAGGGACGTTACGAGTGCTGGGAGTGCGCCCGCTTCCCTCGCATGCACAACAGCCGCGCGTAGCGTCATTGTGTCTGCAGAAGTGCGTAAACACGCGCTATATACAAGGTCCGCTTCAATGTCTAGGTCCAAAAGGAGACGCCCTGCTTGTGCAGGAGAGGCCGGCAAATTTGGAAGAAGGCCACGCGCAAGCACAAACTGCTGTTGCGTCCGGCGCAACAGCGGCCATAACTTATGAAGTGCTTTGAAGTACTGCGGATCACTAAGATAGGTCTCTATCAGCACCGTCGGGGCTCCAAGTTTCGCTGTACGATCGAACAGCACCGCGTCTGTAGCCAACTCGGAAGCGGCAATCTCCCTGGCAAGCCATGCCGTGTACCGGTGCGCATCGCCCGCCCAGGAGTTTGTGAGCTTCGAGGCCACGACCGTGAGAATACGTGAGCCGAACAACAAACTCAACGCAGTTTTACGGTTAGACCTTGTGAGCCGTGTCACAAGCGACGGTACTGCAAGAACGCCCTCTAGAACACGAAGCAGAGTAGCCATTTCATGCTGCGATGCGATGGCCAGCCGTGCCATTAGCGTTGAAAGGCCATGTGGGCTACTGAACACCGTAACAAATGCGTGGAGCGCAGCAGTGTCGTTGCCGAATAGCGGAATCAGCGATCTCGAGAAAATTGTTGCGAAAACTTCGAGCCCTAATGCAGATGGGCTTGTGTTTAGATTCTCGTCGGACCAAATTCGGAAGTCTGCGAGCGCAGCTAGGAGCTCCGGGAGTGGCGGCTGTGCATCAAGGCGAGCCACGATGGCGCGAGCATCCGTAACATTGCGCGAGGCAGAGCTAGAGAAACTCGGTTCAGACATAGCGTGAGAGGTACTAGCAAATTTATTCAGTGTTTGTGTCCGAGCGGGGCTGCAAGCCACAAGCCCCTACTATAGTAGTGGTAGTGCGTGCAGTACTGTTTTGAACTATGCAAGCTGCACACTCACAGCACGTGCTCAGATCGAGTCGGGCTAGACGTACCGTGGAGTCTCATGGGGACACCTTCGTTTTCCTGGGATTTTTTGAGTGAATTTGTGTGTGACACATTAATTGTGGTACAGTCACTTGAGCGAAGAAAAAAAATGAGCTACCATTTGAGCGAGACGCACAAAGAGTTGATGCACAGCGACCTCCAGTCGTATGACCCAGAGGTCGCAAAGATCATTGAGAACGAGATTCAACGCCAACGCGAGTCCATTGTGCTCATTGCGAGCGAGAACCTCACTTCGCGCGCCGTGATCAATGCTGTCGGCACTCCTATGTGCAACAAGTATTCCGAGGGCTACCCGGGCGCTCGCTACTACGGCGGCAACCAAAACATTGACGAGATCGAGACGCTTTGCCAGAACCGCGCGCTGGAGGCTTTCCATCTCAGCCCTGAGCAGTGGGGAGTCAACGTTCAGACTCTCAGCGGTTCGCCTGCAAACCTGCAGGTCTATCAGGCCCTCATGCCTCCGCACGGCCGCCTCATGGGTCTCGATCTGCCGCATGGCGGGCACCTTAGCCATGGTTACCAAATCCCAGGCAAGAAAATCAGCGCCGTCTCTACGTACTTTGAGACGATGCCTTACCGTGTTGACCTTAAGACCGGTCTGATTGATTACGATCGCCTTGAGGAGAACGCAGAGCTGTTCCGCCCGAAGGTCCTTGTTGCTGGTACCTCCGCTTACTGCCGCTTGATTGACTACAAGCGCATGCGCGAGATTGCCGACAAGGTTGGCGCGTACCTTGTCGTCGACATGGCGCACATTTCTGGACTCATCGCCGCAGGGGTCATCCCGTCGCCGTTTGAGTACGCGGACGTTGTGACGACGACGACGCACAAGTCTCTGCGCGGCCCCCGTGGTGCGATGATTTTTTTCCGCCGTGGCTCCCGCACTGATGCGAAGGGCAAGAGCGTGCCTTACGATCTTGAGCAGCGCATCAACTTTTCTGTGTTTCCTGGCCACCAGGGTGGTCCGCACAACCACACAATCACGGCCCTCGCTGTTGCGCTCAAGCAGGCGGCGACACCAGAATTCCGCGAGTACCAGGAACAGGTGCTCAAGAATGCTAAGGCGCTCGAGCGTGAGTTCAAGCGCCTTAACTACCGGCTCATAAGCGATGGCACGGACTCGCACATGGTGCTTGTGTCGACGAAGAAGGAGAAGGGTGTTGATGGTGCTCGTGTTGAGCATGTTGCCGAGCTCATCAACCTTGCTATCAACAAAAACTCGATCCCTGGGGATACCTCTGCCCTTTCTCCCGGTGGTGTGCGCATCGGTGCGCCCGCCATGACGACGCGCGGCCTTGGTGAGGAGGACTTTGTGCGCATCGCGAACTACATTGACCGCGCTGTGACCTACTCGAAGGAACTGCAGACCTCGCTGCCGGACAATGCGAACCGCCTGAAGGATTTCAAGGCCGCTGCTACAGCTGACAAGGATGGCCAGCTCGAGCAGCTGCGAAAGGAGGTCAGCGCATGGGCGTCCTCGTTCCCGCTCCCCTACTAAACTTATACATACATTTTCATTAATTGATCGGCCCTACCTATACTTGCTGATTCACTGATATTCCACAAAGATCGGGCAAGTCTTCATCGATTGGGACTTAGCCAACTGCAGATAGAAAGTCAGGACGTAGTACATGCAAGGAGGCTTTACCTCGGCGGAAGCTTTGTCAATGGATACGAGCGCTTTGTGCAAAAAGTGAATACCCTTTCGATTCCACTGATACTAAATCTAGTATCTAGAAAACTAATCAGGCACAGCCTGCCGCGCGCCTGCTAAGCTTTGCAGACAATTCTTTGACTACCGCGCACGGTGGCCTCCTTTCGTGCGCACTCATTACATGAGCAAACCAGTCCTCCGTGTAGTTGCCAGACTGCGACAACAATCTACAGAAACGCGATTACAGTTACATCAATAGGAAAGTATGTGGTACATAGCGTACGCTCATAAATAACAATCAAAGGAACGGCAGGGCCGCTCGGTCTCCATCGCCGGCCTAGTCTAGCAAACGCAACTTAATAAAGCCTAGAACACGTTGGTGAGGAAGCAATCGATGGCTCAACGCACGAGCGTTGCCACCGGCACAACAACCACCACAATAATGACAATGATCACAAGCCCAATCAGGCACATGCGCATCTTCATATCCTTCCACCACATTTGCTTGCGCACACGGTTCGCGCCGCTGTGAAACCCAGCAGCTGAAGCTGCCAGATTGTCTGTCTTGTCCTGCAGGTCGTCAAGGCCGCGTCCGCGCGCCGCAACGTTGTTGATGTTTTCTCGCATGATACCAACGGTGTCATCGATTTGCGCTTGAATAGCCGCCGTCCGGGACTCGCCACCCGTGTGCGAGGCGGGAATGTATGGATCGTATGGCTCAGCGCTAGACATTTGAAGTTGTTTTGCCTTCGGCTGGTGTGCTGCTGGCTGGAGTTCACTTAGCCTTCTCACAATGCGCTGACTCAGTTTTGCTCCATGATACGTCAAACCCCTGCAGAAGGTGGGTCGGCGGGCCGCGCCAGCCCCGGTCGTATTAGTAGTGTTATCACGGAGTAGTCTAATTGCGCGCCTGAGGCGAGCGCCTGACTGCCTTTACGCGAAGGCGCCGCCGTGGAGAATCTAGTGACGCGCGCGTCGGCGTGGCCCTCCCTTCCTAGCGTATGAGCACAGATACCCACGATGAAGGGGATCAGTCACAACAAGTATTTTTACAAGCGGTTTTAGCCTCTCAGTTTCTGCCTGAGAATTTACTTGAACAGGTCACGAACACGCTAAACCAGCGCGTACCCGAGGCAGAACAAACGCCGCTAGAGGAACGTGTTGTGCGCGCAAATGAGGTGCTAGATGCCGTCGATATGGAACTTTTGCGCGTTCGCAACGACTTCGAGGCGGGTGCGTATTACTACATACTTCTAAATAAGACGCCGCTCGCACCGGGCGCAGACCGCCGGTTCCTGACGCCGCCGCAAGCTGCGCAGTTCAAGGATATTCTTGATATCATGTTTGCGGACTCGCAGTGCGAGGGTATCACGCCCGCATCCGATCTTCCACTGGATCGGTTCCCCAGCCGCGACGACATTGTTGACAAGCTCGTGCAGCAGCGCTGGCTGGAGGACCTACCCGACAACGATGGGAGTCGCGCCCGGCGCGTTTTTATCAGCGTGCGCTGCCTCCACGAAATGCAGCCGTATCTTGCGGAGCGTTACGGCGGGCGGACAATGCACCGCTGCATAGGCTGCGAGCAGTGGTTCCTAGCTGGCCGGTTGTGCACGAACAGTGCATGTGACGCGCGGCTGCATGGCCGCTGCTATGAGGCGTACTTTCGCAGCCGCGGAGAGGAAGGCGGGGCATGCAGCAAGTGTGGCAGTGCGATTTAGTGCTGCTCCGGCGAGCGGGGATTCCTCTTCTTGATTGTCTACAGATAACTTCTTGTGTAATGGGAAACCTGGCCCCTATTCTTTTCCCCACCCGCAAAGGGTGAGGGGGGTGCTGCGTCAGGTCAGGCACATGGTTTGCTCATGCGCGCGATTTTGCAGCTCCTGCGCATATTGGTGTTTCAAATTTGCGACCTTTTTCTGCGCTGTTTCAGTAATGCACTATGCGAGGCGTGTTCGCTGCTGGTGCATATGCACAGTAGTGCCCTGCGATTGTAAGGGTAGGAATGCAAATGACGGCGAGATGGAAGTAAACGGTGATCAGGGGAAAGAAGAGACCTGCGGCCTGAAGTGCCATGACTAGTGCTAAGAATTTTGCTGAGGATCCTTCAAATTTCCCGTTTTGCGAAACAGGCGCGAGCCTGCCCGATGTGCTTCTAGCAACGCGAGGAGAAGAGCTATGGTTGCAACTTGAGTTCAATAATGACAAGACTTGGGCAAGCAGGGTTTGATACGTCGCAGCAGAACATGCACAAGAGCGCATATGTGTGACTTTTAGATCGGGTAAAAAGGCGCTTTCCGTATTAGCTGACCAGCGCGTCGATCCCTCACTGGTGTACTTACCGGACCAATCGCCGTCCGCGCCTCAAAACACATGATATCGGGCCGAGCCGTAAGACTTGCCGGCCGTGCGTTGCTGTGTGGCTTTGCGAGACCAGTACAGATCAACTACACCAGTTTTTGGCAATACTGTGGGGTTAGATACACTAAATGAGACATTTCCATAATTTATGCCGCGAGCTTATGTCGTCGAGTTCTGCAAGGTGGTTGCATTATCCATGGGGGGCGAGGTTTGTGAAAGTCGGCACAAAAACCCAACCCATGACAGCTGACATTGTACCCTGCATACGTGCATGGCGTTGTGTCGTCGGGACCCCACCCCGATAAGTTTTGGAACTCCTCGACCCTAAACGGCCGTTGAAGAAATACGCGGTTTGCAGGCATTTCGTATACTTGTTTAGCATAAGCTTCCCGCCTATCGCGCTGCTGCCGCCGCATCTCTGCCTTGCGCCCCGCTGAACGCCTTCATTGCTATCGAGCTGCATTCTTTCTCCGCAGCTACGCGCACCTTGCAGCTAGCTGCCCGCAAAACCTTACACACCACTGGTCACAGGCTTCCGCGGTGCTTCACGTTCAACGGCTACAACCCGTCCCTCTAATGAGGTCCGACTGCGCCTCAGCCCAACAGGCTGGCGGTAGAGCGAACCGCACACCATCGCCCGAGCTGCGCGTTTCGGTTTCTGCGTCGGCTCGCTTTAATGCGAAGCTGAAAATTAACAGCGCGTCGGCGGAGATTATCGATGCGACTGCTGCAGCGATTCTGCTGAAGCAGCCAAACCACGAAATGGATTTCTACGAGCTTGCAACCGCCGTCTTCAACGAGTTTGGCGTGGACGGCGTTCGACGACTTCACATTACGAGGTGCATGCTCCGCTTTCGCAAAGATCTCGAGGCTGCTCGCGACCGCGACGCATTTCTGCGCTCCTGTGTCTACGGCGGACACCGCCTTGTTCCGAGCCTTGTTGATGCCTCGTTCATGCAGTTTATCCTTCGCCTGCTCTCGCTGTTCCCAGAAGGGCTCACGGAGCAAGAGATCGCACAGTACTGGCTTCAGCAGCACGTTGTCTGGTTTGGCGACTCTTATCGCAAGACAGTCGCTACGCTCGGCGCAGAGATGCTACATCCTGTACTTAACAGCTTGCTCGCGCACCAAAAAGAGTGGGACATTGGTCTTGTAGAGCAGCTCATGCCTGACGACACCCACGATGACATACGGTGGCAGAGTATCTCACCTTTTGACACGGCGCCAAAGCCTATCATCATGCCGTCGATTCTACTCGAGGACTTTCCTGAAACGGAAAACCATCCTGTAGAGGGCTCGCTGTCGTATTACCTGCCACCATATAATAAGTTTTTCCTCGCGACACCGAACGCTGCCGATGAGAGCTTGCAGGCCGAATTGGTCGACAAGGGCCTGGCAAACACCTACAAGAAGAGTTGACGGCTAAATAAAAATAGTATTACAATGCTTGCGTCTGTTTTTAGGTCTGCAGATTCGACTTAGCGCCAAAAGGCATAAAACTTCTGCTACAAGGTCCGGAACCACCCACTCCCGAGCGAGATGAATACCAGCGGGCATCGTTGGTGACTCAAAAATCAAAAATCTGAGGACCCTCTTCCACATAGCAAGAGTTAAGGGTGACAATCTTTCTAATCGGTGGCAAGACGCTCCAGAAGGTGCTGCACTCCAAGCTCCTGGTACTGCTGCCGCGTGATCCAGGTCGACTCGTCGAACTCACTAAGCGATGCAAGCACGCTAGCACCAGTCCATACAGGATGCTCGCGTGGGTGATGAATCGTCAGCATGTAGTTCGGCAACAGCTGTTGTAGGTCGTTTTCTACGCGTCGCGAAAGGCCAGCCATATGAGACGACCCTCCATGCAGTACAACGTTCGACAATAGACTTAGAACGACTTCCGGTGGTGCGTCCACCTTCTGGACCGTGTTATAGATAACCTCGCTGAGGCCGAGGCTGTTCAGCCCCGGCATTGTGCCGTCAGGCAGCCCGGAAATAGTTGGATTAAACAACGCCTCAACGGCCACAAGCCGCTCATGGCCTAGTAGTAGACTGTAACCCGACGGGAACTCGTATAGCCGCGTGCCGCGAATTTCGGGTCCGTTCAGCGGCGTCGGGCTGGTGACGCAGCACACGCGCTTGAAGTCATCAAGAAGGCGGCTTAGCTGGTAACTGTGGAAGCTGTCCGTCCCGCGCGAGCCGATCTTAAAATCTGACTGCGAGCTCACTGGAACGTTCTGATCGAGGCCGTGCCGCTTCTCCTTGACCTGGTACTGCGGTATGATCTCGTCACGCGCATGGTCGAGCTGCTGCAAAATGTGCGCGTCTACAAAGTCCCCAGCGAAGCGCGAGTGTGTTGCTGCCTTAGAACGTACGATGCCGTCTACAACGGGCGTCGCGGAGACCATTGCCGCGCCTACACTCACAACAAGTGCATTTGCACGGCCGGATTCAAACGTTGCAGCAAGCGGCGCCTTTACCAGCTGAAATAGTGGCACATTCAGGCCTTCGAACACTGTCTCAAGCAATTTTTGCCGGCTTGCAGCGGGGTTCCACACTTCCTCGGTCACAGTCAGCGGCTGCTCGTCCAGTCGAAACCCGAGGCTCTGCTCTGCCAGATTTGTCCACAGACCAGTCGCCACATCGAAATCATGGACAACACCATCAATCACAGGTGTCCATACCTCGGCGCCCTCAGGCGCAGGCGCGCTTACGGGAATGTGGTACTCTGTCGACTCGCCAACGCGCATCACGGCGCTCGGCACAACACAGTGTGGCGTTACGTCGCCGGCTATACCGAACCGTGTGGTCCGTGACCCAGGCTCGATGACAACCCCAGGAACGTCTTCTTGCGTCATAAAACTACACCGACTGTGTATGTCCGCTGCACGATCTGTTTATGGAGCTCGCGCGCTGGAAGTGATCTCATGTCAGCAGCATGACAATATGGTGGAGTTCGACGCTGCTAGGCTTCAAACGAGGATTCAGTGGTTTTTATCAGGGTGGGCCTCGTGAGTGAGGGACGGAGCACAAGCGCAGCCCTCACATTTTTTCGGGTGACTCTTATTTCCCAGGAGCTTTATCGTGAGCGGGCTCCATTACCGCTGTTAGAGTTCACGCTCGCTTTCTATTCTCTCGCATCCTCCGCAGAGCTCGCACCAGAATACCGCTGAGGATTATGCGCACTTGAATTGAGAAGTTCTAGCACCCTCTCGGTCACTGTGTTCACGCGAAGTTTGTGGCTGTGGCAAACCTGAGCATTGATCCAGGGCTAGGGCAATATCGGTTTGCACATTACAAAAAAAACCGCTTGCACACACGCGGCGGAGCACTACTTGCGTATTGTAATGGCTGCCGTTCCAAGCAACTTCGACCCCGAACAGGCTGAGAACCTTGAGGACATTGAAAAGCAGTTTGCTGTCAAAGCTGTGGAGCACGCGTCCACCTACTGGAGCCTGCTTGAGAAGTTCGGGCCCTCGCGCCTGCAGCTCACTGGTGTCGACAACGAGCTCTATGACGACCTCGTGGAGACGTTTCCTGAGTTCCTTGAGGACCCCAATAATGCCAAAACTCTCAACGAGGATGCCATGAAGGGTAAAGAGGGCAAGGCGAAGTGGTTCAAGTTTGCAAAGAAATATGAAACGAAAGTCCCTGACTATAACTTTGGCACACTGCTCCGCGTCGATAGCTCTGGTGAGTACAACCAAGAAAATACTTTGTTCGCCTTCCGTGTCCAGTTTGACGCTATTGAGATCTTCCGCAACCGTCACGGTCTCAACGACTGGATTCACAAGTCTTGAATTACAAGACGCTGTGTAAATAGTACAAACGAGAAAGGTCGCTAAGTATATATTTTTGATGCCCGCAAGGGCTGTGGAAATTCTTTAAAAGCAGGCGAGGTCCACGGACCATGATACCCAGGCTTCGATTTCTGGCGCGAGTCATGCTGTAAGTGAACTTGTTTTACTTGCAATCGAGAATTCGTCGTGCCACTGTTAGTCAAAACCATAAGCAACACGGACTTGCGGTGGTGTGGCCTTCAACATCTCTGCGGCATTTTCAATTGTTCTCTGCACGAGCATGATATCGTCAGGCACAATTTGCAAATTGTACATTTCGGCACATACACTGAAAAGCTGGCTTGTCGAGATTCTTTGCTCTACGGACCCGCCTGCAGTATTACTCGACATTTTCTGAATTTGCCCGATGATGAGAAGCCAGTCCAGTGACTGGGCCTGCAGAAGCCACGCATTCAGGTTATTCACGGCGTGTGTGAACGCGGGAATCGTTTGTAATACTGCCGCCTCAAGCTGCTTTGGTCGCTGTGAGAGATCGCTCTTCGCCATGCGATCAATCAATTCGAGATGCATAACCAGGAGCCGGAACCGTTCGCGCGTTTGCGGCTCTAGCGAGCTCATGTCAATAGTCCGCTGGTACTCCCGAATGGCTACACTGTCAAACGCGCGCCTTTCGAGAACAAACCGCTCTACTTCTGAGGCTTTCTCAATCCCCCACTGAAGCCTTTCTTCGATTGCTCTCATTGCCGCGGTACCAGCCGCTGCAAACAGATTCTTTCCCTGCTCTTTCAGCGACATTAGCGCGCTGCAGTCGAGGGGCAGCTTCTTGATTTTGCGCAAAACTGCGTGAATCCAATCGAGAGCCTTGTTCACATGGCCTAAAAAGGGTCGCATCTGGGGGTAATAGGGCATTAGGGGCTCCAAGCGGCTGACAAGACTCTCATCTGGCTTCTGGCCGTTGCTGATAGCATTGATTACCTCTCCCCAAATAAGTTGTGCATTCAGCATCTCTGCTGCCAGGTGCTGTTGAGCAGACTCGACACTCCCCTGGTTGTCTAGTACTCCCACCCCTTGATTGAATTGCTGGCGCACGTCCTCAAGAGGCTTAATTTGTGACCCAGGCTGCAATAAAATGAGCCAGGCATGCATATTTTCCACTGCCATTCTCAAATGATGCGCAGTCTGTTGGCTGTCGAGCGTTTGTGGGGCTTGCTCGGCCAAGGAGACCAGTGCCGCCTCGGTGGGTAGTTTTGCATCTGCAAGACAATTCCGAGTGGATGTGTTCCATTGCTCGTGTACGTTCGTTTTCTGAGCCTCGCCCTGGATCAAGTCGTCAAAAAATATGACCACGTCGGAGTACCGCGTGATAAACTCAACCTCATCATGTTTCGGCATCTGTTGAAAGTACGCTTCAGGCGACCACGGCTTTCCGTCCACAAGCAACCACGAAAAAAAGCGTTTTGCCCCCGTGGCACTGCAAACTATGGATGCTGATTGCGGAGCCGCCGGCGAGCGTTTCATCGCAGTCGTTTTCGATAGGACCGTCAGCTCCCGCTCTCGCAAGGTTTCCGCGGCGGCTATTATTCGTGCGCGTACTTTCTTGTCCAAGGTAGCTTTTGCTGCCTCATACACCAACCGCTGGATGCAGAACCGCATTTTCCGGTTCATATGCTCAGGCTGCAGCGCCTGTTCTAACCAATCGAACCACGGGAACAAATTGACGGATTCCAGAACGCTGTACGTGTGACACCAGTTCAAAGTCCGCATGTTCGAAAAGACGATAACGAGCTCACCACACTCCTGGTCGGCAAAAACGCCCTTATCAGTGTACCACGTTCGTGCACCACCCTCCACAAGCGAGTGGACCGTGAACGCAGACATAGGAGCTGTGGCCCATTCTTGAGTCGCAAACTGATGGCCGACATGCAGACGAGGGACGACTAGATCATCAATGTCCTCGTGCACATGCTTTGCGAGGCCGTCTCCATGAAAAGGAAGATCAGACAGTTTCCAGGCGTCTTGTGAAATGCGCAATCCGTAATCATAGGGGGTGGTTGTTACCACAGGTTCTGGGAAGGGAAACAATAAAACACCAGGGCGTCGTGCTAATTGCTCCGTCTCGAAAAATGCCGGAAGCTGCCAGTACCTTGCCTCTTTCTCTTCAATGGAGGCATCAGCTTCCGCGAGCGGCATGACGTTTCCTTTTTGCCGAAACGACTTCAGTGTATAGGAGGGGCCCTGCTTTCGGCTCTCGTCTAGAACAACGATCTCGCGCTCCTTGGCCACATTGTCGCCAAGCGCATCCACAATAATGCCATTCGGAAGAACACGTACGCCCTCTCGCGGCTTTGCGGGCCGAGCCTCATCTTCCACTTCAAGTCGTGGGATCGTATGCGGGCTCAACTCCACTCCATTCTCTTCTAGAAATGCCTCAAACGGCTGTATGGCACGCGTGTATGCTTGCCGCAGCGTAGACGACAGTGTGGGTAAAGTCTGACTTGCGTAGCCAAGCTCACGGCCAATCTGGGCCCATTCCTTCCGTTTTACAACCTCTTCCAGACCGCCTCTTATCCGCACACTGCGAAACAAGCGGTACAAATCTACGGGCCTCCGATCAAACGTGGGAAGTTTTTGAAGACGCCGCTTGCCCTTATCAACTGTTGCAGTCGCGTGGAACCGGAGGATTGCGCGAAAAAAGCCCTTGCGCACAGCGTGCATATCGAAGTGCGTAGCATCGTCAGGCTGCATAAATATTTGCTTCTCTGTTTTGAATCCTGATATGTCTTGACCAAACGGAATGCGGTCACGGCGATAGCCTTGCGGAGGCACAACTCTTACCAGTCCATACGAGCCAAATTCAGATGCAGCTCTTTGCATGAACTGGTAAGGTTGATGAAATTCTTCAAGCGTGGGTCGCAAAACAGGGGCTGGCGTGCTTGCAAAAACACTTGACGTTCTTTGAGGTAACAGCTCGGTAGGCGCCACCGTGTCTGCCCCTAGAAGTTGGGGTGTTGTGCGTACCTTCATTTGAGGATATAAATATGGATAATCCAAATTTTGGCTCGTGCTTCCCTTTAAGGGCGCAGGTGCTGCCGGCGGAATGCGGCATGTCTTCTTCTCTTGGACAGCCTGTTTTTCTTCTGGAGTGAGACTTGGCCTCCTTGGAGTCGCAGCTGCTGCAGGCACACTTGCAGTAGGTTCTTGCACATCGTCTTGAGAGATTGCGGCCACTAATTCAGTGGAGCCATGAAATCGGGCAAGCGCTAATGCTTGTGCTTGCTGTTGCGCGAGCTCCTGCGCCTTATCCCGAGGCTTCACAGTCAAGTAAGTTAACGGATCGGCCCCATCAGGCACATTTGGCGCAACGATTGTGACCGCTGTGAATCTCATTTAGTCTTCTCCCAAATGATTGGCAGTTGCTTCACGAGCAACCCCGGTATTTTACAGAAGGTGCACAAATTTTGTGAGGTGAAGCCGCGGCGAAGCTTTCCTGGCTCGCGCGAACTTTGAGTCTTAGAGCGCGCGACACTGATGGCCTGTGTTAGTCATTCATGCTACTAATATTACTAATTAAGAGCTCACTCGTTCGGTGAGCCGCGTGTGATCCCTATTTCCTAGAGCAGTAAATCAAGCAGTCTATCAAAAATACGCAGTTGCATGTGGGGCGCAATTGTGAATCAATGAACTTATCTGTTCATTCTTAATCGTTATGGTGCTTCAATACATATAAATTCTGTTTTGCTAGAATAAATCACTTCAATTCAAATGTAGGATGGACCCCAAGATCAGTTAATCTACCAGTTAGAGCCCGAATTCCCACTGTTGTTTCCGCTGCCGAAGCCTCCCGACGAGTTACCACCAGAGCCGTAGCTATCAGAGTTGCCACCGAACCCGCCAGAGCCAGAGCCACTGTTTCCGCCGAAGTTGTCCGAGTTACCTCCGAATCCACCTGACGAGTTACCTCCAGAGCCATAGCTATCGGAGTTGCCGCCGAATCCGCCCGACGAGTTGCCGCCTGAGCCGTAGCTGTCGGAGTTTCCTCCGAAGCCCCCAGAACCGGAACCTGATCCACTGCTTCCACCGTAGTTACCGCCGGATCCGCTATTAGAGCCGTAGCTATCAGAGTTACCACCGAAACCGCCGGACGAGCCACCAGAGCCGCCGCCCGAGCCGTAGCTATCAGAATTGCCGCCAAATCCTCCAGAGCCAGAGCCGGAACCAGAGCCGGAACCATAGCTGTCGGAGTTGCCGCCAAAGCCGCCCGACGACGAGTTCCCACCAGAGCCGTAGCTATCGGAGTTGCCGCCGAAGCCACCCGATGAGTTGCCGCCGGAGCCGTAGCTATCGGAGTTACCACCGTATCCGCCCGAGCGCGAGCCAGAGCCAGAATTGGAGCCGTAGCTGTCGGAGTTTCCACCGTAGTTACCACCAGAGCCCGAGTTAGAGCCGTAGCTATCAGAGTTTCCGCCGTAGTTAGACGAATCGTTGCCGCCCTGGTAGTCCTTGTTAGAGCTATTGTTGCCGCCGTTGTTGCCGTGCGCCAAATTCTGCACGTCGTTGGCAGCCTTCTTCACGTTGTCCATGAGTCCCATTTTGAAGTTGTTGTTGTAATTGCTATTATCACTGACAATTAAAGAAATTATAACACGTATTTATATACCTGGACGCGGGCGAGCTTCATGACATTACACGTGGGGAACTATAGCAACGGTGCATTCTCATTACTATTTGCCGCATACAACCCTTACCTTATGTAACGCACCTCATGATAGGTCTCTTCCGTGAAACGCGCTGGGGCGTGCTTAAGCAGTGGCGCTCACGTCAATGGACTCGCCAATTGAGCCAAACAAAAATGTGGAACTTTCGGGTATTGGAAAGGTCGAAGTCGTAGCCGAGCGCGTCCTCTTTCTAGAACGAGCGTCGAACCTCTCGTCTAAGAACGTGGCTACCGTGGAATTGGGTTAGCATAACCTGCTTATTGACAGCTGCGCCTACGTCAGATTACTGACTAATATATCTTAATTGTCTAAGAATGGTACTCGCAGCATATTTAAGTTCAGAAAAGTCCGCCAGATTGCTCTTGAAAATAGACTAGAGGTACGCAAACAGGTTGAGTGCCACCTTGAGCGTTTAATCTCGTCAAAAGACTAAATGCGGCTGTTCATTGACTGTCTCTCAAGCTGTCGTTCCCGTTTACCTAAGCTCACAGTCAGGGATCAGCAGGAGAGAGGCTTCATGTGACACGCGCGTCATAATTACCGCGCATCACGAGCAACAAGCCGGCAAGGGGTGTTTACAGCCAGCGCGGGGTTCGAGGCCGATTGCCCTAGGCTGTGTAGCAACATTGACACGCACGGCAACGATACTTCCGGCCAGATGAGTTCGCACTAGTCTATTGCCAGCATTCACGTAATCAGATTGCTCAAGGAGACGTGTAACAGGAGTCTCCCACAGGCGCTAACCGATTGATCTCAATTTACTCCATATTATTGCTCGCCAAGTCTGTATCCGTTTCATGAGATTTCAATAACCGAACTACATAATGGGGTGCGTAAAAGACAGATAATAATGATAATAGCTACAAATTAGATCCAGCTAGAATGGGTTTCACTCGGATTGGCGCAAGGCGATATCGCCTTATTTCTTGAGGAAATTCTTCGCCTTGTCTACAATGCTTCCGCCCGACTTAGAGTCGCCACCGGAGCCCTCTGTCTTTTGGTAATCCTTGTAAAGCGTCTGTGCGGACTTCTCACCCTTCTCCTTGTTGTCGGAGCTCAGACCTTTGCCCGAAGAGTAATCAGAGTAGGCGCTCTTGCCTACATTGGCGGCATCCTTGAGATCTTGCTGGTTGTTAGACATTGTCGATATGAGATTGGCTTGATGATGATCTTATGCCAAGAGGGAACTGATGTGAGCCGTTCTCCGCTCAATATTTAAAGTGTACAATCGCATTTAGGGCAAGGGCTCATGCACGCAACGTTCGGCCCGCGCACGATTGCGAGCGTAGCGCCCCTAAGCAAGGCCAAATAGCCATTTGCGCCGTACGCGCGGACTTGTCGCAACCGCCGTGGGATCGTAAACCTTAGCGCTGCGCCAGCCCCACACGAGGCCCAGCTCATGGGCAAAGATTTCACCAAAACCAAGCATGACGCCATTTATGAATGGAAAGAACAAGCTGACAACGGCGCGTTGCGCGATCCCGCTCCAGCGCGATGGCGTGGGAGCGAGAACAACGGCGTTGTCTTCCGAGTCGCTACTGAACTCCAAGGAATCCATCGCAAGGGGCTTTCTAGAGGAAGTTCGAGACTGGTAGATGTAACGCACTCTACCGCATCGCGAGGGCAACAGTATCACGTAGGTAAGCGGGCCGCTAGCAGCGCCCCCGTAACGCGTATCCTGCTCCCCTGGCGCGGACTAAGTGCTCTTTCCCCGAGGACGCGACGTGTTTACGAGGCTTAATTACTCTCATTCACTGTGCCGCTGAACTGTAATGAGCACAGCCACCCCTGAGCCTGCGCTGGCGCAGTCTCCGGCTACAGTTCCTGATGCCTCGGCGAACTACACACGCTTCCTTGCGTGGAAAAAGAATGCACAGCACCTCTATGAGACTCTATATGCTTTTGAGCTGCCGTGGCCGAGTCAAACCGTGCAGTGGATTCCAGAAATCATAACAAAGCAAGCGCGTCAGCCTGCAAAACATGGGCCGGTTGCAGAACCTGCTGCCGCCCGAAGCGGCACGAGTACAACTAAGAAACAGCGACTCGTGCTGGCCACGAGCACTGGCGGCCAAGCGCAGGAATATCTTCGTATTGCTGAGCTTAACGCACCTGAAGTGACTGCACCAAGCTCGCTTGTTGATTACGATGCGGACTCGGGAACAATTGGCGGTTACCAGCCCGCATACGCGGCAGACGTTGAAATTGTGCAGCGCATCCACGTCCAAGGCACTGTTCTACGTGCACGACACATGCCGCAGAACCCAAATATTTTGGCAACAATTGCTTCCACAGGCCAGGCGGCTATCTGGGATATCACAAAATTCCCTTACAACCCTGTAGCGCACTACGTACCAACAACGAGTCTTATTGGCCATGAAGAGGAAGGGGTCTGTCTGGCGTGGTCGCCCACCATCGAAGGGCAGATTGCTACAGGGGATGCGGCGGGCCAAATTCTTTTGTGGGACCTTCGGCGAGACTACGATTCACGCACGGGCACGATGAACCCCATCCAGCGGCGCCATCACACTCAGGGGACAGCCGTCAACGACGTTCAGTGGCACCCGCGGCGCCCAGCGACTCTGGCGAGCGTTGGAGACGATGGTTTTTTACTTGTGCACCAAACAAACACAAAGGCCGAGGAGCTGATTGTGAAGCAGCGTCTTGACGCCACGCCTACGTGTGTTGCGTGGAACCCCGTAAATGAGTCGCTTGTTGCTGTGGGCTTTGAGACAGGCCGCATCGAGCTATGGGATCTGCGCAACGTTTGCACTATGATTGCCGCTTTTGAAGCGCACGCAGCATACGTGACGGCGATCCACTGGAACACATGGCACCCTTCAATCTTTGCGTCAGCGTCCGAGGATTGTACTGTCCGTGTGTGGAATGCTGTGCATTTTGGCGGTGCGCCCTTGTTCTCTCACGGCGGCCATACTTCGCCCGTCACGGATGTTGCTTGGAATCCAGCTATGCCTGCGATGCTGGCATCGGTGGCTGAGGACAACGGACTTCATATATACCGCCCAGGCGCGGACCTCATTGGTTTTTAGCGAGAGCGTCTCGCCGCAGCGATTGCGTAAGAGAGGTTGTGGAACGCGCAGCGGGTTCTGCACTAGAGGCTCCTGCAACCTCAGCGTGATCTACTACTGCTGTCGTGCTAGTGATATAACTGTGGTTTCCATCTATTGGATAGTAGGCCCGCGTGTCACGGGCATAGCGAAGTCGTCCAAATTCCTTTACAGACACGAGAGGAAGCTCGACTGATTTACAGCACTCTAACCTTGGCTCGATCTTAGCAATAAATAACAATAAATAGTGTTTGTTTAGCCCCCAAACCGAACCATGTTTTGCTCACGCGTGAGGCCACTGGGTGCCTGGCGAGCCTTCATTTTGCGAATGCGCTGGCCGCCACGTCGACTCGCCTTCTTATCGACCGGCTTGGGTAGCGCGCGATGCTGCAGGGAGGGTGGCGGAGCAAGCAGCTTGTCTAGTCGTGCCTCAATCTGGCGCCGCCACAACCGGCCTTGATTCCCGCTCGCGTCAGAGCCACTGTGGTCCATGCGCGCAGCGAGTACCACTTTGGAGGCCACCGCACGCATTGCCTGCTTCTTGTACTGCGCAGGCACCTCGTCCACGAGCTTGTCATCTAGCAGAGGGGACGACCGCACTGACACGAGATTGGCGGGGCTCGTGGCGCCCAGCTGGCGCAAGCCACCTGTCTTTGAGAGAAGCCGCGCCGCGACATAAGCGTCAAGAATCTGCGCTAAATTAGGAGCATTTCTGGGCAAGCTCGCGGCCGCCTCTGACGTCCGTGCGTGCAGTTCGGCACTCAGCGTCACAATTTGTGCAGCGACATCTTGAGTCTCCTGCCAAGAAGGTGAACAGAGAGCACTGCCAGGGTCCTCAGCGAGGGCGAGCCGTATGGCTAGTGCTTTAGCGCTGCCCACCTCAGCACTGAGGGGATCTGACGTGCCGGCCTCAACAGAGTGAGCCTCGTTACCCAAGAGAGCCACGACTCGCGCTAATTGAGTCGCTGAGAGTTCAATCTCGTGCAGCCGTGGCGCGCGCGGAGCGTATGCATGCTGCAGCTGGCGCGCTAGGGCGGCTATGTCTGTCTCTAGCTGGGCATCTCGGCTCAAAGCGGTATTCTCCCGAGAGGGACTATCACTGCTTGCGTCTGCGGGTCTGCCCTGTGGTTTGCTCGCCTCTTCATCGCTGATATCTGCCAGCAGTGCTTCTATATCTGTGTCCATGAGCTACTAAACAAATAGTTGAGGCTCGCTGAATAAACAATGCCCGCTGTAATTATCAGGTGGTGGTGGGGTGCCTGAGATCTATCTATACAAGTCTATATGTGTATACAAATATATTTTAGGTCGCATCAGTACAGGCAATGTGTATATACAGTGCCGACTCATGGAGAGGGGAGGTTTCAGCGCGGCAGATGCTTTTAGATTCCGTGCTGAAATGGCGGTATAGACATTTGGCTCTGATGGCGCGCAGTCGACTGGGCAAGGATGTGGGACGGCGCATCCACCGACGGCCACCACCGCCACCACCACCACAACAACAACAGCAGCAGCAGCAACAACAGCAATAAAAGTGGCGCCGCTTTTGAAAACAAAACAACAATCCTGGAGCTAATCAAAGCAATGCCGAACCAAGCACATGTAACCCCGCCGGTGTTACCAGCAAGCTTCGATCGCCGCCTAGAAGCAGTACTTTCCGAAATCCAGGATGAGCTGCTGCGCAGCGAGCAGCTGCTCACAAAGCTGCGCCGCACGCAGGAGTCCGCGCTCAGCGCCACACCCTTGCACACCATTGCTGCGCGATTGTGGGAAACCGTTGACGCCGTGGTCAGCAAATGATACATCTCGACCTGGCGCGCTCGCGAGGCGGCGACGACGGCGTCGTGTCCGCAGACGAGAACACACGGAACGAGAGCGCATTGCGGAAGCGATTCCGCTGCTCTGCATCACTACCGCGGCGCGTAGCAGCCACTGGCGGGGGCGCGGGCGTGGGCGGCGTAGCGTCTGCCTCCGGTCGCTTGCGCAAAGGCCCCAGCACAGCGGCAATGCTCTCGTCAAAGACACGGTCGACGTTCACGTTGAGGCGGCCCGAGCTTTCAACGTACGCAACGGCGCCCCAGTCGCGCGCGGCCTCGCGCCCCTCCTCGGGAGTCACAAGCCCAGAGCCGAGCGTGCGCCGTAGATCGCTCTTGAGACCCGCCAGTACGAATGGAATGTTGGGGCAGTAGTAGCGGATCTCCGGCAGCCACTTGTCCTTGACGTTAAGCAGAGAGATGGGCGAGTCGATGCTGAAGCACACAACGAACACGTTTGTGTCCGGGTATGACAGTGCGCGCAGGCGGTCGTAGTCCTCCTGGCCTGCCGTGTCCCACAACGACAGCTCCAATGACAGGCCGTATCCTTGAACAAGCTTCGTATCGTTCTCAAACACGGTGGGTACGTAGGCCTCGGGGAACCCGCCGCGAACGTAGCGCGTGAGAAGCGAAGTCTTGCCGCAACCGCCGTCGCCCACGCACACAGCCTTTATTGTGAGGTCCGGCTTTGTGTGTGAGACCGCTGAGTGAAGCGACGAGTGGATAGACTTGAATGACGTTGCGCGCGTCGGCGCATGGTGCTCGGCCTCGAGCGACGAGCGCTGCGTGAGCGAACGCTGCAGAGAGGCCGACGAAGCCCCGTAGGGCTGGCTCAGAAACGAGCGGCGCTTTTGGGACCGCAAGTCCATCCAGCGTCGACAACGTACGCACAGGGCGGCCCAGAACCTTTTCTTCTCTCTGGTGTCGATGTCTGGTCCTATCGCACGACAGTCATCTCTGGCCTTTACCCGTGGCCGCGCGCGCCTCGCAGAAGGGTGTGAGTGTCTGAGATGCATGACGAGCATGCAGGCCTGCTGCATGCTCAGATCACCAAAGAGAGGCCTTCTTTTTGTGGCTCCGAGCTGCGTAGGTGAGAACTCCCCCCTACAATCTATAAATCATTAAATCAGAGTACTCCCATCAGCTGAGATCTAACAGGTAGCGCCACACGGTCGCGTATGAAATCCATTCGCCAAAGCGTATGCTCTCTTTACTACTATCATTTTATGTGCCATGGCAGACTTGTTCGTGCGGCTGCTTTAGTAGCGCGCGCGTGAGCCTCTCTGTATTTAGGGAGCGTCTATTGGGAAAAGGAAGGCTTGGCGACTATCATTAATAAGGGTATTCTGCGCGTATCTCCTGTACGGGCGCCGTATCAGTGCCTGCGCAGAAGGCGCCGTAAAAACATGTAAATAAGGATGTTTTAAGCGATCATTAGAACTCCAGGGCGCAAGCCCACAGCTTAGCTTCACACTTGGTTGGCGAGTTACCGCACGCTTGTTCTAGCAGCCAACGCGACATGAAAGCGTAACTCCGCCTCCTTCTGCCTCGCGTCGCGGGGGCTAGGTTTCGCGATGTGGCCTGTTTCAGCGACCAAGCTTGTGCGCGTTTTTAGCTCTTCCCTCTAGACTCGATGGACGCCGGAACTAAGTCCGATGGCCACTATGCTAGCCGCATGAGCCCATGGCGGAACCGGTGCCGCGATGCGATGCTTGCTGTTGTGCGCGCCGAGACGCCCATCCTCGCGCGAATGCAGGACGCTGTGCGAAGGCCATGGCTCGACACTTACTTCGCCGTCTCGGCGAACATGGGTACGCACACGTTTTACATGATCATGCTGCCGGTCTTTTTCTGGTATGGTAACCCAGACCTCGGCCGTGAAGTCATCTGGGTTCTCGCGCTCGGCGTCTACGTTTCCGGGTATGTAAAAGATCTGTTGTGCTTGCCGCGCCCGCAGAGCCCGCCGCTGCATCGCATATCGATGAGCGGTATGGCCGTGCTAGAGTACGGCTTGCCCAGCACGCACACAGCGAACGCCGTGTCCGTGGCTCTGGTGCTCGAGAAGTTCTACCCCGCAAGTCAGTTTGTGTTCTACACGAATTTGTGGCTGCTCGTGACGCTTGTGCTGGGCCGCCTGTACAATGGTATGCACGGATTTGTGGACATTCTTGTTGGCGCGGTGTGTGGTCTCGCCGCGAACGCGCTACGGCGGTTTGTTATGGCGACTGGCCTCGAGTTTTCCGCCCTGGGCCGTCTTGTTATCACGGCTGTGCTGTTGCTCGCAATTGCTGTAAGCCCAGAGCCTGTCGACAACTGCCCATGCTTCGACGATAGCGTCGCGTTCGTGGGCGTGATCATCGGCATGATGTGGAGCCTTGGGCTTCCCCTGAGCCCGCACCTGCACTTCAACGCCTCGAAGTACCCTGCGTCGCTTGTCTGGCTTATCGCACCAGTGCGATTTGTCGTCGGAGCGGCTTTGGTAGTTGTGTGGCGGTCGCTGTCGAAGCGCGTTCTCGTACGCGTGCTGCCGCCGATCTGGCGCACGATCGCGAAGCTCGGCATCCAGAACCCGCGGCGGTATTTCCTTCCGGCATCTAAGTACACGTCTGTGCCGTCTAACCTGCCCGACGATAGTGTTCCGGACTCGCCGCAGCAGATTGCGCGCATCCTGCGCAACGTGCGCGATGCGCATGGTCGTTCTGTGTCCGTGGGCCCACAGTCCGAAGTAGACGTGTACGAACTGCGAGCACAGCACCACGCCGAGAAGGTAAACCTAGAGCATGTCGAGGAGCCGCGTATGCGTTACGATATTGAAGTCGTTATGCGCCTCTTGTCGTATGGTGGCATCGGTGCCATGGTGATATTGGGATCGCCGCAGCTTTTTGCTGCCCTCGGACTGTAGTAGCGGTTCTGTTGTGTCACGCGCGTATCGTTTTCTTCTTTGTTAGTCCTCAAGCAGAGGCCTCCTCGCCAAATGCCCCCCTCACTTAGCTGCTGCCTCCAGTATGACTGATACCGGCGAATGTGGACGGCTTCAAGTATCTTGGATCAGACTCGGGTGCGTACTGGAAACAGAGTGTGAGTTTACTCACGGCGAAGCCGTTGATTTTTAGAATACCTCTGAGCTCAGCACAGTAGTTCGACGCCTGCCAATCGGGTGCTACTGCGTGGTCTTGCTTGTGCAGCTGACGAAAGAGAAACGAAAAAAACAGAGAAAAAACGAGAAAAAGAGAAAACATTATGACCATTTTGAAAACTCCTTAAATAAAGCGGCTGGGGAATGCCAACTTGTTATAACTCTAGTTTTAAGTTACCTCATGCTAATGCAAGGAATCTTGAGCTGATACAAACAAATGCGTACTTTAAATACCCTGCGATGTGAACTTGGACGATTAAGGGTGGGAGAGACCCGCCTCCATGCTATGGGTGTGCCCTCAAGAGGCTGCCTCTTTAGATGCCGCGGGAGCCGCAGGAGCCGCACGGGCTAAACGCTGGTATGAGATGTCGTCTCTGAGAGCCGGCACTTTATCGGCAGCCGCCAAAAAGGACCTAATCGCTGCACCGCTCATCCCGTCAAGTCGCTCGCTAAACTGCGTGAGCGACCACTGCGCGCGGTCTATATCGCCCCACTTTGCGGCTGCAAGCATATTTATTGTGAGCAGGCCCGCTGTCAACCCGGGTGTGTTTTTCATTAAGTACGTGAGGTCGTTCGTTCGGTTGAACATCAGGTAGCCTTCAGCGAGGCGCTTCACGACACTCGGATCTCTGACATTGAAGTCCGGCGCGTCAAACTTGCGCTGCAGAGCAAACCACTGGTTTCGCTTCCACTTCACTCTTTTAGCGAGATCGGCAAATTGACGCGCGTCCCGGCGGACGAGTGCAAGCTCGAGACACAACGAGAAAGTAGATGTTCCAAACCCGCCTTGACGAGACATCAGCAGTGTTTCCATGATGTCCGCGGCAGCGTCGGGATGATTTAGCATGAGCAGCCAGCGGACCATTCGGTGGTAATCGCTGAGCTTCACGACCTGGTGCGTCGCCATGAACTTTGCGACGTCGCCAAGCACGTTGCGCGTCTGTGACGCACGCCGCTGCGCGGGTGGACCCAGCAAGCCAAACAGCTTGTTCGATACTTTTGCGGAGCTCATCTGCACAGCTGGCGGCTGCGCATCGCGGGTGTCTACGTAACCCCGCAAGTAGCGGTCGCCGTCCTGCTCCAGTTCTTGCTCAAGGAGTGCGCGGTTTGCTTCGTCGTGCAAAAAAAGGCTCTCCGCAATTTTGCGTGCCGCAGCCTCGAGTTTAGTGCGCTCAACGCGCGGAGTACCCAGCTCTGCTGCAACCTCTGCATCGCTCGGATCCAGGCTATAGTAGTCCGTGTGTTGCGGCGAAAAATGCGGAACCCCGTTCTGTGAGTAGTGCCGTACTGCCACGCGCACTGCCGCTGGTACCACGGAGCGGCTGCAGCACTGCAGATAGTGCATGCCCCGGGAGAGCTCGGATCGAGATGTGGTCGGGGCAAGGGGATGACGCTGCTGCGTCTCTCTCTCTCTCTACCCATAGCCGCGATATCGAAGAACGAAAGCACCTCTGCGTTTAGCGCTAATATAAGCCTGAAGTTGACAGGAAGCTAAGAATTAATTACGTCACTAGGGGTGAGAGACCTAGGACGGCCGTCTCATTAATTAGCGGCCTAGAAAAGACAGCCCCTCCTTAAAGGCGCAGAGCCGTAAGATTTCAAGCAGAACCTCAAGAACGATTTACGCCGGCTTCTGTCATAGATCTGGTAAGTAATCTTTACTAAATCAGAGTGAGCTGGAGAGTAAGTTCGTGTGCGATACTCACTATTCGGCTTCCTATGTGGCCAACACCCGCGTGTTCCGCTTATGTCACTTCCTCTTCTGTAGGCTGCGACGTGAACAATGCTCGCGCTCGAGTTTAAGGGCGACCTTGAGGGTCTCTCTGAGTTCGGTATTGTAGACTCACCGGAGTCCCCATACTACTTCACTTTCAGAGTCGAGTGCGGTGCGTGCCATGAAGTGCACCCCAATGCTGTTGGCTTTACGATGCATGAGTTGAAGCCGCTCGCAAATAGCCGGGGCAGTGCACACTTCGCGATGAAGTGCAAGTTTTGCGGCAAGGACAGCAACCTGACTGTCGAGTCTAACAAACTTGGTGTGTATGCGGCAGGTAGCAAGCCGCATTGCATGGCGACATTCGACTGCCGTGGTCTTACGCTTGTGGAGTTTATCCCTGATGGCGAGTTCTGGGCCGTGGGTGAAGAATCAAATACGAAATTCCAGCTCACGTTTGAGGATGGCGAGTGGTACGACTACGACGAGAAGGCTGGCCAGGAGGTGAGCATTACAGGCGCCGAGTGGACCATTACGAAAACGAAGTAGGTCTAAGTCTGGGCCGTGTGCATTTAGCTATTGTGCTTCCACATCGCTGTTCTACAGTCACTCTTTTGTCTGCTTTGCCTTGGTGAAAGAGGCGCGCGATGATTCCTCAATAGACTTCTAGCAGGCAGAGCAAGAAGTAGTTGATACGCCATCTCTTCGACGAAGAATTTGAGCGCACTGCGCATGTGTGCGCCACGCATTCGTGAACCCATTTATACTATGGCAGATAAACGCTGCGTCGAAATAGTTGCTAGTTTAGTTCAGTTCACCTATGCTACAGATCTCCATCCCAACGGCGAACGTAGATGCCGCCCACACCACAACGACTGTAAAATAATGACAGTCAGTGTGCAGCGAATTAGCGGCCTATAGACATGCTTGTTCTAAATCCATAGTCACAAAGTGCCTTTCCTACCACCACAATATTGTATAGTCACTAGTCTGACCTTGGTTAGTTGTGCTCATAGAAAAATTCGGATATAAAGGTGTTGTCGTCAAGGAGAATTCCGAGGATTGACACTAACCATGGATTAATCACCGCACTTACCGTTTGAGGTCTTTCGCAAATGAAAGAGAGAAAGAGAGAAGGAGACTGTTTGTAAGTCATCCTGGGCGCGCGATCTTTTCTTTAGGCTCGAATCTGCGGGTTAGGTTAGCTACACTTTTCACTTTCAGCCGAGACCAAGACTTTCTCATATGAAGCTGCTCACAACAAACTTTGTGCAGTGCACGGTGAAAACGTGCGCGCGCTCTACGGAGGCATTCCCGCTTAAATATGAAAACTGCGAGCTTGTGCACACAGAGCTTGATTTCGACCCGCAATTCGTCATCAACGTCATGCCGAAGATTGACTGGCCCGCATTACGTGCTGTGGCGGCCGACCTCGGCAACACTGGCCTCCCTGAAGCGAAGCCCGAGATCGAGAGCATAGACGACAAAATCGTGCGCGAGCTGCACACTATGCTTCTTGAAACTCAAATCCAAGACGGCGTCATGACCTGCCGCAACTGTGGGCACCTCTACCACATCAAGAACTCGATCCCAAACTTCTTGCTACCACCGCACCTTGCATAATCTTAGTTTGTTCTATGTAAAACGTTCGTAAACGATGTGAGCGCTAGATAGAAGGCCCGTCTCGACGACGTCAGCCCTAGCCCTGTAAGTGTAGCCTCTTCCTATATAAACAGCGCTGACGCACCAAGAAGGTCTCTTTCCTCGTCGCCGAACGAGCTCAGTTCCTACGGGAGCGGCTCTTGCACGCGTTGCGCATTCTTCTGGTTTTATTTCTCCACGATACGGCTTATTCCTGTCGTGGCACACCGCCCTCGGCGTATGCCTGGAAGGGGCACTCGTGCCACCCCTAGGGTCTTTATGCTGCGGTTCCCTTTAAAGAACTCGCACACCGAATGCCGCGCTACAGCTGCCGAGTTTCGTTCTGCGACCACTCTCTTTGCGGCCGGCTCAGTAGTCGGTTCCGGGAGAGGAACCTTTTTGGTAAGTTACACCATGACATACTCATGTGTTAGTCCGGCGTCGCCTGTGGGCGCGTCTCCAGTCGCGCTTGAAGCAAGCCGCGTTGAGTTGCAGTGTGGCGCTAACCTCTTTGTCTTAACCTCCCAATGTTCATCTATTTATATAGGCATATTTACATAGGACCAACAGTGTCCGAAACGCATTGGCGCATGTCGACCAGCAGATCAAAGCACTGCGTGCGAAAATCTGGGTTTGTGCGGATGCAGTCTTCATACGCCTTCATTTGATTGGCGCAGTTCTTCACGATCTTCTTAAACGATGGAGCCTTCAACTTGACGCAGTCGGCAAGTATCTTCTGTTCTGCCAAGCACGCCTGTGCATCGCCTTTGCCAAGGCACTCATAGTAGCTAAGAAACTGGGCGGGGCAGTGCTCTGCGACCTCACCCACTAGCTTGTCGTCGAGCAGCAACGCCATTCTGTGCACCAGACCCCGAGCCAGTCTGGTTCCTAATGGGTTGATATGTCACCTGATGACCACGGTCAAGGTGACATACTCATCTGTATATATACATCAAGCGGCGGCTCGAATTAAGAGCTGCGCGCAGCGAACAGGCGCGAATGCGCGTGCCTAGGCGCTGATAAATGTGGACAGGAGTCGTGGAGAAGCAGAAGGTTAGTGGCAAGCTTATAGAAGAATGAATTGAAGGTAACCCAATCCGCCGCATCTAACACAACTAACTAAACGGATTCTAATAGACAGGCCATTATAGGTACTCTTGAGCACACTGAGCAAATGCTCATAAAGTTTGCGCTCGCGAGGTTTCAGCTCAGCATCTAAGATCACGCATGCATGCGTTTGTTTTGGTGCGCGACGCGCGCGCCCTGACTCAGCGGGATCGCAGTTTGTTTCAGTGCACACAACCCGCCATTAACATGGCAACAATTGCTGTTGGCGACGAGGTCGCGCTGCCACAAGGCAACCGTGCGGTTCTGCGGTGGATCGGTCGCATTCCAGGGCGTGCGCCAATTGAGTATGCCGGCGTCGAGGTCCTTGGCCCCGACGCGGAGCGTCTCGGCAAGCACAGCGGCACGTACGAAGGACACCAGTTTTTTACGACGGCCCGGCCAGGCACTGGCCTTTTTGTGTCCTACACGCAGCTGGTCGGCGCAAATGTGAAGTCGGCTCGAGTTGAGACGCCGCGCGCGACACGCGCTGCTGCCGTTGCCGTGATGAGCCCGGCCGCCTACGATACTGTAAGCCCATCGCCGCGCTATCACAAGCCGCCGCTGCGCGCACACGCCCCACCGCCACTTCACGAAGCCGCGGACACTTTCGCTGGCAACACTGACAAGGCCTCGAGCATGGCTGGCCAGCTCGAACAGCTACGCGTCGAGTGCGACCGGCTGCGCCACGAGCGCGCAGCGGACCGAAAGGCATTTGATGCAAAACGCGCCGAGTTCCGTGACACGCTGCGCGTTGTCAATGAGCGTGTTGAGCAGTTCGCGCGAGAATACGAAGCGAGAGTCGAAGATGTGCGTTCAGACTATGAAGCGAAGCTCAAGAGCGCGCGCCGCTCTAGCCAGCTCCTCGTCCCTGCAGGCGGCTCTGAAGTCCAGGAGCAGCGCCTCGCGCTTGCCGCAATGCAGAACAAGCTTGTGGCTGAACGCACAGAGAAGCAGCAGGAGATTGATAAGCTCAAGCGAGAGCTCGCGCATGTGCGGCAGGTCACTGGCGGCGCAGAAGACCTCGAGGCTCTTGTTGCGGATCTGTTCAGCATGGAGCAGCAGCTCAAGGACATGCGCTCGAAAGTCGACCAGATGGACGTGCTGCAGCGTGAACTCGAGAGCGCTCGTCATCGTAACGCCGAGCTCGAGCTCGCCGTGAAGTCCGAGAGCCGCGATGCGCAGGCGGCTCGGCCAGACGGCGTCACTTGTGATGAGTACGCGCGTCTCGAGCAGGCGCTGGAGACGCGGCTTCTTCGCGAGTCTGAACTTGAGGCGCATAACGAGCAGCTGCGCACCGAAATTGCGCAGCTACGCACTGCTCATGGACGCGGGAGCGAGGCCAGTGCGAGCAAATCGCCAAGGGATTCGGAACGCGCCCACTCTGCGCTGCAAGACATGGAGAGTAAAGCTCCTGGCGGCTCCCCTCACACGACTCCGCTCACCATCAGTGAGCCCGCACAGGAGACTCAAATGATCACGACGCCGCAGTCCATCAGCTCTGAGCCTGCTGAATCGGCAGTCCTGGCCACCTCTGACTCGTGGAACCTGACAACGGACGGGCTGGAACCCGCAAAGCCGGTGCCTTCGGCGCCACTCAGGGCGTCAGTCGACACAGTGGCTGACGAGTCGAACACAAGCCAGTTTGCAGATCTAGCAGCAGGCCGCAAAGACTGGTGCTCGCTGTGCGAGCGCCAAGGCCACTCGGCCATCGACTGCCCATTCATCTAATTTATTACGTATCTTAGTAGCGTTGCTCTTAATAGCGTTGCCGATACTCCTACTCCCCCTGACACGCTTATTGTGCCGTTGTTAATGGGATTAGCGTGGCGCCCAGGCCCTTTCAGCGGCACGTTTCATAAATAGAGCAATGCGCCTCGCGTAGCTTACATCTACAAGCTAGCCTCAGGAGACCTGGAACCTCAGATGTTGCAATAATCTAAGCGACTGGCTGCTTCGGTTTTGGCACGAACACGAAATCCATGTAGCACACACCAATCCCAATGAACGAGGTGAGCAGTGACATCCATCCGGGATTCTGGTCCTTTCCGAGCTCCTCAGGCTCATTCAGCCAAGCCTGTAAGGCGGTGAATACGCCTGCCCACGCGATGATTTTCGAGCGCATGAACATCGACATCATCGGCAAGGACTGCGTGATCAGCGCATTTCGCTCCTCTGCCGGCGCGTCGCTCGTATGTGCGTAAGGCAGCGCCAGGTCCGCCCGACGCTTGGGGCTGAACTCAAACGAAGACGACATCGCTGCGTGTAGTTGTAGATGGACGTGCGGCGGAAGGGAATGATAATCGGTCAAACACCCCCTTACCCACACTAGCCGTATCGAACCGTGCCAACATGGTCAGAGCGGAGAGTCTCAATACATGAGTTAACTAAGGTTATGTGTGTGGTAGCCGTGAATCTGCCCTACAAACCCAGACAAATGATTTGGGCTCTGTTAGTTGTGGTGATTTGTGCAGAAGTCGCTTAGCTCTGGTGTAGCAGTAGCAATAGCAGTAGTAATTGCCCCTAGATCACCGTATGCCCTCAGGTTCGCGAGACTCGAGGTGTTTAAGAGCAGACAGTTCCCATCAGATCAAAGCTGGAGCCTTACAACAATTTGCTGCCAGCCTCGTGCGCACTAAAGAGAGTCACCTCGTTCGCGCACCGACCCCTTTACAAGTTAAGGCGTCCGTCAACCACGCTCACGCATGCACCGCCAACCCATACTTTGCCGTCACCATAATGCACACTAATCGCGCCATCGCGGTGGACCGCCGTTCCTTGAGATGCCGTATAAGGAGCACCGAGATTGCGATAAAACGCAACCGCCGCTTGTCCGCTTCCGCACACTGGGTCCTCCAGTACGCCGCACGCAGGGGCAAAGGTGCGCACTTCAACTGAGCCGTTACCTTTACTGTGCGGAGCGAATATGCACACCCCGCTTGCATTTGTCTGTTTAGACAGTCGCAAAATCGCAGAAGCATCCGGCTCAAAGCCCAACAAATCCGCTTCGTCTCCGTCCAATTGAGCGACAATCCAGTGTGGCCCGGCATTTACGAGAACTGGCGCATTTTTGGGGCTCAAATTAAGCCCAGGGAACGTGCTCGTTACGGCACTCCACTCGTCGGCACTACTAAGTGGATGGTACTCGCTGATTTCAATCCCAAAGGTCACCGTCTCTGCGGTGACATTTAGCGTTACCAATCCTCGCTTGCACTGCTGCACAAGCCGCGGCTTGCGAGGCACGAGTCCGGCCTCCAGCAATGCATGTGCTGTGCCTAAACTGGGGTGGCCCGCGAACGGTAGTTCGTGCTCTACCGTGAAGATTCGCACATGATAATCAGCGCCCTCCTCGGTTACCGGAACCACAAAAGTTGTCTCGGACAAATTGGTCCACCGGGCAATATCCTGCATCTCGACGTCGCTCAATGCGCTCCCATCCAGCACCACTGCCACAGGATTGCCCTTCAGCGGCTTACTGCTAAACACGTCAACGACTTTATAGTTCATTTTTACGAAAATGGTCGGTGGCTCAAGTGCGTCGAGCTGCGCACAACTGATTCTACAATATATGTAGTCACCAAGCGCCCTAATCACGGCGGCCGCTATGACTCACGCACGCGCAGCGTCGTGGCGACTAGAGAGAACGAAGCGAATTGAGTCATGAGCCTCGAGATCGTTCTTGTGACTAACACCCTTGTAGCCTTCCGTTTATCAAACAACCGTTGAAGCAGCCCAGTTTCGTGCCTCAAATGCGGCTCAAACAATTACCCTTTGTCTACAAACCCCGCCTACGTCACCATATTTATGGCTAGGGTTGCGGAACGCAGATGGGTAATCTACTGCAGCCTTCGCACCCACTTGTAACTAATTTGCCGCTAATTCGTCCGAAACGTAACCTTAGTCTCCAGGGTGGCCAAGCCTTACCCTGATGCACGCGGCCCTACGCCGATCATGGACGTGCATCAAATAATTTGGCAGCGCTTATTATGCAGCTCCAACACTGCAACTTCGGGGAGCTCTCAGCTGGCGCACCAGAAGCAAATGTCAAAGGAAACTCGCTGTATTAATTTATTCTGCTCTTAGGCACAATGGGGGATGCCTCTCAAAGAATGCGCCTTGCGCACACTGTGGAGGCGGTAATTTACCTATATGGGTTGTACACTCAAATCAGTAGTAGGCGGGGCGAATTCGAGCAGCCTTATGTATACACAGTAATATGCTCCAGGATTTCGCACCAAAACCTGAAATGTGAAACTGGCGGGACGCAGGGCAAGGTGATTCAGTCTAGGCACAGGCACCATCGAATCTTGATTTGGAAATCAGCTGCGATGGGTTATTATATTTTCTTACTGCCATTTACATAATTTAAGGTTTTCTAATATCCGGTAAGACATAAGACCCGCGCGTTCGCCACACCAGTCGACGATCTAGTATCTTTTCCTGTCTCGTATCACCGCGTTGCGTAGCCTCTCTTCGTGCTTCGTCACTGTTTCATCTCAGCACCCGGTGTACATCCGCCTCACAATGAATGGCATCATCTCAAGCGATATCCGTAGAACCGTTGAGACTTATTCGCCTCATGTTCAAGAAAGGCAGGCGCTCTGCGATACCGCAAGTCCACGTACAGCCTCCGATTTCCGCCCTGCCACCAGTCTATCTACTCCAGTCATAAGGAGGCCTATTGACTACAATCATGCGTTTGAGCCGTACGTGTACCGTTCTCGCTCTGAAAACTCGCGCACGAACGCTGATTACCTCGAGGGGTCAGAATCATATAACAAGAAGGAGATTTCGGGTCCGCAAAGACCTCGTTCAAGCACAATACGTGTGCCATGCTCCGTAATCACACCGCCAGCTGCAGGGCCACTAGCAGATTCAAGCCGTCCAGCTCACTCAGGCGGAAAGGATCTTGAGACACAGCAGTTGGCGGATTCTTTAAAAAGCATCGTAGAGCTCAAAGAGTTCCTCGCCTTCGCACCTACACAATTTGAGCCCGGGGAGTTCATTCGCCAGTTCAGACTACCCACGGAGGAACAAATCTCTTGCGTTCGATGGAAGCAGGTTTTCTGTATTACTGGCACAGATATTGTGCGTGCCTTGATTCATCGGTTCAATGTTTTCGGAAGAGAGGTTACGAATCGCAAAAAGTTCGAGGAGGGTGTTTTCTCGGATCTGCGCAACCTCAAAATTAACGTTGACGCCACGTTGGAAAACCCAAAGTCGGAGCTCCTTGAACTCCTCTATAAGCATCACTGCGTCCGCACAAAGAAGAAACAGAAGGTGTTTTTTTGGTACTCTGTACAGCATGACCAGCTCTTCATTGACACACTCGAGCGCGAGCTAAAGCGAGAGTCAGCGTTTGGTGCCGAGGGGACAGATAGTCTGATGGGTCCTGTGCGAGTCACAAGCAGCTCGCTCTTCGCTGGAAGCCCTGCATCAACAAAGTCGGTACGAGAGCCGGCGCTATCTTTCAAGTTTAACAGCGCAGTTCCTCTGGCAGACCAAATTGAGTCCATCACTAGCGGCCTACCCAAGGACTTTGCAACGCTAGTAGATGCTACAACCACAAGTTTTGAAAGTTTGACGACTACTCAACCCATCCCTACAAAATCATCACCAAATATGCCGTCGTCAGCACGCCACACGGACATTCCAGGGAGCGACCACCCGTACAATGCGCCTCCTATGACCCCTATTCAGAAGCCAAGTAAAGGTTTCAATCGTAACAACTTGCCAATAAGCCCTTGGCAGCATCAGCATCAACCGGCGCTTGCCACTCCTGAATCGCTTACCAGCATTGCCACGCCGCCGACCTCAGTCTCCTCGGTGCAGACACCAACAGCCCCATGGGCACATCCAAGTGGCTACGGTGCGCTTGGTGGTACCATCGCTGATACAGCCAGCCCTCCTTTCGAGGGACAAAGTAAGTTCCATCGTGCGAACAGCTTCAGCCAGCAAGTTGAAGATACAGACTTTCCGCTAGATCTGCTTGCACAGCACGACCAAGAGCATCAAAAGCCACCGGTAGACACGTCATTCTACAACAAGTATCACGACTTTGTTTACAACAACCGCCCAGCGCTGTCGATACCGCCGCAGTACACTCAACCCGGTCAGTCTGCTAGCTCGTTGACATATTCCGCGGAATGGGAGAGAGGACGAGCCAATGAGGACGAGACTCCCTTCCTCGATCAACGCCACGCTTCAGTTGCTGGGTTGTGGGCTTCAAACTGGAATTCAAGCGGAACGCACAGTCCTGCTTTGGACCCGCCGTTTGAGATGAAGCCAACTAGGCGCTCGCCAATCCGCCGCTCCAGTCGAGTTTCCAAGTACGCGACTCACCGTGCAAGTCCACCAAACATACCAGAGGGCGCTTACACCAATGGGTACTAAGACATGGACTGCTGATTCTTGTCGTTTGTAGTATTTAAATATATAGTATCATTTCTGAGGCATACCCCGCAAGCGCATCACATAATTAGCCGAGACTAAGGCATAAAAGCGTTCATTGACACCATTAGGCACTCCTAACTCGAAACGCTTTGGCCACAGCCTCCTCGCACTCATCGTCACTTGAGGACCATGTTAGCGCTTCCTCATCGCTCGTGTCGTCAACCGTGCGCAGCATCCGTACCTGTGCACACAAATCAAGCCTTGCAAAGTCTATTTGATACTCGTCGCCAGTGTAGTTCTCCAGCGTCGCTTCCGTTTTCCTTCGTTTGGGCGTCGTTGGCGGGGTAACAATGTGTACCGCAGGCGAATAGCTCGGAATTTTGTCCCAATAGTTATTTCGGTACGGGCTACGGTAACTCTTCTGTCTCCTGATGGCGGTAGGGCTTAATCGCCGCGAATCGTATTTTGTTGGTTGGCTTCTGACCTGGTTGAATTCTGCTAGCATTGCCTGGAAGTCATATCGCCGCGGCTCCAAAACTGCAAGCGCAGAATCACCCAATTGATCACACCCAATTATCGGGGTACTGTCGTGGCTTCTCTCCTCCATTGAGCAACCCGAAAAAGCCTGTAGGATGGTTGAGCGAAACTGAGCCTACATAAGAGATCTTGCGGGTTAGGCTTCGGCAGGGTATGAACAAGGGCATATGATAGGGCAAGGGCTTGTGTATCTGAAAATCAGATATGTGCCGGACGAAGTGGTAGAGTGTGTCTTTTGTCGACAGTGCCTGTGAAATGAAAATGACGGCATGCGGTTGTAGTACCTATTGGTTAGCGCAGTTATCAAAGCTGGTGAATGTTTTTGTTATCTTGCTTGATATGAGATCATTACGTTACATAAGGGCGTGGGGAGAACGCTTCCTATACGCTCGTCCTGAGGAGACACACATGCCAGTGACAACGGAAAGGCGGCCACGTCCCTTCAGGTCTTTAAATGAGCGTCGAGCTACGTAAGGCGTGAGAAATGTTGGTTGAGTTCAACTTTTATTTAGTTTTAATTGAGCCCAGTTTAAAGTGGGGAAGAGCTAAAGTAGTCCCTTCGGGAGCTTAGCGTAGTCGAACTGCTGTAGCTTGTCCTCGCCGTTATGCTTGTATGAGATTCTGAGCCGGAGGCGTACATTGGCGCCTGAGGGCCCCGTCACCCGTATGTTCTGTGTTGCCGTAGTTCCGCTGTCGACGAAGGACTGCGACAATGGCTGGAGTGAGAGCTGTTGCGACTTCGGTAGAGCAATCTGCAGACTAAGGTTCGTGATCGATGTTTTTCCTTGGAAATAAGCAACGACAAGAGCTTGGCCCACTTTTTCTTGCTTTGCAGAGAAGCTAAGGGTCATATGCTCGTTTGACCATGCCTCAACCGCGTCTGACCTTGGCTCAGCGCTCGGAACAGCAAGACTCGTGGACAAATTGTCTAGAGCTGAGCCTGCCGAGCCTGCTGAATTTGAAGCAGCTACTTTGGAGGCATCGTTATTGCCAAACAAACTAAGAATGTCTTGATTCTTGTTTTTAGCGGACCCTGTATTCGGTGCTGATGATGGCTGGGAGCCAAATATATCTGAGAGCAGGTCCGAGGTAGCCGCTGGCGTTGTGGTCATGGCAGTACCGTCACTGCCAACTCCACCGAGGTCGAGCAAGTCGCTGTTGGAGGCCGCGTTTGCGGCATTAGAACTCGACGTGCCGCTGCTTGGAACAACCGGCCGCCGGCGTCGCTTGATAAGAGCCTTGCTCATGGCTTTTGCATGCTGCGCCTCAAGATCATCGCCAAACTCCGGTGCAGGCATTTTGGCGAGGATTCCCTTGCGGAGCGAGCCCCCCTGGGTCAGCAACGACGAGTACTCGATGGCGCGCTGTTGTATCTCAACGTTGAGTGAAATATCTTGGTTTCCGATGGCAACACGGATCGCCTCGACTTCAGATCCCTCCTTCAACCGCGAGCTCAGCTTCACAAGAGCGTTGATCGCGTACTCCTGAACAACAGTGGTCGCATACGGTCCTGCAAGCACAGCGAGAATGAGATTGACAATGTCTTGGCCATTGGTAGTGACCTGCTCCGGAGCATCCTCAACAGAGAACGGGCCACCTTTGACGAGGACGTCGCCGTACTCTCCCAACAGCCACAGCGACACGATTGTGAGGCCTTGTTGGCTGAGATCGCGCTTGAGAGCTGCGTAGACACACCGCGTCGCATACAGCTGCAGGTCGGGGGCACCAATTACGAGCATAATGAACGCACTCAGCACATTCTCTTTCGTGTAGTTACCAGCATAGACGAACATACGAAGCAAAGTGTCAATATGCCACTTCACGTTAGGAGCGAAACGCTCGGCATTAAGCGCAATCTGGAAGACGAGCTGTGGCTTGAACTCGGCATCACAGTGTTCAAGCACAGCAAGCAGCTCGCGGACCATGAGGCGCACGTTCTGCGCATTGATCAGCACGTAGCTTAGCTCAAGCGCGCGCCGGCGAATGCTGACATCCGGGTCCGAGAAGCAGTCAATAATGATTTGGCGGTGCCGCTGCACTGCCGCGGCCTCGACTTCAACGACCCGCAACAACGTGTTGAGTGCCGAATAGCGCGTGTTGATGTTTTTGGTTTGTAAAAACTTGGCAAGGATATTGATTCCGAGTACACGTAGGCCAGAGTCGGTTTGCGGCGGTCCGGTCTCTATGCCAAAAATTGTGAGCACGCACTCGAACAGCACGGCATTGCCAACATTCTTCGAGCTATCCGTATTTGTTGCAAGTGCTGCCAACAGATCACTCATTTGCTCGCTCAGCTCCTCGTTGTCCTGTCCCATAGCACGCAGAAGTCGAATAAGCTTGCTTTGAAGGAACGGGTCCGGAACGCCGCCAACATCAAACTCAGGAGCAAACCCAGTGGAACTGAGCTGCTTCAACGTGCTCAACACGTCCGGAAGTATCGGTGCGAACTGGTCAATGAGCTGGGGGTTATTGTCGAGCATATCGGTTGCAAGACTGGCGCCCGCCAACAGAACGCCATGATTCTTCTCTGCTAGAAGAACCTTTGCATGATCCACAAATATGTCCTCGTACTCTGGTACGCGACGTATTATTCTCAGCGCGCACAGCGCGGCCTTCTTCTTGATGAACGGGTTGCTCGCTGTGATAAGCTCGTCGATGCGCTGGAACAGGTCGCGCGCCATAGATGTGCTAGCTATGTTTGCTAGCGTGGTGAGCGCGAGACTTACAACGTACTGGTTTGGGTGGTTGAGATCGCTGTCGATTGAGTTTGTTACGAGCATGAGCACCTCTTGATTCTCGTCAAGTAAGAGCATCGTTCCAAGATATCCAAGGCGCTTATCGGTGAAGTGCGGGCTTGCCAAGAGCTTCAAACACTCGACCTGGCCGAAGTGTGTACGCTCGCCGAGAGTGAAAAGATACAGCAGCTTCGCGACGTTCTCGCGGCGCGTCGCGGAAGACGTCTTTTCATCGCGGAATGCCGTACGTATTTTCGCACCTTCCTTTTGAATCACGTTGCGCTCATCTTTGAGCGTCTTTGCTGCGCGAACGCTCTTGATGAATGACTTAAGGGAGCCCATTTCGGCGGAGAGCGACTGAGGCTAAGCACACACAGTCTCTCTCTTCTTACACACTCGAACACGCTACTGGGGGAGCGACGCGCATCGGCTGATGTAACCATAGAGATGGGATACATGTTACGTACAAACTCTCTATGAAACGGGCGCGTGGCGCGCCGCAGGGCTAGAGGAGTCCACTGCACTAAACAATACATAGCCGTATAGCTCTATGAAGAATGCCGCTGTAAATGGGGGTCACCCTTCCTCCCTGCGTTTAAAGTGCCCTTCTCTTCCCGTTCGTGGCGCGCTTCCGGGTAAGGGCATCGAAATGTGGTGATAAATACAAACAACTAAATAAACAGTTTCGCAGCCAGCTTAGCGTCCACGCACAATGCCGGTATTTCTACGTCTCAAGGAAACAGAATCATCTATCCCATTCAAAGCAACTGATACGACGTGCATCACTGAAGCCAAGACCTATGAGTTTTCAAGAGTCTACAAGCCTGCGCACTCGACTGGCGGCATTGCCGAAACCTTATGCACTCACTTTGACTTATCCGCGCCTGAAAGCATTGTTCTTAGCCTTGGAAATGAGTCTACAAGTGACACCACCTTACTCATTCACGCGCTCATAGAGAGAAAATTCGCCATAGGCAATGTTACTATGTCCGCGTGCGAGCTTCGTGACGAGCACCTCGAGGACGTTTTTGAATCATCTCTGCCTTTGAAAATTCGTCAGGATAACAGATCGGCATTCCATGTACATGGCTGGTCGACAGTAAGCTTTGCGCAGGGGTATCGCATTTTAAAGTCGAGCGAGAGGACGCGCATACTGCAGTTTCGTGATGGGTCTCAGTCTCTCACAGTTATTGAGGTTCAACAGTCCGCTTCTGATAGCCTAATGCTCAAGAGTCTCCTCGACCTTGTGAACCTTCTTCTCGACGCAAACAGGGAATCATCCTACTTCCCGTACCGCGACACTTTGATCACTAAGTTGCTCTGGAGTAGTTTAAACTGTTCTTCCTCCGTGCTCAATGTACATTTGATATGCACTTTGGAAGCACAAGATCCAGCTACGTTTCTGCTGCTTGAACTGGGCGACAGATTGCAGCACCTCATGGCAAGCACAAGCATGCCATACGCTCTGCGCCCGAGAGTCCGTGGCATAGGCTGCAATCTTAAGCAGGAAACGAAAAAGTTCGTTGAACTTGCGGTGAAGCTGAAACAGCTCCATGCTGATGCTAACGCCGTTGAGTACACACAAAGTGAGAGCGCTAAACGCGAGCGTGTAGCAGCGCAAGAAATGCACCGCAAGATTCAGCTACGCACTCTTGAGGCAAAACTAGCTAGTCTCGAGTTTGAGCGGCACCGAAAAGTGGAAATGCTGGCGTTCAAGCGTCAAAAACAATCCGAGCTGCAAGTCGCAGTACCCCCTGCAAGCCACCAGTCGCGACTAAGAACCGAACTTGACTCGACGAGGGCCATATTAGAGCGCTTGCAGCAAGAAGTGCAAGCAAACCGGAGGGCGTTGGCGGAGGCCCATCGCCTGACCCCCGAGGAGCGCCGCCGCGGCAGTATCCGGCAGGCTGAGTTTAATCTGCAGGTGCTCAAGGCGCAGTGCCGAGCGGTCAACAAGTAATACAAAGGCTCTAAATAGTGTGCGTATGTAACAAGGCAGCTCGGGAGGCTGCTCGTCTCTAGAGTAGAAACATGCTGCCTTTGGCAAGACATTTGAGCTGTATGGAACAGCTGCTAAGTTGGGCGGACCCTCAGCCATCTACCCGCACGGAGGAAGACGGCCGAGGGAGGCCTGATGAGCACCACCACTCCTCAGGTGTGGGGTTACGATGCGTCACCTAATCAAACCGCACAACCCTGCCCCGAGTGAGAGAGACGCCGCGAACGTGCCGCAACGCAGGAGTGCATGCCAAGCGACATAGCCGCGTCGGAATCAATACGGAAATACTGGGCCTTGTTTCGCAGACAAGACTGGGACGTAAAAACAGCACAAGCCTCCGCGCAAAGGACAATAAGATGCTTAGAACATTAACTGTGATCGCGCTGCTAAAGTAACGTGCTACACAAGACACTGCTGAAAACGTGTTGCCAAGCCTGCCCTTGATTTAAATAGAAGTAATGCCGATAAGGCAGAGGGCGATAAGCTGCATTAAGCCACATTAAGTGGGGGAAGCTCGTGATACTAGGGTTTGGAACGTTACATACGCCTTAGTTAAGGCAATCTCATGGGCCGAACGAGATCTCCAGTGCCCGCAGCCCTCTCTGGACCCCGGCAAAGGAACCCAAAATGGTGCCGGTGCTTGGCTACTCACGGCCAGACCGGCAAGAACGGTCGAATAGATACGAGCGTGGCAGCAGTCCTTCCTCCAATGAGTCAAATGCCTCGAACGGGTCGTCCAAACGCGTAGGACTTTCCCTGAACCGCCGCGCCGCTCGCTCGCAGAGCGTGCAAAGCGAAGACGAGCCGGCACTGCTCACCGATAGTGGTAGTCTAGCACCGCTGCCGCGTAGTAACTCGCAACCGGCGAGACGCGGGTCATCGGTTGCGGTCACGCCACACTTCCCTGATCCACCCCTACCTGCGCCGCCAGCTGCAAGTAGCAGTGCGCGTGATGGCAGCCCTATCGGCCAGCGCCTGCGTCGTCCCTCGCAGTCGCAGGCCACGGCGCAGACGGCGGGTTCATCTCGAGACCAAGCTCGCTCACTTCCCCGCATTACAGACTATTGTTTTGGCACACCACGGAAGGTGAACAGCTCGCACTCAGGCGCTATCGAGCTTTCCATCTGCTTGCAAGAGAATGCCGTTTTTTTGCCAACGGTACGACGCCAGGGCCACCGGCATCGTCGGCGGCGCCGTCAGGACGACGACTACGCCGCGCCGCCTTCGGAGCCTGCGCCGCGTGACGACGATTTTGATATAAACGGAGGCGGGGATGACGGCGAGAATGATGGTGAAAATTCAGGCGATGGTGAAGGGGAGGACCAGGACGACGACGAAACGATCAGTGTGTCGCAAGTTGCTGGCCCGAACGCACCGGAGGCCCACCAAGAACCGTCCGCAGCAGCGCTGCATATCTCACCCGAAGACCTTGGGCTCGACATTCAGACTGGTGGCATTAGTGAGGACAGTAGCCAGCAGTCGCCCTGCGCGTTGCTGCGCGGGTCAGTACTCATGAAGCTCACGAAGCCGACTCGCATCAAGGAAGTTGGCCTCACATTCTACTGCGTGAGCCGTACTCTGTGGAATCTGCTACCGCAGCCCGCACTGTTGATGGACTCCGCGCTGCCGAACAGCGCGCAGGTCGAGGACATGGCGTATCTCGGGGTCCATCACTGGGACTTTGTACCGCTTGAGCAGTTCGGTCGCTCTCAGGCGTCGTACGACAAGAACAACGGTGAACAGAGTGCAACGCTCGTAGGACAAGATTTGTTCGGCGCGGACGCGGCAATCTTTCGTGACAAACCAGACCGTGTCGTGCACCGCAAGTACACGCGCGTGCACAACAATCAGTCCTGTCGCTTGCGCGGCACGGCGACGCATCAAGTGCCAGTTTTTACGCCACTAGCCGCTCAGCCAAGGAAGCTGAAGCAGAGCACTGTGCAGGCGGATGGGGTACTGTTTCCCGCCGGTGAGTACGTATACCACTTCACTTTGCTTGTAGATGCGAGAACACCCGGATCTGTGAACGTGCCCAATGGGCACGTAAAATTTCTGCTCGCCCCAAAGATTGTACGCACGGGCGCATTTGTCCCGAATCTTAGCGGCAAGACGGAGGTCGACGTTGTGCGCGCGCCATATGACCTTGTTGACGGCCCTAGCATGGGCCCCGGCAACGACTCTGTGCTGTTGTCGCGAATGTGGGACGAGCGTTTTGTGTACAGTGTCAACATTGAGCGGCGGAACATCACGCTGGACGTGCCCGTCAACATGACGCTGACCCTCCTACCGTTACCAGGCCGCGCCGTGAAGGTGCATCAGGTCCAAGTATACATCATGGAGAGTGTGTCATATGTATACTCGCTCGATGTCGCCATACGGTACGTAGACCCGAGCCTGAAGCTTCTACTGTTCCAGGAGGATGCGCCCACGGAAAACAACAAGCGTGCAGCTGGGACGCTACTGCACCCAACAGAGCCTACCGAGATCAAGTGTAAGCTGCTGCTAATGTCGCAGAAAAACCGTGACGTGAAGCACACCGGGCCCCTTCCCTATGCGCGAGGCAAATATGGCGAGCTGAGATTCTTGCAGCCAGACGTGCGCGGTCCATACATTCGCGTGAAACACCGACTACTTGTTGTCATGCGTGTTTCCCGTGAAGCGGATGATGGCCTTGGCCGTAGTCATTTTGAAGTCAAGATCGATACCCCGGTGACCGTACTGAGTCGACACTGTGTGCACGCAAATATCAGCCTGCCTTCTTACACGGCGGGCGACGCCGGGTGCGAGAACGAGCATGGTGATGAGCCACCATCATTTGACGACGCCATGGAGCACGAGCTGTTGGGCCCGTCTGGTGCGCCTGAAGCAAATCCCAGGGGGGAAAAAGCCGTCACAGCACCGCCGCCATAGCAGTTATCGCGGCATGCACAACCCTGTGGCTGCACATGCGCATCAGCATTTGCATCGATCGGTCCACTAAACCTTCATATAACCCTTTGACATTATCTTTGCTTGCCTGCTGTGCCAAGCAACGAATTGCGATGTCTCAACATCACACTCGCAGCATGCACGCACGCACACTCTGTAGCAGCTTCTTGGCAGGCTCGTGAGTAGCTCTCTCAAAAATCGAGGCGTTACCTATCATTGTGCAATTTGCATTGGGCATTATCACTTAGTTTCATATTGTTGTTCATTACCTTAGTTTAGTTCTCTGTTAGGTCTACTGATTAATTTACTATTGAGTACCCGTTCGCGTAGAGATACAAGGCAACGGCGCCGAGCGACGTCACCCCAGAGTACCACTCGAGCTCCAAGAACAGCCACACCCACAGCGACCCAAGAGCGGGTGCCATTTGCATGGAGGCGTAATAGCCTTCTTCGTTAACAAGGTATACCAATCTGCAACCAATAATGATGCTCGCGCCGGCACCCGACACCTGACTGTACCACGATTTCAGAGGGCTCACAACACGCGTGAGACCCCAGAATACAGGGATGCTTGGCCATGCGTCTTTACATACAATCCACAGCGTCGTCTCTTGGCCATATTCGAGGTGAGCAAGAGCAGAAAGTGTAGCGTGGACAACAAACATCATCATGGACACGATAATTGCGTAGCCACGCTTTATGTCGGCTTCATCGGCATCTGAGGGTTTGTTTCGGGAGTTGGGCGAAGCATGCCCCTGGCGCTTCTCCATTTCACTGAGCAGTGTCATTTTTCAGGACAGTGAGTATGTATGCAGGGGAGAAGCCAAAGGACGGGTTTCTTTTGCTGAATACTTCGCTTGTTGGTGCTGGACGGGTAGATTTGCGTTGGGGCGACGGTTCGAGATAAAACGACGATTTCAGTGAGTAAGAATGCTTTCGGCCCTCTTGCACGGCATGCGTTGTTTTGTTTTTAGACCTGTAGACCTGCCGAACCTACTGCCGAATCTGAAAAACGGACGCAAGGGCTAGTAATGGACACACTCCACCCCCATATATTAGGGGGCGTATACACGTGATCCAAGTTAGATTGATATCCTGACGAGGTGAAGCGTGAGAGGCAATAAATACTCAGTACAGAGATTCGTACGCGAGCTAAGGCATATGGAAAGCTCGCTGGTAGGCCCTGATTTTGAAATGTCAACATAGGGTGTGGATCTTCCAAGTATGTGCCGTTTTGTGATGAGCGCTTAAACTGCAAACATACTGATGGGCAGGTAAGGCACGAATACGATGGTCAGTTAAAATCGCCTTCGAACATTGTATGCGAGGTGCAACTTGTATGCCTATTAAAGGTCGGTGAGAAGGCATGTATTCTTCCTAGGTCGTTAGCTGCGTGGAGAGCATTGGCTGGCCCAGAAACCTGCGACGAGCCAACTATCGAGTTTCCAAAATGCCTCCTGAGAGCTGAGTGTGATGCACTTCTTGTCATGGAGTTGAAATGGGCAGCCTTTTACACATATAAGAATAAGCAACATGACTGTACCTCGTGCTCCTCCGCTAATTGATAACGCTAGTGCGCTAGGTATGTAATGGGGCGGCCCGAAGATGGCACAGTAGTGCAGACAATAGTCTACGAGACTTATGAACGCGAAATGGCACAAGGGTAAGGGTATTGCCCAAGTACAGAAAGAGGACTCTGCGCGCCAGTGAAACTACAAATCAGTCTTGTCCAGGGCTCGCCGCTTTCAAAAATGCCATGATGTGTACTCACTCCTAGCATTGGTACACCTGCAGAGAATATAAGGTACATACGCATCCTCTTTGATAGAGCGCGGATTATCCTGAGCGTAGGGCTCGCAAGAAAGAGATGAGGAGTTAACCACCGGATCGCTTTCATACGCGTGTCAAAAAGCGTACCATATGCATTCATATGCTAGTTACATGTGAGCGCATGATGTCTCACTAGTCCCTAATAGAGTAAGCCGCGCTCAGTTTCCACAACGCGCATCGATCAGCGAGAAAGGCGGATCAAGACAGCTATGCGCCTTGCTGGCTTTCATGAGGCCCATCTACACGTCAGCCATCCTCTGCCATCAAGTGAACCTCAGTGTGCAGGAGGCTCAAAGAACAGGCGGCCATCTGAGGGATAACAGCTTTAAGCGCGCACACGTTAAAGGCAACACGAGCTGCCAAAACCATATAAGATTCTGAGTAGACAAGGTAAGGTAACGGCGTGAGCAAGAGAAAGAGGCCAACTTAACTTATTGGATGTCTTCTCTGGACGAACGCTCTGCAAGGTGGGCTAGTTCAGCGTCCGAAATGCTGTCCACTACTGGGCTACTAAATAAGCGAAAGTCACTCGCACCTGAATACATTGTGTGTCTGTCACATAGATGTATTTGACTCACAAGAACTGCTATAGGCACTCCAATCGGAAGTCTCACAGCAACAGTCCAATGCCCCCATCTAATAGAAATCATTAGTTCTACGGCAAGTACGCTCACAAACGTTTATTCATAGCGAACAACGTCGTGACCCAAGTCGCTGCCAATAGCGTTATCTACAGCCCGGCTTGTAGGAATATATAAGAATGAAGTTTTGGTGTGTGCTTAGAACAGCATACCCATGTCCATGTCATCGGAGTCCTCCTCGGCCTCCTTCTTCTTCTCCTCAGCGGCAGGGGCAGCCTCCTCAGCAGCAGCGGCACCACCGGCAGCGGCACCAGCGCCGCCAGCGGGAGCAGCGGTCTGGCCGAAGGCAGCAAGCAGCTCCTTCTTGTCAGCCTTAGCGAGGGCACCAGCGTAGAGCTGGGCGAAGATGGGCTCAACGTCCTCGATGTTGGCGGCCTTGGTGATGGCAAGGAGCTTGTCGGCGGTGATCTCGACGTCGGCGTCGGCCAGGATGATGGCGGCGTACGAAACAGCAAGGTTCGACATGATTAGCTGCGTTACAAGCGGGAGCGGGTGTGAATATTTCGGGGCGCCTCGCGATACCGGCGCAAGAGTCACACAATACGAACTCCCAGCGACTCGCGGTCTGCGTGAGCAGTCACGCACACAAAGCCCTAATTGAGACGTTACATGATACGGTCAGAACTAAGACGGGCTGGCAAGCGTAGACGCCATCGGGACGGCCGGAGTGTTGTTGAGCTACTGAGCGAGCTGCCTACATGGCAGCCATGGCAGATTTGCCGACCTCCACCGCCCAATATAGTACTATTCATGGTCGTCAGTCCCAGCCTGAGGGCCCAGAACATGACGGGGGTGAACAAGCAGATAGATCACAGGCGCATCCGACACCGTACACTGACTTGGAGGAACTGAGATTCGTGTACAAGTTGCCACCCATTTCCGAGCGTCAGCTGGCAATTGTGAAGCTTGTAGCACGCTACAGCGCATTAGACGATTCCTTTGCAGAGTCGCATCCAGAGTTCGACTTTGCGCATGCGTCACATAGCTTGCACGCACTATACACCGCATTCGTAAAACAGTACAAACTTCTTTGCAGCGGGGCTCGGCCTCTAGACGGTAGCGTGCTCGAGCGAGCGGCCATACGCGCCGAACGTAATCATGAGCAGCCCTCGGCGCAGAACACGCAGTCGACGCATGCTGCTCTGGGGCAGTCAGCTGTCTCAAGGAGTGGCCTTGCCACAATTGACTGGCAAGACTTTGTTGTACTTGAAACCGTTGAATTTTTTAGTGCCGATGTCAAGGGAGCATCACGGCTGAGCGCGCCGTTCTCGCGTGAGGAGGTTACGCTGCACAAGGAGCAAACCACACGGAAGAGACACCAGCAAGAGCCGATGTACAAATCACCATACACTGGTGAACTGGTTAGTGCCTCGCAGTTTGAGGAGCATATGCGCGTGCACGCCCTAGACCCGACATGGCGGAAACAGCGCGCCGTGGAGGAGGAGCGTCAGATTTCAAACTTAGATGTGCAAGGTGCAGCAGCAAACCTCGCGCGGCTGCAAGAGAAACGCCGCAAGCTACTGGACGAGGAAAGTTAGCCCAATGGCGCTACTAAGTCACGCTGCCCAAACTCTGTGCCAACAATGTACACAAACGCGCTAGCTATTGGGGTGCTCACAGGAATGAGCGTGCGTGCAACATCACGGACCAGCGCTACTTCTTCACCACTCAGCACGACCGGCGTGCGCAGAAGCAATGCCCACGCCCACAAAACGTGTTCAGTGTGCGCTCGAGGGGCAAGCCATCGCGAAAGGTAGCGGTAAAGCCGGAACGTGTCGACGTGATCAAGCGGAATTGGTGCGTGGCTCATCGTGAAAGCCTTCCAAGTTGCTTGGCTCGTGCACTGCGACGGATGTGACGGCTCGAGATGCTCGAACTCAGCTTTCGCAGCTCTGTAGACTGTTTCTAGACCCCGCTTCCGCGGGAAAAGGGCCCTCGTGCCGCTGAAGAGCTTCTCTGTTGCCGCTATAACCTCGGAGGTTTGGGGCTGCGAGTCGTAATCCAGTGCGGCGCCTACACCTGGCCCTTCACCACGGAAAAGCGGCTTTTTGGGGTATGCCTCATCTGCGTGAGCGCGTTTGCGACTCAGGGCACGCGCGAGAACGAGCTGTGCGGCCTCGGCACGCACGTCCAACAAGTACCGCGTCGCGTCACTCTCATCCGCGTCGTCAATTGGGAACGCCGCGCGCTGGCCACTCACAGGATCGACGTCGCCTTCGCGAGCCATTGTAAAATAAAATGCCCTATTCGCCTTAGTGGCCCTATATTTCTCGAGCCGCGTAGCGCGTGCTGCCGCTTAGCTTAGCATTGCCTCGCATCATTAATAGTCGCGGATAACGTAACCCAACGTCCTGGTAATGGCTTGCGTGGCCCTAGGAGCGCTGGCGCTCGGGCTTGTGCTAAACCCCCTCAATGAGCCACTCGTCACAATAGCTGGCTTCAGCCTCGGCGTATATATAGTGACGCGGCGCATGCTGCCGCTAGCGGCGCCGGCACTCGTCAAGATTGGGTTATGTGGGCGCGACCGTCTCAAGCCCGCACAGACAGAGCTCATACCTGAGAGTTTGGGCAGCGTTGTGGGCGTTATCTACATATTCGCTGTTCTGCTGTTTACTCCGTTCACTCTCAAGCTTGATGCACTTGCTGCGTACCTCAGCGGCATCCTGTCCATCGAGTCCATGATCATGCTCGGATTCGCGGACGATCTATTTGATTTGCGGTGGCGGCACAAGTTCTTTTTACCTGCAATCGCTGCCGTCCCAATGCTTATTGTGTACTACGTTGAGTACGGGAACACACACATACTTCTGCCACCGTTCCTGCATCTCGGTACATCCGTGGACCTCAGCTGGCTCTACTACGCCTACATGGCGGCGTTGACAATATTTGCGACGAACTGCATAAACATCTATGCTGGCGTGAATGGGCTTGAGGTTGGGCAAAGCGTGATAGTTGCGCTTGGCATCGTCGCAAACGACCTGATCTACCTCGTAAGGCCTTACATTGGCCTATCGCTTGCGCCCGCGACGGCGCAGCCGCACGCCCTGTCGCTGATGTTCATGCTACCGCTCCTTGGGGGTAGCCTTGCGCTACTGCAGGCGAATTGGTACCCTGCGCGCGTGTTCGTGGGCGACACATACTGCTACTTTGCTGGGATGGTGTTCGCAGTATCCGGCATTCTTGGACACTACAGCAAGACAATGCTGAGTCTCATTCTGCCGCAAATACTGAATTTCGTGTACTCGGTGCCACAGTTGTTCCATGTTGTGCCGTGTCCGCGGCACCGCATGCCGCTTCTCGATGCGGCAACAGGGAATCTTTTGCCGTCTCGCGTCGACGTATCCGAGCTCTCGGGTGTGCGCATGCTGGGGCTGCGGGTGCTCGCGAAGCTGCAGCTTCTCAAAATGTGGGAGCACACAGAGGGTGACAAGAAGGGGGTCGTGGAGGTGTCGAACATGACGTTAATCAACCTAGTGCTTGTACATGCGGGCCCGATGCGGGAGAATGAGCTCACGCGCTTGTTGCTGAGCATCCAGGCCGCCTCATGCGCGACGGCGCTCGTGGCCAGACACATGTTGGCAGGAATGGTGTTCGGTCGTGACAATCTCTAGTTCTCTGAATACGGCAATCAATACGCTTGGGAACGGCCCCGCAGCTTCGCTTGATGGCTCTTAAGTTTTGTGCGCTCAATCTACATCTGTGCTTCGCCTAGTGACGCCGCCGCCGCGGCGTACAGTGCGACAAGTCTATGCTAATGCTGAGTTATTGCTCGACAGCCTGATCGTAAGTATCCAGTGCATCGACCCACGTCTTGACCTCGGGCGTCTTGACAAGCTGACGCACACGCTTGAACTCGGACAGGTCAATTGTCGGGTGCTGGCGCGTGTACTCGTCAGCCTGCGACATAAGCTCGAATTTGTCAATGTCCTTAACAAATGCAGCCTCACGCGTAGTTTGGTACTCGTACTCGCACCACAGGTCGTAAATGTGCTGCGCTGCACGAGGGTTGAACCGCGCAACTATGTCCCTCATGTATTCCATGGCAGCGAGCTCGCGACGGTGCTTTTCTGTTTTGTCACAGGTAGTGTCGTAAGGCGTGATGTCGCCAACGAGCGCCTCCGCCATGTCGTGGCACAGCGCAATCTGCACGCATCGCGCCTGGTCGAGCGCGTCATCTTCGGTGAGCATACAGATGACGGCCATGCGGTACATGTGGTCGGCAATGCTTTCAGGCTGCGGCAACTTGCGGTCCACCCAACCCGTGCGCTCGCTGGACTTGAGCTGGCTCACGATCTCGAGAAACGCCGCCATGAACGCCCTGTTGTTCATTCGTGAAGGATCTATACGGGCTAGCGCCTCGAGCCGCTGCCTTGTGCCCTCCGGAACCGCTGCTTCGGGCGTCCACATTGGGAGTCTCTGGCTTTGCGTGCACGCGATGTTTTGGTATTTGGTATTTGGGAGGGCGAGGTGCGAAATCCTGAGCAAAAGGCACATATATCTCTTCCACTACTAAAAAAAAAATGGCGGTTCGATAGTGAACAGATATTTAGCTATATGGATCTAGGCACAAGAACTACTCAAATCTTAGGATTCACGAGAAAATAACGCTTTTTGAAAAATCTGGCTGGCGCTCTGGTAGGACAGTGGAGCCGATGGAGGACCTTGTTCTAAAAATATCGCTGAGGCGTGGTCGCGTCTCCGGCTTGACTATACGCAGTGGAGCAGAATTAGGTCCATAAGCACAGAATACTTATCAAAACAGCTTTTATACTAGCATTAATGCGTGATAGCACTCAATAGCGTTGACTCAGCTCAATGCAGTACGATAAGCTGCTCCTTCGTGGAGGCCCTCTCTTAAGGGCCGTGATGCAGCTTAAATAACAGCCGCGACAAGCCAGCTACGGACTCTCTCTGCCACAGTGACCAGTCGTGTATCCTGATGTCAACCGAATTACCGTTTGATGGTGCTGCGGAACTTATTTCACAAGGCGCGCATAATATCGCGCTGTGAAATTTCGGGGTAGGGGTACTGCGCGCGCTTGATGAGATCCCCGCGACCCTTAACTCAGGCGCAGCACGGTTCCCGACCCTTCGTTTGCACGCTGCCTGTTTGCTAGAGTGCAGCCGACTGTGTGTGACCTCCTGTCATCATACGCACCATGGGCATTGTGGGCGTAGTGCTCCAGCTCATGCTGAGTAGTCTCGGCGGCTTTGGTCCCGGCCAAGATGAGACTCTGTTTGCCGCGCCGGAGCTGATGCCTACGCCTGAAAAGGCCATGCACCGCTTTGTAAATTACGAAATTGCTGCGCCGCCACCGGACCGCGGTGTACCAATCGCCGAAACCGTGCTATTGGAGCACGAGTTCGTCGCGTCGTGGGGTCGACCGTACACGGTGCCATTTACGGCTCCCTCGCATGAGTTCCAGCATGTTGAACTCACGCTTGAGGTTGAGACGTTCGGCATCCAGTACGACCGCCTTGCGCACGTATCCCTCGGCGATGTTGAGGTGTGGCGCCCTTCGACGTCCGAGCCGCGTGGCCGCCCGTCGTACTCGTCGTTCAGAAAAGATGTCTCTACGTTTGCAGCGCTGTTCCGCAGTAACAGCACCCTCTCGTTTGAGCTGAACAACCTCGTCACGGAGCGCTTGAATGGCACCTTCAACGTCACGCTCACCGCCGCCTACTATGCCGCGAGCTCAAGTTCTTCAGTAGAAGGAGCCGTATCAGAGTGGTTTGAGCACGAGCGCAAGCCTGCAACGCACATAAAACCGGTTCTTACGTCGCAAGTCGCAACTGAGCCTGTTGGCGCTGTGCTGCCGCAACTTTCGCGCAACACAACTCGCGCAGTGCTCCAGATATTCGCGTCAGGTAACGGTAACGACGAGTTTTGGTACGCCGCAAGCTCGCTCGATGATGATGACGATCGCACTGGCCCCGTAAGACATCTCGTCGTCGACATTGACGGCGAGCCTGCTGGCGTGGTTGCGCCATTTCAGCAAATATACACCGGTGGTTTCCAGCCGGCACTGTGGTCGCCATTCGTCGCGCTCCACGCCTATGACGTACCGAGTTACCACATTGATGTGACGCCATTCTTACCTGACCTGTGGGCGGGCGAAGCGCGCCTTGCCGTCGCCGTTAAAGACACCCACCATGGCCTTGTCTCGCATGAGTGGATTGTCAGTGCCGCGCTTCTCACCTGGGAGTCAGCGGGGGTTTCGGGAGCAGGGACGCGCTACGCGGCCACCTCGAACAACCACTCGGCGAGTGTGCTTGTACCCGGTACCGAGATCACGACGTTCACCAGTAAAGTCAACGTGAGCGCGGATCTGGAATTTGCGCCCCACGCACCGGTCCGAGTAGAGTGGCTGCAAGATCTCAGCACGGACGCTGTTTTGAATGGAGAGCTCGTGGTATCTCATTCAACGGCCACCAATTCGATTGTCACCTATAACGAGTCGACCTACAGCTCGTATCGGCACTCCGAACTTGTGCTTGCACTCAACGCCACGTCCATCGCTGTCGCGCAGGGTCTTAGCGTTACTGATGTGAACGCGCCCGAGCACCTGCCGCCGCTCGACGCCCGTAAGCACAGCGCGAAGTACAATGGCTCTTGGGACAACTTCGGACTGCAAGGTAGTCACAATGGCTCTGAGGTCACAGTTAGTTTCTTCGACCCTTGGCACGTCGGCGCCGATTCCGCACAGCCATATACATACCACGCGCACGCGGTTTCGCGAAATGGAAGCGCCGTGCGCCTCGAGTCCGGCGCCCACTTGGCGGCGGCGGATCGCGCATTTGCCGAGATCTCGCCGGTACGCAAGTGGTTCAGCAGCGACATGAGCACGCAAGCTTTAGAGAATAACCGAAAACTCCGCCATGCATGGCTGCGCCATGGGCTCTAGCCATCTTTTCCTTTTTTCCCTATACATCCATGTATTGCATACCCTCGTTAAACGGCCTAGTTAGTTTTTAGCTTTTACCCGGCGCACTTTTCCCGGTGGCGCGCAGTGGCATGCCAGGGTTGCCAACGTTGTGAGCGTTTGGGCTAATCTAACTGATACCTAAGACGCGTCAGCTCTTCGCTTGCAGACGCAGACCCTTAAAACCCTCAGCCCAGATGCATGAGTGCTAGTGGCCTGGCATTCTAAATGGCCCGCGACGGGCCAAAATGCACAAGAAGGCGAACTGATCGCGCGATTATGCAATCCCGCGTCACTGAGTATGCATTCTCCACATTCCGCGACGGCTGCACTAATCACCGGAGCCGTGACGGATTATGCACCTCATATTTAGACTGCGTTTCGTATATGAAATTACAAAAACGTCGTGCTGTACGCGCTGGTCCAACAATCCGCACTAACAGCCTCAGGCCATCTGCTCTCGCAGTTCCATTGAAATCTTTATGAATCCGCTTTTTGTCTACAGCGCCTTGCTCACATGCAGCCTTGTCGCTGCCCGCGCCAACCTCACGGCGGACCATGTTCAGCCCGCTGCTGCCCACTCTGGCACGCTTGCCATGGAAGAAGTGACGCTGCCGTTGCCGAACTACGGGGTGCCTTGTGCTTCTGTGGAAGTTGTAAGTCAGGAGTTTGCAAACTCGTACGGCAAGCCAGATAATGTGCACTACGTGCCACCCGCCGAGTGCCCCAACTTTTCACACGTCACGGCCGAGCTCAACCTTACGAGCTACGGTATTCAGTATGATCGACTCATGCATTTAATTCTGAACGGTGTTGAAATCTGGCGGCCAAGCACACCAGAGCCCGACATCGCTAACGTCAGCTCGTCGTACACGAAAGACCTCAGTACATTCGTGACTCAGTTTAGACAGCTCGGCTTGCTCCAGTTTGACCTTGACAACATTGTAAATAGCCAAGACACTGGTCCGTTTGACGCGAGCTTGACATTGAACTTCTATAATGCGCCCGAGGCACTCACCGTCAACGACGAGAACTGGTTCTACGATGAACCGCCGACCAATGTGGATGCTGTGATTGCCTACGACGCATACGCAGCATCTAATCCAGTGAGTGGCACCATCAAGCAGGTGTCGCGCAACACCACTCGCGCTGTCTTAAACGTTTACGCCAGTGGCAACGCAAACGAGGAGTTCTGGTACACGAACTCGTACGACCAAGGCGGACCGACGCGTTTGGTCGAGGTCTACATTGATGGTAAACTTGCCGGTATTGCTGATCCGTTTCCCATAGTGTACACAGGCGGCTTCGACCCCGACTTGTGGAGTCCGCTTCTCGGCCTCAAGGTAAGCGACGTCCCTAGCTACGTTGTTGATGTCACGCCGTTTCTTCCATCACTGTGGAACGAAAGTACAGAATTGACGGTTGCCATAGGGAATGGGTATAATGCCACGGAAGCGATCCAAAGTAACTGGATTGTCAATGTAGCGCTCCTCGCTTGGGAGGCTCCGAACTTGCAAGGCTGGGGGTCGAACTTCAAGCAGAGCTACACAGGCTCTGGCACGCCAAACTTCGATCCGCAGACACAAAACTCGTACACACTCTATACTCACGAAGTAGCCACTTCTGCTGATCTCGTCTTCCTGGACGCGCAATCGAACGCGAGCTATGCCGGTACGTCATCATGGACGCAGTCCGCCTATATGGCGAACCGGCTAAACCACACTGTATCCGCGACGGTCATCGATCAGGTTGGCAAAGGCTCAGCTACGTCCTCGTGGACGAACACGAAGGGTTCTACAACGAGCTTCACGAGATCACATCAGTACCCTCTAGCCTTCTCTGACGGGGTTAACATCTCGCTGAACCGTACGTGGAACGTCGACATTTCTAGTAATGGCCAAAAGTTCAGCATTGTTAACCAGCAAGAGGCTCAAGCTTATAATGGAATGGGCTGTAACACGACAAATGATTTGTGGTCCGGCAGCTATCACCATCACGTCGAGGCAGTTGATGGGAGAATCACCACCGACGAAATTTCGTGAACTTTATGCTACACCTTCTTTCGGGACCTCGTATTCCATCGCTTTGCCTCAATTCAATCTCTGATTTAATGAACTGCTACTTATCTCTAAATCTCACTCGGTGCTCAGAGCCACTCTGCAAGATAGAAAAGCCGTTCCGCGGAGAAATAACACACGGGGCCTTAAAACACGAGCAAGCCTCTTCGGTTGCAGACAGCCACAGAGTAACTATGTTCAGCCCTTCAGCTCATCGTTACTTGATTGACGTCTGTTTTTGCTTCCATTTTACATTAATATATATAGGTATGCTTAAGCAATGAGCTCGACAGCACCACCAACGGCCTTGATGCGCTCCTCGGCCTTCTTGCTGACGAAACGGGCGCGAACGATGACAGGAACGTTGGGAATGGCACCAGAGCCAAGAACCTTGCCGTATCCGGCAGCAAGGGTATCGATAACGGGGGCAGCAGATGCAGAGGCGCTCTGCAAGTGCTTCTCACGCTCATCCTCGGGAATAAGGCTCCAAAGCCTGTCCAGGTTCACAGTAGGGCACCACTCACGGTTGCGCAGCAGGTGGAACTGGCGGAAACCGAGCTTACCAAAGTAACCAGGGTGGTACTTATCGAGGTTCGTGCGGTGGTGGTGCTGACCACCAGCCATACCACGGCCACCAGGGTTCTTCCGGTGCTTGCCGATACGACCGTGTCCCGAAGAGACGTGGCCGCGGTGCTTGCGGGTCTTGGAGAAACGAGTCGGCATTTTAGTTTATGGTTACTAGCCTGGGCTCTGCACTATCCTAAGTGCAATTGGGATCAGAAGCTAGGTAGAACCCGTTCGAGTCCATCACGTGGTATTATTGGGACAGAAAATTTCACTCGCCGCAATTCCTGTTGAATCTGTTGAGATGATGTACCCCTAAGCCCTTTAATGACGTAAGTGGTTCAAGTGCTATGCCGGCCATGGAGAGAGCGAACTGGTACAGGTAGAGTAGTGATTTTAAGACGCGCGACCTTCATACTCTATATAATAAAATTAAAGTTGCGCAGAGGTTCATTCATGGGCCCAATTTTATATTTTATCACACGACTAGCGGATCGAACGTTTTCTATTACAGGACCTTCATTTGCATGGTGTCTGTTCTGTGTAAGAAATAGCTAAGAGGGAAGGAGAACCGTCGTAACTATTCGCGAATCTCGTATCTAAAGCGAGAAAAAGTGATGCTAAGAAATGACTGTCCCTCAATGCTATTTACGCGCGCTCGTGTGCTGCTGTGCTTAGTTAGGTCGCAGGGTCATAATGCAAAATAGGCGCGCAGACTGCGCTAGGATACAAGAATACTTAGAGCACTGAGTGTGATCTCACACTGACTTGTCGGTGCTAAATGAAGAGCTAAGCTCGCAACTCTACATTCCTTTTACCTTAAAGAGTTTCATTACTATGATTCTCCTAGCTCTAAAGATCTCAGTTTTTTGTGTGTACGATATCTGCACTGGCGCTAGATTGAGTTGGCCTCCATTAATGAGAAGCTTGCAGTTCGAGGACTTTCGTACTTTGGGCTATAAAATGGTAGCAGGCACGTTATTACTAGGGGTGCCGAATAGGAGACCTGATTTGCACAGCGCTGTGCGAAAATAAGATACCTGTAGGCGAAGCACGGGCATCAGTTGAAGTTAAGTTTTCAAAGTCTTCATACAAATAGTGTCGACCTAAGTTTCATGGCGGACATAAAACTACGATTGAGATTTTCTGGAGCAAGCGAATATGAGCATGCGTAGATGAACTAGGGACATTTTAAAACACAGCGACAAAAACAAAATTAGGTCTTGAGTTGTTTTTTATTTTGCTCTTGCTTTCGGCTTCGATTAACGTTCTGGCATCTTCAAATTTCGTCGCTCTCCCCTTATGTGATACTCACTCACAGCAATAAATGAGAAACTAAGAATGCAGCTTGAATCTAATATGAACACTAGCTTCTCGATGTTTTTAGTCGTATTATTAGCATGGTCCAGCTCTGTCCATAGCATGGCGACGATGGCGCAGCCCAAAAGAGGCGGAAGAGCCACTATGACTCATGCAGGAGGAGCCGAGAGAGCCTGAGCCCCTTAACCCCTCAACGTAAGCTGTCGCTGTCTTTTTGTAAATGGCGCCGTGCCGTAAAATTAAGAGTCACTCACGTGTGCAGGGAGCTTATCTAGCATGATCACGCTTAATGGGGAGAAGTGGCGCCGTAGTCAGCGCCTGACCCAAGTCGGAACAATCTCAGTCGTAAAACGTGGGGTGGCAGCGCGAACGCGGGCGAGGCAGTGAGTCAGCACTGTCGCCTACACATCGGCTGCAGGTGCAGATTTTCTTTGGCGTTCACACTGCCCCGATTTCACGTATTTGTGCTGTTAGCGAACCGCAAACGTGTACTGAACGCGCCCCGGACCTCTCCGTACTGAGCTATACTGTCAATGTCATCGTATTCGGCCCGTGAAGCTTCACGTCGTGGCTCTGTTGTCCCGCCACTTGCTGGTGTAGACCGGCCTCAGCTCGAGACCGTCCCTGATAAATGTGACGTTCTTATTTGTGGCACTGGTCTCGCAGAGTCCATTCTGGCTGCAGCACTCGCGTGGCAGGGTACAAATGTGCTGCACATTGACGCGAACAACGTTTACGGTGATGCCAACGTCTGCCTGCCAAGCAAGGACCTGCAGTCCTGGATTGAAACAGTTGCGAATGGCTCGCAGCCTACCGGCATGAATGCGCAGCTCTATGTGTCGGCGGCTGCAACGCAGTCGACGCGGGCAAAGCGCTTTCTATTCGACATGTCGCCACACCTCATGTTTGTGCGCAGCGACATGCTTGAATTGCTCATAAAATCGCGCGTTGTGAAATATCTTGAGTTCAAGGCCCTCTCTCAATTCCACACGTACGAGTCGGACAGCTTTGAGAAGGTGAGCGGAAACAAGCAAGCGATATTCACAGACCAGTCGCTGTCACCTCGCACAAAGCGAAAGCTGATGAAGTTCATTAAGTTCATTCTAGAGTGGCAGGTTGATGAGCAGGCTGTCAAGGCTCTGTCGCACGTCCCCATTGACAAATTTCTTGAAGATGAGTTTGGTCTTGAGAAGCCGCAAATTGTGGAGCTTGTTATTGCCATTGGCCTTTGCGACTCCATTCAGTTACCTGCGTCTACGGCGTTGCCCAGAATTCGCAGGTACCTTCTGTCACTTGATGTATATGGCCACTTTCCTGTCATGTACAGCATGTACGGTAGCTCTGGTGAGCTCTCGCAGGGATTCTGTCGCTCAGCCGCCGTTGCTGGGGCGACGTACAAGCTTGGTGTCCAACTTGTAGGCTGGGACGAGCAGTCGAACATTGCGACGCTCAGCGACGGGAGCCGCGTGCAGGTGACGGAGAAGGCGTTCCTGTCGCCCACACAACCGTCGCCACTACGGCCGCTGTTCAACGTCGACGCACCCCGGCCAGGATCTGACGGCGAGCGCATCAGCATCACGACGCGCATGACGGTTGTGGTGACGAACGAGTGTCGTGAGTGGTTTAGCAACGGTGAGTCTGCAGCAACCGTGGTGTTTCCACCAGGAACCCTCAACACGAACAATGAATACGCCGTACAAACAATTGTTTACGGCCCGGGCTCAGGAATTGTACCAGAAGGATTCAGCTGCTGGTACCTCAGCACGCACAACCCAGACAGCCGCCAGGCACGCGATGACCTCGCTGACGCGTTGCAACGTCTTGAGGCGTCGATTTTGCGAGAATCGCAGACGGACTTCGTGCTAGGTTCGCTGAACCGCGAGGACATTGCATACAAGCCAAACGGTGTGCCGATAGTGTCGTCGGTTCGCCTTGGCGAGTCGATGCAAAGCTTTGTGCCGAAGCAACGCCTACAGTATCTCTTCAAGCTAGCATACACGACGCCAACTAGCGTTGGGCGCTCGTTCAAGAACGTTACACCCTCTCCGGTGATCAAGGGCAGCAACAGCCTGCTGTCCACGATGTTCCCCCCTGGTGAAATCTCATACGACGGTATTGTGTCTCAGGCACGAAAACTCTACGAGACAGTTGTGGGTTCTGACGATGACTTTTTTGATGTGGACTTTGAGGACGAGGAGGAACAGCAGCGCGTGGACTCTCCTGAAGAGTTGGAGAAGGATCATCCCGCCGACGAAGTTATGCATATGGAGATCTAGTCTCGAGCCTGTGCACTTGGTCCCCTGTTTTCCACTGTCCCCATTTACCTTAGCTAATTTAACGTCGCATGTCACATGTAAATTTAACTCTCTGTTGGTTGGCACTTTTCCAGCTAACGGACCGCTCTATTTAATTACCTCCCCTCTCAATCACTAATTGGTGTCATCCTCCTACTGCCAATTGAGCTCCACACTGATGTTATCGAGTCCTAGGGCCGGCTCCTTCTGCAGCCCTTGCAGGTCGCCATCTGCTGTGCATGACCGGGGTACCTCAAGTTCCGAACCCTGAATGCATCTGAATGTATCCTGAATGCAGGGCGCACCATGCATACCAAGGCTCAACTTGAAAAGATTCCCAACAACAAAGGCTCCTTAGCTCCTTCAATTGCGGGTCGCTGCTGTTCTGACTAAATCATATCGATCCGAAGTCGCGTGTTCTTATCGTACCTGCTGATGGCGCAAGCTCAGCTGTTCTCACCTCATCGGCTGACATTCCCGCCTCACAATGCATACTAATAGTGCACCTCAATGAATAGCAGCATACTTAAAGCTCATCTACAATTACTCTGGAAAAAATGACTGGTGTCCAGCCGAATGAAAAAGAATGGAGGTTCGAGACAAAACAGATTCATTCTGGGTGGAATAACGACCCGCAGACGGGCGCCACGTCGCTGCCAATCTACCTCACGAGTAGCTTCGCCTTTGCCAACGCTGACCAGGCGGCCGCGCGTTTTGCCCTCAAAGAGGGCGGCCCCATTTACAGCCGACTTACCAACCCGACGCACGATGCCGTTGAGCAGCGCATTGCGGCACTCGAGGGCGGTGTTGGCGCTGTCCTTGTTTCGTCGGGCCAGGCTGCTTCGACACTCGCCGTATTGAATCTTGGTGGTGTCGGAACGAACATCGTCGTATCACCTTCGCTCTATGGTGGTACAATTGCACTTCTTAAAGTCAGTCTCGGCCGCCTTGGCGTCGAAGCGCGTTTTGTAAAGGACCCAAATGACCCGAAACAGTGGAAGGAGCTTGCCGACAACAAGACGGTTGCCTTCTACGGCGAGACAATTCCAAATCCGAAGGGGGACATTTTCGATATTGAGCCCATCGCTGCTGCGGCGCATGAGGTTGGCGTCCCGCTGATTCTGGACAACACCGTCGCTACGCCGTACCTAACCCGCCCAATTGAGTGGGGCGCGGACATTGTTGTGCACTCAGGCACGAAATACCTCGGCGGACACGGCAACTCCATTGCCGGTATCATTGTGGATGCTGGAAAATTCGACTACACAAAGGATCCTGAGCGATTTCCATACTACAATCAGCCTGATGCGAGCTATCATGGGCTTGTATTTGGCCGTGACCTTGGGGAGGGTGGACCATTTGGCGCGAATGTGTCCTACATTGTGCGCGCTCGCGCTGTTGGCATTCGCGATCTCGGTTTTGCCATCTCCCCGGTGAACACGTTTTTGTTGGAGCAGGGCATTGAGACGCTATCGCTCCGCGTGGACCGCCATGTTGACAACGCGCTTGCTGTCGCTAAGTATCTCGAAAAGCGCTCGCAAGTCACTGAGGTCATTTACGCTGGCCTAGAGTCCTCGCCGCACTACAAGTTACACAAGAAATACTCGCCACGTGGAGCTGGGGGTCTGGTTTCTTTCAACATTCAGGGCGGACACGTCGCAGGAAAAGCGTTCATCTCTGGATTAAAATTACTGCCTATTGTGGCGAACATTGGCGACGTAAGGTCACTGGCCATTCATCCGGCGTCCACGACGCACTCGCAGCTCACAGAGTCCGAGCTACGGGCCTCTGGTGTTGATCCCGGGACCGTGCGTCTCTCCATTGGTATTGAGCACGTGGAGGACATAATTGCTGATCTAGAGCTCGGTTTTGCGGCCGCTGCGTCTGCCGCTCACTGATTTATAAAGGAAGCGAAGCTCGTGGAGCACCGTTCTTTTAGGCGCACTTTGATGCGCAAGTGCGGAGTGACCTGGCGAGCGGACGCTAACCTGAAGATACGCTTTATATAGTGATGCCACCTTATTTGATGTAAGAATCTCTTTTTTTGCTTGTAATTACAACCTCATTCCGAGTCCGCTCGCGATGGGTGCAGAGCTACGTAACCAAAACGCACATCATAGGGGGTTGGCCCGGCGCTGGGGAGCCAGCCCGCAGATTCGCACGGAGCGTGAGAAAAAAATATGTGTGCGGGTACATGAACGAGTGTCCACTGCATATGAATTTTCATCCATTGAACGCTTACAAGATGAATGCACAACGAGCTGCCATCACCAATCGCACTAATCATCTAACATAGTGGTAGTCTTAAATGGCTGGTCTAACGGGCTAAGGCGTGCAATGGCCAATTCAAATTGACCGAATGCACAGGACGCTTTGCGCAAAATAATTCGTTGTGGCCTTGAATTGCTGTCCAATTTCGCGGGTGCTGACGAACTAGATTTAAATGATGCCGCCAAAGGACATCAAAGCCCAATTGAGCAGAGGCGCTCCTCGTAATCGTGTTTGGCCTCAACGATTAGTGATTGGGTGGCCACTCCTCAGCTATTTATACACAATGGATTTTTTGGTATTGAACATTAGCAGAAATAATAGATCTAGCTATGCTGCAAGTAAGCGGAAACAGAATTAGCAAGACCCCAAAATGAATATCACATAAATCAGAGAATTCAAAGCGAAGAGCGCTTTTGTATTTTGTGCGAGCCCGTGCGGCGATGAGCCGAACGCAGTGTGTCATCGGCGCACTGGTGAGCGTCATTGTCGTGCTATCGCTTTGGGGTAAGGGCGGGTGAGTAAGATCAGCGTTGAAGTCATCTCAGGAAAGATCTTCCTGTCACACGTTGTCAATGGTTAAGGATCTGTCTTACTTTTTGAGCGAGGAGGCTAAGAGCCGTACTGAGTCGCCTCTCAAGGGCGCTTTTAAATATCGCAGCATTCCGGGTATGCGCAGCCTCGGTGGTGGGTTGCCGCTGCCGGAGCTGTTTCCTTTTGATGACCTGCGCGCTCTATCGCCGTCCCCGCCTTACAAGGACGGCGTATTTCTGCCGTCATTTGACGGTAAGCAGACGACCGAGCTGAATATCACGCGAGCAATTGGAGAGGGCTCGCAGGAGGACATTGAGCTCCGCACGGCGCTGCAATATGGCCAGAGTAATGGCGAAGAGCGCCTGCGAAACTTCATCAAGGAGCACATGCAGCGCATTCACACGATCCCGTACGAGGGCTGGGACATTATTTTGACGTGCGGTAACAGCTTCAGCTGGGACTCTATGCTGCGCACATTCACGAACCGTGGCGATGCGATTCTTGTCGAGGAGTTTGCATTTTCCTCGGCGCTCGAGACTGCGCACGCGAACGGAGTCACCCCAGTTGGCGTTGAGATGGATCTAGAGGGCATTTTGCCCGAGGCTTTGGAGAAGCAGCTGCAGAACTGGGTAGGCGCGAAGCCGAAACTGCTCTACACCGTGCCTACGGGCCAGAATCCGACGGGCTCGTCTCTGAGTGCTGAACGCCGCAAGGCCGTCTACGAGATTGCGAAGAAGCACGACTTCCTTATCGTAGAGGACGAGCCGTACTACTACTTGCAGTTCCCACCGTACTCGCACGAGAATCACGCGGACGGTAGCGCCTCGAGCACGGCCGAAATGGTGAAGTCGCTTGTTCCTTCGTTTTTGGACTTCGATACTGAGGGCCGAGTGCTTCGCCTCGACAGTTTCTCGAAGGTGATTGCACCTGGGACGCGCATTGGCTGGGTTGTTGCCCAGGAAGCGTTCATTGAGCGCCTCCTCCGTCTATACGAGACAACCATGCAGAGCCCCTCAGGATTCAGCCAGGCCATTGTTTACGGCACTCTGCGACGGTGGGGCCAGGAAGGGTATCTCGAATGGCTGAACAAGCTAAAGGCTGTGTACACGTCGTTGCGTGACGTTGCTTGCGATGCCATCTACGAGAACTTCCCGAAGGGCCTTTACGAATTCTGCCCACCCGTTGCTGGTATGTTCTACTGGTTCAAGGTTGACGCGCGCCGTTTCAAGGACTTCGATGCGCTTGACCGCGATGCAGCGAAGTGCGAGATGGCGCTGTTCCAAAAGGCTCTTGACGAGAAGGTCCTGATTATTCCCGGGCGCTGGTTCATGTCGCCATACAAGACTGACCCTCCACAGCCTGAGCTCGAGATCAGTGAGGCCGACAAGCACGCGATGTACTTCCGCGGTACGTTCGCTGGCGTGTCGCTCGATGAGCTCAAGTCCGCCCTCCGCGATTTTGGCCGCGTTCTCCACCGCGAGCTTGTGCCCGAAACGCAGGCCTAAAGCTAGATGCAATAGGTGCAATAAAAAGAGTTACTAGACCAAAATTCAAGGGCCGGTATATACTTAAAAGCTTAATGAGCGCCACAAGTAATGACCTCAACGAATGACGTTAAGAAGAAGCCGCGAGAGCTCGCTCAGATCACTACCAATTTTGATTTCTAACGCTCAGAGCAAGAATGCGCGCGGGTCGACGCGAGGGAAGTGAAAGAAGAGCGCGCACAGAGTACACTTACCTGGTGCTGCTCACGCACATAAGCAACGCTCACAGTGTGGAGGGTCACGCAATCGCGGGCCCCAAGAGGAACGATCGAATCTATGAGCTGCGCGCGCTAATACGTTCCTTTTATCGAGGCGTAAATTAAATAAATTCGATCGCGTCGCTCGGGACGGACAAAGGCTCGCCCGCAGCGGCCCTCAATGCATTCAATTAGTGATGAACGGCCGGCTTTACATATATTTCACACTTGGGCTTGGGCATCTCGCCACTGCAATACCAAAAATAGGGATCTTGGAGACGCTAGGTGAGGCGCACCTGGCGGTCGATCTCTTCACGCCGTTTTTGCTGCCATCGGGCCAGCTGCGCATGCTCGTGCAATTTGAAGCCGAATACCTTCAGCGTGAACTGCTCATTAGATCTTCGAGGCAGGTGCTTCGGGTAAACCTGGAAAAGCATAGCAGGGAAACTCGTGCCGAAATATGCGCTGTCAAGCGCGGCTTGACGCATCGACGTTGGGTGATAAATATCCTCGCATTTTGGACAATAGAGCTTGACTTCGCTGATGTCGGGAAGATCGTGAAGACCGATGGGCAGAACCGGCTGCTGTCGGCACAGGGCGCGCGGGCAGCGCCCGAAGTCCGCGCTTGTGAACTTCGCGAGCATTTTCTGGATGCCACGCGTGCTTAAGATGAAGCGTGCGTGTACGAGGCCGTAAAATCGTTGCGCAATCGCCTCACGACTATCCTCCTCCTCATTTTGCTCCTCTGTAACGTGTTCGCTGTAGTCGGTGGCGGGGCCTGTGACGAGATTGATGATATCTTGCATACGTTCCGGGCCCGTTGTGATTCCGGTGAGATTGAACCGGTCAACAATAAAGTCATCATCTACCTCACAGAAGAACTCGTTCCCTTCAAAGCTCAGGAACTGCTGGATCCATGTTCGGTCTTCCATCATAGCAGTTCTCCCAGCGAATATCTCGCTAGCCGGCCAGAAAGGGGAAGCCTAATTTTCTCTGAGTAAGCAGCCGGTGGTCGCCTTAAGCCCCTTCCCAACAAGCCGAACCTATGATAAAGAGATAACGCGAGTTCTATGTGAGTTCTGTGCGAGTTATACAAGCGTTAATTTAACGCCAGGCATGCCCAGCTCTGACAAGTAGGATATCTGAGGTGAGCCCTATTTGTTTTCAGGGCGGAAAGATATTCGGTGTGGTGTTGTATATCTCCCAGTTCATTCTTCGTCAGTTGGACTACTAGGAGGGTGTGTGCAGTATAAGTAGTAGTAGTAGCATCCTGAATATCGTAGCGATTTCAGTGCAGACACAGCACTTTTTTGAGAGCAGCAGCGCCGGTGAATCCGCAGCACTTAGCGTACGCACGTCAAAATTTGTTGGATGTTTTTTGGTTAACTCAGATTGGTTGGCTTCTCGAGCCCCAAAAGCTACTAGCAGGCGCAGATCTGCGGCTCATAGTTTGTACTGCCGTAGATGTACGCCGCCGCTTCGAAGAACTCGCGCGCTTTCAATGTCCATGGAATAATCCTGCGAGTATACAACCTCGGTGACACCACTTTGAACAATTTTGATGCTGCAAGTCAAGCATGGACACGTGTTGCAATAAAGAGTTCCACCAGTGACGCGATCACGGCCAGCTTCGAGCAGCGCGTTTTCCTCTGCATGGAGGCATAAGCACGTGGAGAGCATTGTACCACCTTGGGATGCCGCGTTGCAGCGCGCGCATCCGCCGTCATTGCAGTTCAAAAAACCACGCGGCGTGCCATTATATCCTGTAGCCACAATTCGCTTGTCGCGGACGAGCACACAACCCACGCGCCGCTTCATGCAGTTGGAGCGCTGCGACGCGAGTTCTGCAATGGTCATAAAGTATCGATCCCAGCTCGGCCGCACACGCTCAACCTGAAGCACATCGACAGCATCAAGCGCTGCGTGTAATTGATCCACTGAGGCGAATACGTTCAGAAGATTGATGTGCGCGTCGCGAATATTTGCAATGCGATCAGCAAAAGCCGCATCTGACGTGGGCGCTAACTCACCGATGCGCGCACGCCGTACCTCGGTCGGCGCGTCCATGTCAAGATGCATAAACCACGGCCGCTTGCTCACGGCGCCTGGGCGCTTAGGGATCACAGTAACAAAGTTTTCGCGCCAACGGCTCACAACAGATTCGAGGGCGGCATCAGAGAACTCGACCTCCTCAAAGCTTTTCGAAACCAAGTACGCGGCTGCCGAGCGGCGGCCGCTGCCCTCAGATCCGGTGATGCCTACGAGCATAGGCCCTGCCTGCGCGTAGTCTGACGCGCCTATAATGTTCCGTGGTACGGGTTGGGCAAGGCGGTTAGGCAGAATATCACACTCAGAGGTGGTCTTGCAGAGTGCTTTTTTTGCCCCATAGTCCGCAGGGCTACGTGATATTTCTGCAAATGCCTCGGCCTTGGCGTCAATGCGCGTGCCGCCCGGCGCTTGTGCGGCGCCTAGCGATCGCTGACATGCTGAACTCCCAATCACATGCACGTCACCCCGTTTAGAGCAACCCTCGACACCTAATTACCGGCTTTTTTTCCTTGTGCTCCATCACCTTGCAGCAGAACACCCGCCCTATCCTATCGTTCTCCGCCCTTGCTGCGAGTGCTAGTGCCGCCCGCCCATAGAGGCCTTTTCTTCTTCACCACTAGACACCACCCGCGATGATAATCGTTTCGAAGGCCTATGAGTTCGCGCGAGCACACAGGTACACCCTGACTGCAGCGGCCCTTATTCTAACGCCAAGCATTTACTATTATGCGTTCACGAAGGACAAAGATGGCAACTTCCGCCAGGCCAGGCGCTGGCAGGTCGCCGCGTACGAGCTCATTCCTCTGCGCGCAGCGTCGCGTCTATGGGGCGTGGTGAACAATGTGCCGCTGCCTGTGTGGCTGCGTCCCTACGGATTCGGACTTTACGGCTGGTTGTTTCATGTTAAAATTGAGGAGGCCGCGGACCCTGACTACAGGCACTACGCGAACCTGGGCGAGTTTTTCTACCGCAGTTTAAAGCCGGGCATTCGGCCCATTTCGGAGAGTTGTGTCGTCAGTCCTGCTGATGGAAGGGTTCTGCAATTTGGCCAGCTCCAGGACCGCAGAGATAATATTGATAAGGTGAAAGGTCAGTCATACAGTCTGGATCAGCTGGTTGGCGCGCCTCGTTCCCCGCCTCCGGTTCCAAGAGAAGCGCATCGCGAGGCGCCGCATCTCCCCGGCTCGCGCCCTGGTACGCCAGAGCCCGAGGCGGAGGGCAACGATGACGACGCCGTCAACATTTCGCGCCACGGTCAGTTTGCCGAGATGAACGGCGTACCTTACACGCTGGACGAGATGATGGGCAACGGCAAGGGAGCCACAGAGACGGAGAGCAAACACCATGTGGGTGATGCGGCAGACACTACGCGTCACCTTGAGGACCAAAGCGAGCCAGCGAAGTTTTTATTTGAACCTCAGGGCAATACGCGTCTGTTCTATGCGGTTGTTTACCTCGACCCAGGTGACTACCACCACTTCCACAGCCCGGCCTCTTGGGTTTGTGCGACGCGCCGCCACTTTGTTGGAGACCTTCTCAGCGTGGCACCGTTCTTCCAACATCGTCTTGCAAACCTGTTCACCCTAAACGAGCGAGTTGCATTGCTTGGCCACTGGAAGCATGGCTTCTACAGCATGACGGCTGTTGGTGCAACGAACGTCGGCAGCATCATTGTGAATTTCGATCGTTTCCTGAAGACGAATGTGCGCGGCGAGCTCAAGCACAGCGTTTATGAGGCGAGCTACGAGTCTGCGTCCGAGAAGCTTAAGGGCTACCCGCTTCACAAGGGCGAGGAAATGGGAGGTTTCAAGCTTGGCAGCACAGTTGTCCTTGTATTTGAGGCCCCCAATACGTTCAAGTTTGATGTGACGCAAGGTCAACGGATTAAGCTAGGCGAGTCCATTGGTGACCTCGTTGAGTAGAGGGGTCGTCGGTTGTCCCTCTTATAGCCAATCGCATATAGCTAGCGCTTCCGCTTTCCAAGTTTAATAGATTATAGAGTCTTATTTTCGATCTTATACATTGAGGAGCTACTTTTTCAAAGCCGGATTACCTCCAGCTTATGCTCCCTCTTGCGAAGGCGGGTATTCACGGTCTGAGCGTGGTGACTCTTTGAGTGTCCTTCATATTGCTAGTGCATGCTCTCGATCCAACGAAGTGGGCTGTGGCATAGTCGCAGTAAGCTTAGATGACTCTATAGCTCAGCTGGGAGAGCGCAGGTCTGAAGTATTCAGGCAATAGTTAACCTGAGGTCCCGTGTTCAAGTCACGGTGGGGTCACATTTTTTTTGTTGCTTTCTTAGGGACCGTTCTTCATATCAAACAGTCCGGCAGCATAATGTCATATATGCGCTCATTTAGCCGATGCGGGTTCTCGACAGCTTGAAAGCATTTCGTTGCGGAGAAATAAACGCGCATCCTCGGCTCGGGACCCCACCGTGGTTCGGCGCAGAAGCTACCCTATATGTTTTGCAACCACGCGTACCTATCCAACAATAGGCAGTGCGTCTGTCTCACCTAAATAGCGCCCGCTCTTGGGGCAATTTGAGTCAAGTTCGGTCGTGCGAATGATTCTTGGCGGCGGAATTGAGCTGGTTGGACCAAAGGATCATGCTGCTGCTCTGTCAACCCTGCATCCTCTTGTCGATCGCCCCGACACACGCATATACGCTGTAGACACGTTCTGGCAAAGCAATGTGACTAGCTCACACGACCTTGTTCGCTGCATTCTGGACTCTATGCAGGTGTGGGACTGGTATGGATATCGCTTCGAAGTATCGCTCTCCCAATGTCTCACTGCTCCGGGCGTTCGCATTCATATTGTAATGGTGGCACTGAACGAGAGCGCCCAGCCCGTGCTCACCGATACGAAGCTAATGAGGATCCTTGAGGAGGTCCACAGGCACGCGCTTCGTCTCGGTAAGCAGTTCCGTACAGTATTTTTTCTGGAGCCGCTTGCAGGTGCAGCTCCGAGACTCTGACGCTCGTCCCCAGAGGTGCAGATGGCCGCCTCCAACATTAAAAGATTTAGAAACAGGTTTAACTGAGATTTTAGGCTACTCACAGATTGCCGGCCTTCTTAAGATAGTACCATGCGAGGAATACAGGGATGCCCATGCCGAGGCCAAAGAAGCCCCAGTGGAGAACGCCGTATGGAATGTACTTGCGGTTGTGCACCTGGAATGGCAGGTTTGAGTAAGGCCCGTCGTGGTGGCTGAAGCGTGCGCCAGTGGTGGCGAAGTTTCGCATCGGCCGCAAGGGCTGGTTGCGCGCAGTGCGGAGAGCAGTGCGGGCAAACATGGTCACAGATTTACGAGGAAGGGATTTACCATAGGGCGACAACGCGCATCAATTGGGTGGGCCGTGACTCGCTTACCTCAGCGCGGCTCACTGGATCAGGCGCCAGTCGTATAGCGTCGTGTTGCTGGTACCCCGGAGAGCCCATTGGTCAGCAAAGGCAGCCACCTCCCCTTTGCCGAGCATCGATCTTTTTAAGCATTCTCATAGGTTCGTGTGTCCGAAAGCACAGCACAAAGATGGTACAGAACTCCGCTGCAACACGCGTCGCTGGCTCGCTGAAGAAACAAATTATCCGGGACATCAGTGTTTCGTTTGTTATCGGCATTCCTAGCGCCTTTGCATACTGGCACTACTTCCACATGGGCCACGTTCGCCAGCGCGAGGCGTGGTACCGCCAGTACGCGCAGTCCAAGAGCGAGGACTCCGAGTAAGCGCCACTAGCACACTGAGTCTATAGAGAAACGGTGTCTCCTTTGTACGGGACTGCTCTATTCATGATCCCTTGATGTTTTGCAATTGCTCGACAACCTCACGCTAAAAACTTTTTGAGGCAACGACTTCGATTCAAGTGCTTCAAATAGCCTTCAAATTAAACTTCTGCGAAAACTACCTGTTGTAGGTGATTACTTGCCGACCGAGGATGGTAATGCTGACGGCTCATGATGCATGCGTGGTCCGAGAAAATTGCATGTGCATGGGTGGCTGGTGTTCATAGGACTTAGCCACCACGAGGCAGTCATTACGACAAGGAGATAGTGGCACTGTGACTCGCATGGACTTCATGTGGTACGACCGTTTAACTAAAAGCCCATCGAATTAACTACCTAATTAAAGATTACTCTTTCCAAGCGAGGCAAAGGTTGGGCATAGCACTTCGTTTTTGTGTTCACTCGAAAACACACACGCGCGAGCACTTAACAAATGTGGCACCCTCAATTGCTGAAGGTCAATTTCTGGAAGTGAGAACAGAACGCAGCCGTTACGGGACCAAACAGTCAGAGCGAGACCGAAGTGTCAACCGAATGCACGCTTGCTCAACTGAATTAAGATGACGCCGCTTCAACATGGCGTCAGGATCTGGTGAGCTCATGCCACGTAGATATCTGCCAATTCCGAGATAGGCAGCGTATTACAATTAATCTTTACGAAGAGATAGGGCGCCTTATTTGCATAGAAGCGCATACTCCCTGGTTTGTCCTGCGTGGTTTGAGAAAGGCGCGACGAGAAAGATCGCCATTTAGGATTGAAATGCCGCCCTCGCCCTGACGCTCACAAATGATCCATGAATTCAAAGCGAGCTAAGTACGCGGCACCCGTGGAAGAACTAGGCGGACCCGAAGCTGCCGCAAATTTGCAGCAATTGAGAGTTCTTGTCGTGGGTGCAGGGGGTCTCGGCTGCGAGATTCTCAAAAACCTAGCTTGTTCAGGATTCGAACAGATCGAGGTCATTGACATGGACAGGATTGAGCTCACCAATTTGAATCGGCAATTTTTGTTTCGACTCGGAGACATTGGTGCGCCCAAGGCCGAGGTTGCTGTGCGTCGTATTATGGAGTATCTACCTGGCAAGACTGGAATAAAGGGCCACTTTGCCAGCATCGAATCCATGCCGGACAGGTTTTACGAAAGTTTCCATATGATTGTCTGCGGTCTCGACAGCGTAAGGGCACGGCGCTGGATCAACAGCAAGATTGTGGATCTGTGCTACGGAGCTACATCTCCCAGCGGTCTGCGGCCTCTCATTGACGGCGGAACGGAAGGCTTGCAGGGTCAATGCAGAGTTATTCTTCCTGGCATAACTCCGTGCTATGAGTGCACGCTGAGTCTGCATAGTAGTACGAGGACCTACCCTCTGTGTACAATAGCCTCCATCCCGCGACTGCCTGAACACTGTGTCGAATGGGCGCGTATAATTAGGTGGCCGCAAATATATGGAGAGAATAAAGTGCCAGACTACGACTGTAGTGAGGACATGGAATGGCTTTATAAACAGGCGTTGGAGCGCGCAGCCGAATTCAATATTGATGGTGTGGATCTGGAGCTTGTTTATGGCACTTTAAAGCGCATCATTCCGGCAGTTGCGTCCACAAATGCGATTATTGCGGCATCGTGCTCCTTAGAGGCCCTTAAACTCGCGGCAGGCTTTGTGTCTTCCGAACAAACTAATTACTTCATGTTCAGCGGTCATTCAGGGGCCCACATGACGCCGCTGGACTTAGAAAGACAGGAGGACTGTTCTGTCTGTGGCACCAGAATCGAAGTCATTGAAGCAAATGAGGACACACCACTCTTAGGATTTCTAGAGTTGGCGGCTAAAAGGCTTCAGTGTGAGGGACCTGCGCTACCATCTATTTCGTCTGCTGAGGGGAAACCTATATATATGAGCTCACCGATGAGTCTGCGGGAAGCACTCAAGCCGAACTTAGGGATGCAACTTAGAGAGCTCTTCAAGACCAAAGAGGAGGTAGCAATCTCTCACGCGAGCCTAAGGGCAGCAGTGCGAGTGGTGATCAAGTTTTAAGCACAATTTTGTCACCTGTGATTATAGAGGTCGTCGCAACTACCACGTCAACGTCGCGTTGCGCGTCGTGGAGAGCTGCGCGACGAATTGCCACAGCCTCCGCGTACGTTACTCCCCCAACCACCATGATGAGCACTATTGGCTTACTACCTGACTCAGAGTTGTGTGCTAGCGTTCGTCGAAGCTTAGCCTCGCGCGCAGACACAGCGTCTTTGCTGTAGAATGTTTCGACGCTCACCTCAGGCTCCAGGGGGGTTTTGGACAAGGAATCTGTCTTTAGAGCCATCTGGGCGATTCGCGCTGTCAGCGGTATGTACCCAGCGTAAGGCTCAGCCTCGTCATCAGGCTCGACGTTGTGAGGGTACAGTTTAAATGCTTTGTTCAGAGTATACCAAGAGTAGATTTGAGACAGGGGCACATTAAGCGGACTACCACCCAGGCTCTCTGATGCCGCCACACGCGCCTCAGGGCTCGTAGAGCCGTTTCCGTTGCCACTGCCGCCACCACTACCGCTGCCGCTGCCACTACCGACTCCTAGCGTCATTGAGCCTAATGAAGCAAACGGAGCTGAGGATAAGAGAAACGAGGATCCCTTTGGCGAAAATAAATAGCCGCGGTTTTTCAGATACCGCATTGCCGGGAGATGATTGTATCCATAGGTGCGAAGAATGTCGCCATATAATAACGATTGCAACACAGTTTCTTTGATTCCACCGCGTACGATGCACAAAAGACACAGCGGCCGCAGCACAGCCTCAATGGGCACCATCTTAAAGATAAGGTCTTGAATACGGGCAATGGCTTGCGTGTTCGAGATGCGATTATCCATAATTTGGACTTGAAGATCGTACAGCTCGCGGCGAGTGCTCGTGCCGAGTGTCGCCATCACTGTCGAAGCGATCTCTGTGTGAAGGTCTACCAATTTTTGAGTCATTTGTAGCGACCCTATTTTGGATATGGCGCTCTTGATTTCGGCAAGGGAAGACTCCTGGGAAGGCATCTCGCCTTGCTTATACTGCATTTGCAGCTGCTTCGCCGAGTCATGGATGAGATTACAGGCACTGGCAAACCCCTTTTGAGCAATTGATTCGAAGAGAGGATCCTCATGCAGTGAGGCCTTGACACCACCGCCAGAGATGGTTCCACTGGCAGTCACGCCCACCACCTCATCGAGTACACCCTCGTATGTCGTTTGGCTAAGCAGCGGTGTCACTAAATCAACGTCGCGATCAATAACAACCATATGCTCGATACGCGCGCCAAAAAAAGTGCCGCTTGAGTACCCAAACCGGTACTGGAATGAGTCCTCTTCTTGTTGCAGCTTGACAGCGTTCTCTGTCCTGAGATCCTTGAGGTGGCTTGCGACCAGTCGAGCCTTTGGCCCCACGGCAGTAATCTTTCCGACCGCCCCAATGTGAGAAGCCTGCAACGCATCGAGTGCCCAAACCGATGGCCACACGCCTGCGCTTGGCTGCGTGGCCGTGCCTTCAGCAAACAAATTGAGCAGAAATGGCTGAGTTACATCATTCACGAACCCGAGTGGCCATGCCATGAGCTCAATGTCACCCAAGACTCCATATTTGGTGAGCATCGGGGTCACACTGGGTGGAATCTCAGGCACAAAGATGGCCGTGAGTGCCGCGTCGCGGTGGAGCTTCGCACTCTCGCTAACCAGTAGAATGGGCTCGGGCTCTGTACGACTGATGTATACAACAGCATCACTTTGGTGTTGTACTTTGCTGCTATGGGCCGTCAGCGGCACGAGGGCCTGCACGCCGTGCTCCTTTAGAGTGCTATACGAGCATACCGCGCTCAGCGCCGGTATAAGCTCGGGGTCGATACATACAACGAATCTGCGGGCATGTATTCGGTCTAGCAAGGAGATGAGTGAGTCCAGCCCGCTCGTCAAGTCCATTACGGAGACGCCAACTCGATGCCTGTTTACCTCACCTACGTACGTAGGGTGAGGGTACCGAAGCCACTCTCCGATTTGAGCCAGTGCACGCAGCCCAGTAGCGGCTAATTGAGAGCTACAATGCGCAGATCCGAAAACCAGTACAGCTTTCAGGGGGCTCAAATCCAATTCCTGCGGTAGGAGAGTCACATAGAACTGCATCTGCATGTAATTGCCAGTTTGGACTCAGACTCAGGAGTAGTACGCTGGATCTCGAGAAGAGACATATCCACTGATAGGTTTTAAAAACTCACGCGAAGCTATTAGCGATTTTGTTAAAGTTTAGGGAGTGAGATGTTCTCAGTCTAGGAAAAATGATAAAAATTTCTTTAGCTATGATTTGATTCGACTTTGATATCTTCAAGCTGCTTTAGATATAGAGGTCAGCTGTAGCCAATGATAGTTGCACGCTCAAAGTTCACCGCCAGACACCGTTATGTCGCCACAAGACTTGTGAACGATTGGACCTTCAAATACCATTTATCGATCAACTTCACCAGAGTCACCGTGCTGGAAGATAATGGTGGTTTCTCATGACAACAACGGCTGTAATAACAATAATTCCTTGTACTGTTTTCAATTTGCTGGAACTACTCGAATACGATTTAGCCTACGCTTGTTTCGCTACAATCGCCAGTATTTAGAGATGCGGGCGCTTTATGCGCTGACACAATACATATGTTACCACTCTTCCTTCTTACTTTCGCAGCCAAGGCGTGCTTCCTGTTGATGTCTTGAGGTATTTGGCACCCAATTGTTGCCCCTTTCTCGTGCCAAGGAGGAAACCAGCGGTAGCCTTTGAGCAGAGCCAAGGATTGTAGCGCCCAGTGATATCAAAACCACATGAGAGCGCCGAGCGGAGGAGGCTTTAGGTGTTAAAAAGCTTGATTAAACAACTTTCCACGATGAATCAGGGTTTGCATTCTCTTAGTTACTATCGGCCGTGGAAAAATGACAGCTCTATCAGTGCATCTTGGCGCCACAAGGCAGATGTATCGCTGAAAATCCCTCATTTTACAACTGTGAGAGGCACACTTAGAAACCACGAGGCGATTGAAAGGTAAAATACACCATCATCGAGCTGAATAAAGCAGTGTCATGGATCTAGCTTCGTCTGTTCAAAGCAGCAGCTTTAGCACGCGCATCAAACGAAAAAAGCGTAGCTACATAAAGAATCACGTAAAACACGAGATTACTGAGGACAGTACTGAGGTCAGGCGCCTTTTGTGGGTTTGCGGCTTTCTTGGCAGTAACTTTCTCATCACCTAAAGAGGCCTTCGATGCGTCTGCACGCGATTCGTTATTCTTACCAGATGCCGTTAAAAATGCGCGTGCGCGAGCCGCTCGCAGCTCAGCTGCAGACGGCGGTGCCACAGCACTCGTCTTAGCTGTCCCGTCCACAGGCGTAGCGCCAACGCGATAGCCTTTGCCGAAGCTCGGAGTTTTGGCAGCAAGAGAACGCAGGGCTGCAGTGACACGGGCAATGTCGCCGCCTTTCACGCGATCTACTTCCACTCCGTTGTGGAAGAAGACAAATGACGGCACGGCCGTGATATTGTGAGCAGCAGCTACGTCTTGTGCCTTGTCAATGTCAACATCAGCCATGAAAACGCTCGTGTATTGCGGAGCTAGCTTCTCTATTGCCGGTGCCACTGCCTTACACGGCCCGCACCATTCTGCGCTGAACTTCAGCATAACCTGTGATTTAGTGCTGAGCGTTAGCTGGCATTCGGAGGAGCTCACAATTGAGTGCATTTCTAATGCGACGGCCTCACACGTTACGATAGACGCGCTGGATCTTCTGATACTAACGCCGCCCGCCTAGTGCTGCAGCAGCAGCTGCTGACTTGGCTCTTCAACGATTTGAGCTCGGGGACACACGATACGTTCTGCACACTCAATATTGCGGGGGAGATATGCAGCTAGCTGGCTATCGCTGTCAACCTTATCACGAAGACCCGAGAAGGGAGGCGTATCTTGATGCGATGCCGTCCGATGTTTTTATTCTCAGTAGAGTGTGCTATTGTGTCGCAGAAAACTGGGGCTTAAATACAGATTATCATAACAGGTAAGACATTTGCTCGTAACAACTTTCATTAAAAAACCTGAGAACTAGGATCCCGGCGTTATATGTACATTATTAGGCCACTATGCCGAGGGTAAGCAGCACAAGTTGTGCCAAAAACTGTAGAGACCAGAAGCCCACCTTCTTGATGCGCCGCGATCGCGCCTCGTCGTCGGCAGCGTTGCGTGCAAAGGCACGATACAGCTCACTACTCAAGTCGCCCATGAGACCGCTGTCATAGACAGTCCAGCTGCCATCAAAATCGTAGAGACGTTTTGCCACATGGCAGTGCACAGGGATGTATGTATCGCGCGAATTGATATAGGCGACAATGGGATGTACAATCGCATTGTTCATGTAGTTGAGGTCTGGCGAGTACAGTGGCGCTGAAGCGCGCGGATTGTTGAACTGTACGCGGAGATCTATAGCAATCGTCTTTTGAAGCTCCCGCCGCCGCGAGTCGCGCTCGATGGTCGTGACAATGTCATGAGGAGCCTTATTCGTGACAATGCTCTTGAGCTGTGCGTCCCACCTCTCAACTAGGTCCTGAATTTGTTCCCTTAGTGTAAGCGGCGGCTCGTCGGCGGGAAGCATAACATCAGCGATAAAGTCGCAAGTGCCGCTTTCGATCCACCCAAACATGCCGCTGACGCCACGGTTGAGGTGACGAATATCAACATCATCGATTCGCAGCCGCTGAACTTTCTTGAACGCAGGTGCGCTGGCGCGACCATGCACAGCTACCTCTGTGGGTAACTGCCGAGTATGCAGAGACAACATTGCGTTATCGAAGCTGCCGGAGAAGTAGTTAGCATTTAGCATGTCGTAGAGCAGCCACTGCTTGCGCAAACGCGGCAACTCGCAACTGTGTACGCTGACTTGGAATGGCTCGACTGGTGGCAGCTCCGGCTGGTGATTTGGCTGCAGCACTGTGACCATGAGGTCTTCGACCTTTGTGGTTTCCCAGTCAAAATCACCACGCTTGTGCACCTTGCGATGCTTTGTGGGCTCGTATTCAGAGTCAAATGCAATGTGACGGCGGTCTACAACGCCACGGATCCCCTTTGCCTCGACCGTCTGCAGAATGCCCTGACCAGCAAGCCAGCGCCGCACAGACAAAGTAACTGTTATGGAGTCGACAGTGAGATCAAACTGAGTGTAGTTGCCATCGTCCACAGCATCGCCCTGCTCGCCGCGCGCTGCCTCTTCTTGCGAGCCCGTGACGACCTTGCGCACAGCGCCGGGACGCCGCTGTATGAACACCTTTTGAAGCACAATCGCACCCTGCTTCCAGTTGGGTACGATCGCTTGCTCGAAAACAACGCGCAGGCCCGTCTCGTGTGTGACAATACTGCCGACCCAGCGCGCGAGCATGTCCTCCGAGCGCACCTTCGACATTGTCCAAACGACAAGCGAGATAAACGTTGTCGTTCCCAAAATTATCCACAGAATGTGACCCCAAATAATCCATGAAAAGAGAGCGCTCAAATCGTCTGCGTTGAACGGACGATACGTACGAATAAGCGCCCACTTCGTGCGTACGGCAAGACGCCCCCACCATGTTTTAACGCGACTTAGATGGAATTCGAGCGATTTACGGTTCAACGACTTCGCTTCTGGTCTTCCATCAGGCCGCGCAGGCAGTGATTGCGATTCTGAGTGCTCGGCAGACCGTGGAACAATGTTGTTTTGTGGCGGATGTCGCGGCAGCGGAGTCGGTGTCGGAGGTATTCGACGATTTGAGCCCGAATCGGTCCATATATGGGGCGCCGTACTAAATGCGCGAGTGTTCTGCAGTCCGGAGAACAGCAAATCGTGGACGCCTCGCTCGTGTTGAAAGCGGGGCAAACGCGGCAGCACACGTACGGTGCGCAGCGTGTAGGCCTCTCGGGAGTTCCAATTGAAAGGTCGAAGAAGCTTGCGAGACGCCCCCTTCAATTGGGGAAGCGCAAGTCTGTTCATTCCCCCCGATTGCCCAGGGCTGTCTGGCGGGCAAGGTTCTGTTCGACAGCCTTTTTTCTGCGTGAGTGCCCCGGCCTCCCACCCGCCACCCTGCCCTGATGTCCACTACTGTTAGAAATATCGTGTCTCATAAGGCGGCGCTATTCCATGCGCTTTCTCGTCTACCACTGCGTATCCAAGAAACGGAGACATAGCTACTGAGCGATTATAACTCTTACTACATGAGAAAGCGCCTTCTGCGTAGCACGACAGTCACACATGCGCACTGTGCGTGAGGCGGCTCGTCGTGCTCAGCAGAATTGCCCTAGCCCTATCACAAAGGCCCTGCTGCTGACCGTCAAATATTACTACCAAAGCCTGATTCGTAACAACCGAAGTTTTCAGCCATGAGCGACGTAGCAGAACCGAAGGTGGAGAACCTCAGCGTCGAGGACGAGACGCCGGCGCAGCAGTCGACCGTGCTGGAGTCTCCCACAGACTTCTCGGTCGTGCACCCTCTCACGAATGCGTGGACGCTGTGGTACCTGAAGCCGGCGAGCGGCCAGGCGACCGAGAACTGGTCAGAGCTGCTGAAAGAGCTCGTAACAGTCTCAACTGTCGAAGAGTTCTGGGGAGCCTACAACTCTGTGCCGAAGGTTTCGGAGCTACCGATGCGTGCAGACTTTGCGTTCTTCAAGAAGGGCGTGCGGCCCGAATGGGAGGACCCTGCGAACGAGGCAGGTGGAAAGTGGATTGCGCAGCTGCGCGCGACGGACGACATTGACTCGAAGTGGCTGAATGTGCTGCTCAGTCTTATTGGAGGTACTCTTGACAACGACAGCGCCGAGTCGGAGGTGGTCACTGGCGTGTTCGCTATGGTTCGCCCGCGCGGCACCGTGCGCGTGCAGATTTGGGTGAGTAGTGATGCTGAGAAGTCGCTCGAGGTGGCGAAGCGGTTCAAGAACGTACTCAACTTCAACGACCGCCAGAAGATCGAGTACCAGGCGCTCTCGAGCTCGTCGAAGGCAAAGAGTGGCCTGCAAGTGAAAATCGAGCTCTAGAGGTTCCATCACACTAAGCTAAGCTCCTAGAGGCAATAAAATACAAACTATCTAAAGCGGTAAGCAGTTGCTAAAGGAATAACGTAATGGATGTAGTGGGTCTTCATTAAACAGGACTGCGCATGCCTATACGGGCTGCGCAGCGCCGGCGGGGGCTGCGGCGGGGGCTGCGGCGGGAGCTGCAGGAGCGGCAGCCGCAGCAGGCGTAGTCGTTTTCGCATCAGCGTTGCCCGCAGCCGGAGGCACCGCCTGAGCAGGCGTCGTTTCCTTCGCGGGAGTCGCGGCGCCAGCAGCTACAGCTGTCGTTGATGTGTCCGGGGAGTTCGCGACCGGCGCTGCTGCGTTCGCCACAGTAGTTGTTGCTGTTTTACCCGGAACACCGGCTGCTGGCGGAGTTGTGCTCTCCGTGTTTGCGGCCGCCGGGGCTCCAGGAACTACTGGAGTTGAAGTAGAGGATGTGGTGGCCCCTGCAACGCCGGGGATGGCCAGTGTGGTCGATGATGATGATTCTGTCGGGGTGACAGCGGCCGCAGCCGCACCAGGCGTACTAGTTGAGGACGTAACTTCTCCCGGAACTGCCGGCGTAGTGGTTGCCGTATTAGCTGTCGCGGCTGTAGGTGTGGTTGTGACACCCGCCGGTAGTAGCGTCGAGCTGCTCGACGTGGTTGACGTCTGCTGAGCAGCGGCCGCAGCAGCGGCCGCAGCGCTCGAGGACGAGCTCAGCGATGACTTTGACGAGCTCTCCGCCTCGGACACTGTTGATTGTGAGAGGGAGTCCGTGACTGGATTACCTTGTTTGTCTGTATTGATGGGCTGAATCAGAACTCCGGCCGCGCGGTTGCTTCCGGAGGCCGCGCTACCACTAGACGCGGCTGAGCCCGTGGCCTTCGGAATATCACTAAGTGCATTGCTGGCTGGCGTGATCGGGTATTGGCGCGAGGTGCCGATCGAGCCTGAAATCCATCCGAGCCCAATCGTGCCTGACGCGGGCGTTGCAACAGATTGGAAGTACGGCGTGAACTTCTGGCTGTATGGTGCCTGAACAGGAGTGAGATTACCGTCTTTCGTGATGGTCATCCATACAAGTGTCGGAGACGCCGTTGACGTTTTCGTTACCACTCCTGTGCCAGACGAGGTGGCAGCAGCAGCAGGCGCCGTTAGCCAGATAAGACACGCGAAGAGCGGCGTCGCAAGCATCAATCAGCGCGCTATAATGCTCGTTCAGCTTTCGTGGTGGGACGGCAACAAAACAGTACAGACCCTGCAAGATCCTCCTAATCCCAAATCTAAAAATATGTAAGCTACTCGCGGAGCTTAGGTGAGGAGGAGAGAGGCGTGCGTCCCTGGCTCGCGCGCAATGCAGCCGAAAAAAGATTAGATCAGCTGCTAGATCTGAGAGCGCACACAGCAGTGGAGTGCCAATTCCTACTTTGAACGTGCTAGGCACGAGAACCTAATGTGGAAAGACACAGAAGTCTAGTTAGCAGACAGCAACTGAAATTATTGGGTTGCTGCCTATGCGCTACCGACGCGCGTCGACGCGCCCAGGCTCCGTGGAACGTAGCATGCGTGCACGTGATTTAGACGCAATCCCCCGGCGTAGCACCGCCGCGTTCCACCAGCGCCTCGCTCAGCTACAACGTACTGCCTAAGGGCCAGCTGCAGCAGGCCAGTTCCCTGATTTCGCATACGTACCCTCCGCCCTGGGAAACGGGATTTTGTGACCATCAGGTGCAGATGGGGCCTTGAGGAGAGGGGTGGTGGCCCTAGGTACCTGGGCAGCAAATATATAACCATCGCTGACACGTGGGACCGACCCATTGCACGAGCTCAACGCAAACGATGGTACGCGAGGCGCTCGCGTGACTTAAACTCTCTCATTATAATCGTAATACATTGTGCTAAAATTAAGCCACTCACTATTTTTCCGCCCCCAGTCCTCCAAGTCCAATCATTGATAAGCGAGTTGACGATCGCCCACCAGAGCAACTGATCTATGAATGGCGGATAGGACGGGCAAGCATAAGTCGACTATTCGCTTCACAGGTTCAGAGGCTCAGCCCGCACGTCAAGGCTCACACGGCAATCCTATGCAGGCGCCAACTAGGCCCGTGAAGACGCGCGACTTCAGCATCGACGACGACGCAGTTCCATCAAATGATGATGCTGCCCAAGAGGATGACGGCGCCGAGAGCAACGGCGCTGATGCTCCGCAATTGACGTCCTCACCAAGCGACTCCGCAAGCATTGCGTCCGACAACTCGTTTACAATGCGCGAGCGCCAGGACGCGATCAATACTGCTCACCCGTTCGGCATTCGCATCTGGAAGCCGGCTCTGTACAAGAAGCGCCGATCGGTTGAAGCAAATGCCGACGAAGATATCCACTGGAAGCCGAGTCCCGTTGTGCCTGCGTTCGTGCGAGCTGGGAACCTGTTATGGACGCTTACGTTCGGGCTCGTGCTGTGCTGTACCTGCCTAGTTGTATGGCTGCCACTGTTTGCAATTACGCCAGTTTTCAAGCATAGTGCTCGCTACTCGAACCTCGTGCGTCAGCTCGCTATGTTTTTCCTTGTACCTTTTGGCAAGTATGTGCAACTGAACTACAACGAGAACTATCGCGACGAGGACGACGGCCATGGGAGACCTGTCGCAGACTACCTAGCCTGGCAGAACGCTGTTTCAAATGACCAGAGTGTGGACGGTGCCGAGCCCGTTAGCAGATTGTTTTTCGCGCCTCGTCGCCGCCGCCCGAGTCAGCATTTCGATCACCACGCTGAGCGCCGCCATCGCTTGTTTGGGCGCGGTCGCTGGACGGTTGCTCGTGTCGTATTCTTCGTGGGGTTTTATGTGCTCCTTGTGCCTGTTGGACTACTTGTTTCTGCGCTGTGCTGGTTCAGTGTGTTCGGTGTGCCCATGGCGCGCGTCATAGTCCATATGCTTCAGCACCTCCGTATCCATCCGCTTGCGCTCAGTGTACGACCAACATCTGGGTTCACAGATGAGGAGGCACGTCAGCCGGAGTCGTTCAGTATCATTCTCTGCACCTACCGCGCGTTCGGCCTTAAGTACTACAAGTATACGGTTGACGGCACAAATGTCATTTTGCTGAACCTCATGCTTGTTGTGTTTGTCACTGTCCTTGACTTTTATGTGTTCTCGCTGTTCCCGGAGTGGGTTTCGTTCGCGATGTCCCTTGTGTCGATCGTGCCGCTCGCCCATTTCATTGGCCAGGCTGTCGCCAGCATTTCGGCGCAGAGTTCAATGTCCATGGGAGCAACAATAAATGCATTCTTTTCCACGGTTGTCGAGGTGTATTTGTACCTTGTTGCGCTAGGTCAAGGAAAAGGCGAGCTCGTGGAGGGTAGTATCACTGGCTCCGTGATGGCCGGCGTGCTGCTACTACCTGGTCTTTCAATGTGTGCTGGCGCCTACAAGCAGAAAACGCAACGTTTCAATCCAAAGAGCGCGGCAGCGACGTCCACCATGCTCATGTACACGCTCGTTGGCGTTCTAGCGCCAAGTATCTTCTACTACCTCTACGCCCCAAGTCATGTTCGATGCAACGCTAAAGCAGATGATGGAACGCGTTTGTGCTGGAACTTTGTACCTGATCTAAAGGCGCGAGACCCAATCTATTTGAGCGTCATCAAGCCGTTTGGAGCACTATGTGCTATCTGTCTGTTTGTGGCATATGCCGTCGGCCTTTGGTTCACGTTGCGCACGCACGCGGCCATGATTTGGACTACAGGCGCCTCTACTGAAGAGGTTGAGGAGGCGAACAACGAAGAGGGCCCGAATTGGGGGCGAAAGAAGTCGTATGTCATTCTCCTAAGCGCTACAGTACTTTATGCTATGATTGCTGAGGTACTCGTGGACTCTGTTGACATAGTATTCGAGCATGTCTCGATTTCGCAGCGCATGCTCGGTCTCACTGTATTCGCACTTGTGCCCAACACGACAGAATTTCTCAACGCGATATCGTTTGCGATATACGGCAACGTTGCCCTCAGCCTTGAGATTGGCGGCGCCTATGCTCTTCAAGTTTGCCTCTTGCAGGTACCTGCACTCGTGCTGGCCAGCCAGAGACACGTTGCCACGCACATAAATGAGTCTCTACGCGACTATGTGTTCATTCTCCTGTTCCCGCGGTGGGATACTTGGGTGTGGATGATATGCATGATTCTCTACGGCCACATGCACGGCGAAGGGCGTAGCAACTACTTCAAGGGCTCTATTCTGCTGCTCGCGTACTTCGTACTAATAGCAGGATTTTTCTTCAACGACGCGATCTACTCGCTCATGCCCACCCCAAGCGACATGCTTCAGCGGCCTGCGTTCGCGGCTGGCTCCATTCTGCAAGTCCAGGGCTGAGCACCTAGCAGCAAACACTCAACCTAAAGTACAAAAAAACGCGCTCACACCAACTTGTCACTCTCAGCTGGAAACTTGTATGCTCGGAAACGTTTCACTAATTCTATTTACAAGTAGATAAATCAGGCGCGCAAACTGCTAAGCGTCGATCTAAACATGACCTGCCTTGCGCTTCATCTGCAAGAACTTCTCAAAGCGCTTGCCCTTGCGCTGCAAAATCTTGGCGTCTAACTGCGCGACGGCCTCGGTGACTTCCATCTCGCGCGCAGGGGCCCTGCGCTCGCGCTTCGTAAGCTTAAAGAAGCGAGAGCCGGCCATCGGTTTCTGCGTCTCATAGCGCTCCTCGTAGAACTTGCGGTTATGAAGAAGTTGCGGCATTAGATGCTGGACGCCGAACCTATAGGCGGCCTTCCAAAGATCGGCTTGCTGCCGCATCGAATATTTCGGCTCGTGCCATCTTTGCGTCACTGGGTGTTTATTTGCAAGAAACGGATTCGCATCGGGATCATTTGTCATTCGAGGCTCTGTTGCGTACTTGCGAAACGGCGCGGGGGGGTATGCCTTGAAAAACTGCTGTAGGCGCGGCGGCAGCTCACGGAAGTAGACTTGCTGCTCTGTTAAGCGTGTCGAGCCGGCCGCAAGCTTCGACTGAGCAGTCTGCAAAACTTCACTAGCAAGGCGCCGCGGCATAGCCAAAAGCGTCAGACTGGGCCTCATCGTCAAACCACACTGAGCACGAAGCAGCGTATTAATTCAACTGGGCGTGAAATTTCACCTTTCGTGATCCGCGATACGGACAATGAACTCGGGCACATCCTAGTCGGGCCTCTCCTAGACCGGATGTACACATCTGGGAGCGCAGCGAGGAGATTTCACCGGAAACATCTCTTGAGGCCCTCGCCTATGCGACTTGCTGCGCCTCACTGTTGCGACTCAATGGCTGCGAATACGTATGCTAGCGAAAGCATCTCGCAATAGTCACCTAACCCAGCGTCGGTCTGCCAGACTGGACCGCTCGTCCCATCCGAGCGGTTGATCGGCCAGCCTCACTCAGCGGCCCCTTCAATGGAGAGCCAACTTGCAGCAGAGTACCTCGATTTGTGGGGTCAGGTACTTGCGTCGCTTGATGAGTATTTGCCTGATGTTGTAGCAGCGGGGCTTGCAACAACGCAATCAAAGATAAGCGTCGACACGCTTGATGCAATCCGTGAAAAACACACTGCCATCCGCAGCCTCAAGAGTGAATTAAAGTCTCTTGATAGCGAGCATAGTCGACTGCTCGTACAACTCAACGCGCAAAACGAGCGCGGGGATCTTGCAGTGCTTAGTGCTTCACAACGCGCAGCACAGCGACGCCGCGAAGCAGCCTTGCGTATTTCAGACTTTATCATGGGCTTGATTGTTTCTTTACAGCGTGATTTCGCACAGAATCCTGAGCTTTCTCACATCATGCAGAACCTGTATTTGTTCATTCAATCGAACAGTGGCTAGGTGAGTTAATCACGGTTGTGTTTTTTTGGCCGGCTAACCATTACACAGAATCCAGGGATCAGGGAATGAGTGCAAGGCAAAAAGAGAGCTTGTTTACAAATTTTGACAACGGATTCACTGAGATTTCAAATACTTTGCACTTCACCCTACTTTCTGATGCTAAGGTATGCTATTTTAAGTCGATATGTCATGACAGAGGTAGCAATATATATGCAGGAGGGAAAAGATGGGATAGCTTCGATATATGCGGCCATTGAGAGATTCACAGAAATCATGAATTCCGCTATTTTGCACATCATCGATAAAGTCTCATCGAAAGCCTTCCTGAGGTTTGAATGGTGGCCCACAGTGCTTGATGGTAAATTTTGCTTAAAATGCTGTACTTTCTACTGATTTCTGGACTGTGTCAGTAATTGTTGAGCCTATACTGAGGCAGGAGATGTGTGTCGGTGCGCGCTGCATTGCAATGGCTCTGCAGCAACAGCAGCAGCAGCAGCCATGGACAGGACTACAATTTTAATGGCAGTAGTACTTGAATCTAGAAAGTAGTAACACAAAAGCTCGAACCTTATGGACAAATTTAAGCTCACATGAGCTTGTTCGACTTTTGTGCCGGCCAGCACATCAACTTTGTCGTTAGTTGGCTAGTACTATTGAAAGCAAGAACATCCAGAAACGGTTATAGCTTTAGCTGTGTAAAAGTCGACGTGACCACAAAGCAAGCTTTACGCGCTGGGAGGACATGGGGAGCCCAGGAGGCGCGATTAAGTAGTTACGTGGCTTTTGTTTAATTTCTTTTTGAGATTTTAGAGCGCTCCATCGAATTTTCGGATGTCTCTGTAAGAAGGCATGCCGCACCTTTAGTACATAAGTGCCAAGAATTGTCACTTCACGTAGCACATAAGCACCGAGCTGCAAAAGTCTCCAGGTTTCGGCACGAAAAGTTTACGGGCATGTCGGTCAGCATACAAGGTTCTCAGCACTGTGATGTGTTGCCTTGCACAATCTTCACATGTGCAGCAGGTAAGGGCTAAGAAGCTGCAATGAGTCAGTCAAGAACGAACAGGATCGTTTTTGTCAACAAATTGATTTGACACTCCTCGCTAGTATGCTGCGGGTCTGTGGAATTTCAGTTTCCACCAAGGTATTCCTTGTGCCATCACTTGGCTCTTTGCCAACCGCACGTGCTATAAGTACACAAAAATTGGTTGAGAGCGCCGATGCGCACATGGCCACAACGTACGCCAGACCACCTGTCGTCATTACTCGCGGCCAGGGCGCCCGCGTTTGGGGTGCGGACGACAAAGAGTACATCGACTTTACGGCGGGGATTGCTGTGACAGCACTCGGTCATAGCGACCAAGGCGTTGCGCAGATTATACAAGAACAAGCGCAGCGCCTTATGCACTGCTCGAATCTGTATTACAACGAATGGGCACCAAAACTGAGTGCGGAGCTCGTGCAACAGACGGTAGCCCATGGTGGCATGCCAGATGCATCGCGGGTATTCCTGTGCAATAGCGGCTCGGAGGCGAACGAGGCAGCCATAAAGTTTGCGCGCAAGAAGGGCTTGCTCGCGAGCTCGACAAAAACAAAATTTGTTGCCTTTCGTGGTGGGTTCCATGGCCGGACGTATGGAGCGCTCACGGCCACCTGTAACCCAAAATATCAGGCGCCGTTTGCTCCAATGGTTCCTGGCTTTGAGTACGGAGATATCAATGCTGCCGCAAGCTTGGACCTTATCGGTCCGGACACGTGTGGCGTGATTGTGGAACCTATCCAAGGAGAGGGCGGCATCCACGAATGTAAAGCAGAGTGGCTACGCGCTTTACGCGCGCGATGTTCTGAAGTCGGCGCTGTGCTCATATATGATGAGATTCAGTGTGGTCTTGGCCGCACTGGAAGCTTGTGGGCACACGGTGCGGCCGGTAAGGACGCCGCGCCAGACATTGTAACAATGGCGAAGGCACTAGGGAACGGTTTCCCCATTGGCGCTACAATGGTCTCTGAAAGCGTAAATGACGCGCTCAAGGTTGGTGACCACGGCACGACGTATGGTGGCAACCCTCTCGCATCGCGTGTTGCCCTTCATGTCCTCGAACGGCTCACATCACCTAAAATTATAGAAAACGTGCGTGAGCGGTCAGCTCAAATTAAGCATCGAGCGGCAAGTTGGGTTTCGAAATTCCATGCCGTCACCGAAGTGCGTGGTCGTGGTCTTCTCCTTGGTGTACAGTTAAATCAAGCACCTGCAGAGGTTATCGGGGCCGCGCGAGACAACGGGCTGCTCGTTATTTCATGTGGCACAGACACGCTGAGGCTAGTACCGGCGTTGACCATAACAGAGGAGGAGACTGCGTTAGGCCTGGATATTCTAGAGCGCTCGCTAGCGACACTCGACTGAGTACTTGTTGCCAGTTCGCGTTGCTCAGGGCATTTATAGCAGTACTTAGTTTGGAAGCAATTCGACTCTGCCGTGTCATTTGATTGGCTGTGTCTCTATCAGCCGTTTATATGCTAAAGAATTCATAATACGTGTATTAACGCAATATGTGCTCTTATCGCTCTGCGAAGTTACGACCATTTGATTGTTTGAGAGAATCCAATGTCCGCTACACAGACGTAAAGCAACTGTGTAGCCCCGCTAGTGCTGTTCTGCCGAGGCGCTAACTCGTAAGAGACACGAGTTGCCTTTCTGAAAAAGACCCTTTGTCAGGGACCGCTCTAAGGAATTCCTACCATTTCGAGTTCTTCAATCTGCTCGCCAAGCCTGAGGAAGGCTTTGCGCTGGCACCCGATGATACATTCACGCTCGCGGCGCTGTCGCGACGTTCCGTACGATCCATGCGGTCAAACATATGAGGCTTTGACTCAACGCTACGTCGAGGTGCGTATGTAGGCAGTGGCTGTGGGGAAGGCGACTTTTCAGGAGGCATTTGTGAGCCTCCGTATTGCGTATGAGGCAAACCGCCAGGCGGAATCAGCCAATGTGGGACCTGCGGATCATAGTACCGCAGGAGCGCACGACTGACCACAGTATCGTTTTCGTCAACATCCTTGTCGCTCCGCGGACGTAAATTCGTCACCTGCCCTTTCAGTCGGCCCCACATTTGCATTTTTGAGGGCTACGGGCCGTTTGCGCGCGTGGCCTATACGGATGACCGGACGCACGACCGTCGGAGATGTTGGCTCTTGAGATTACCCTTGCCCTTCTCCCGACACTCCAATTTGAACCCCAGCGCGGGTGTGTGTGTGTGAAACTGTTTCTATTTTGGCGCACGCTTGCGCGCTAATGGCAGAGCTCGTTGAACGCATTGTGCGCAGAAGAATATATGACAGCTTCTACTGGAAAACTCAGTGCTTTACAATCAATGCTGCTACTCTTTGCGACCGCGGCGCGGATCTTACCGCCGTTGGTGGTCTTTATTTAAACCAAAAGCCTACTGAGTTTCTTTGTTTAGTATTCAAGCTTATTCTCATCGCACCGGAGCAGCGTATCATTGAGGAAATGCTTAGCCAGCCGTACTTCAAATATCTCTCGGCTGTGGCAGCGGTGTACGTGCGCCTAGCCTATCCCCCGTTACAGGTGTACGAGATCCTCGAGCCACAGCTTTCGGACTATCGAAAACTGAGACTCATCAGTCCCTCTGGCGAGCAACGACTGTGGCATATGGACGAACTTATTGACGCCTTACTGACTGAAGAGCGCGTGTTCCATTTAGCATTGCCGCGCATGCCCTCGCGCTGCAAATTGGAAGAAATAGGGCTCTCGAAAAGAAAAGTCCTGGTGAATGAGCCCTCTCCTTGACGCTGTGGGCGCCAAAATGTGGTCGCTGGGGCTTTCGCTAAGAGGCCTGAAAGCCACCCCTTGCACCTCCTCGCCCACGCCCGCGCCCACGAATGCCTCCTCTACCCCGCTGTCCCCTTTGGCCTCGGAGAACTGGCGCTGATCCGCGACGCGGCTTGTCAGCCGACAGTGGTGGCGGTCTATGAGTGCGCGGCTTCGGCCCGTCGTCCACAATAAGATTGTCCAGTGAAACTGCATCAGGCAGGACGTAGTAGCGAATCGTATTACCGCGAATATTTATCGAGTCCATCGTGACAGGCGCTTCGTCACGCATCGTCATTTTCACATCCTTGAGCGTTGTGTTCATGTTCGGAGCCACACTCACAACAACTCCAGACACAACCGTTCCGTTTTTGAGCTCTATCTGAACGTATTCAGACGTGAGCTTCATGAGGAAGCGCACGAGCTGCATCTCGACACTCCGATTCCCGAAATGCAGACAACTCAATGCACCTTTAGTCTAGGAAGTAAGAAGTGATTGTTTATTATGTGATCACGCGGCAGCGACTTAAAGCAAAGCACGAAGAGGCACTGCTAGCTAAAAGAGTGCAATTCGCTCGACATGTAAATTAAGACATACAATAAATGAAAAATCTGTAAGGAGGTGAAAAAGGGCTCACTATGCCAATAATCCCATCAGCGATTTTGTTTCCACTTCGCGAAGCGGCCCCTCTCTGGGGGTTCGTCCATGAGCTCGCTTGAACTTCATTCGCAAAAGCGCGTTGAATTGATTGAACTCCTTCTCGTAAATGTGCCTTGGTGGAGATTTGAACTTCAGCTCAATCGTTTTAAGCTCTTCTAGCCCCATCTTTATATTCTCTTCAGCTGCGCGAATACCGCGCTGTACGCCTAAATTACCTAGACGCTTCGCAGTCAAGATGGTTTGCAATTGAACAAGATGTGCCTCACCGTGACCCCTTGTTGAGTGGCTGCTCGCCCGAAAGTGGCGCTGTCTCTTTAACCAGTGCAGCTTAAACTGCTGCAACCTGCTCCCTTCCAAAGGCTTCATTTCAATATGTGATGGTGACAAAAGCAAGTCTGGGGAGGCCTCCGAAGCATCAAGTGCTTTTGTATTGCCGCTGAGTTGATAGTATCTCAGTAATATTGTACTCTGAAGGTGGTGCGTGGCAGGCGATAGCCGACTCAGCTCATCAATCAACTTCAAGTACTTCATTTTCAAAAGCTGCGCTTCATTCTCAAAGCTTCTAAGAGACTTAACGTACACATCTTTCTGTTTTCTTATCCGCTTCAAATAGGCCCTTAGCTCGTTGAGACGAAGCTCGGAATCAATAAGGTTATTGATTTCCGTGACCGTCAAGTAAATGCGATAGTTTATTTCTCCCAGACTGAGTGGACGTTTGTTTGTTTGCTCTCTTAGCTCAGGACTCATATTTTTGTTCTGTAACGTGTCGAGGGCGACTGTGTTTCCTTTCGGAAAGTAGCATGCATGCCTCGGGGGTAAGGGCGCTTTAGCGGAACCCTCTACCGCATCAGCGACGCTGGGGGTAATGAATGAGACGTGCCTCGATGCGAGGCGTCATTTCGTCATCATCACGTGTACTTTTGATTTAATGTCAGGAGAGAAAGATCTTAAGATCTGAATCTGGCCCCGCTTCCAGATATACTTTGCATGGCAAATGTAAGGCGCTTCCTAGCTAGGAAGTGGCCAATCGGCAAAAGGAATGGAAATTGGTTTATACGGATTCCGCTGTGGGTCCAGGCCACCATCCTCATTTTCCTTGCCGGATTCTTATCTCTCCTCGTGCTAACCGTCGTAGCTGGAATAAAGACATGGGAGTACTCGGAAGGGCTGATGAAAGACCGATTGGCAAATTTCGCAGCTATGACCGCTCTTCAAATCGAGGAAGACTTCTCCGAGACCCAAAACCGCCTAGCTGCAGCGTCCTCCTCGCAGTCACTTGTGTCTGTGCTGAACGCTATTAATCAACGTAATGCTGGCCCAAAAACATGGGAAAAGATGGAAGAGCAGTTTGATATCCAGTTCCAGGGATTTCCAAGCCTTGATGCATTTGTCCTTTACGACAAACACATGCGTATTGTGTATACATACCGCCGCCGGCGCTCAAGCGATCTCACTGTTGCTGGCCAACAGTCATTGCTTGCACCTGAATATCTGCTCCCTCTGTCCAACATTAGCCAAAGAGAAAACATGTTGTCCAATATTAACAACTACACCGGAGGCGTTATCAGCAACAGTGTTTTGCCTCGATGGACGGAGTTCGCATCACAGCCCGTTAACGTAACCTTTTCGGTTAGCCGAGGTGTTCCGCACGACTACGAAGATGTCTATACTGCGCCGTTCAATGATGGAGCCCCAAAATATGCGAGAAAAAACACGACGGATTGGGCGGGATACTGCACTTTCTTGGTGACAACTCCATTTCCATACATGGCCAATGTCTCGTCTTCAAGTCTTTTTGATAGCTATCAGGTCCTGACTGCGCAAATGAGCCAGGTAAGATCATCGGATTTCACACTTCTTGTACCGTTTACAGACAAGAATGACCTTCTTAACTCTCGTCTTACATGGCCAATCCAAGATTTTCCAGCCGTTCGAAGTGCCACAGAGCTTGTCAAGGAAATCGAATTGCAGCAGCAACCGCAACCTAGGCAGAACAGCTCGGTACCTGACAATTCAACCTCTTTTGTCTCGCCGGAGGATGGGCCGACTGATGACCCGCGCGACGATAACAACAGCCCAGCTATGGTCGACAACTCGCTTTACCGGCGAAATCATGGCAGCGCTTTGCGTTACGATAAAATAAACCTCCAGAGCCAAGATTTCACCGTGCGCACTACCAATGGCAACGTATCGACTGTTGGTAAACAAGGTCGGGCAGTGATGCGCACACGTACACCATGGGAGTCGAAGTCGAGCGTGGGATACTCATATGCCAACGTTTTGAATCAAAAGTGGCTTATTTTTGTGCAAATATCTCAATCAGAGGCTTTTAACCCTGCAGTCAATCTCCGCAATGTGGTAATTGGTGTAGGAGTAGGAATCCTCGGTGCTGTGGTTCTCATTATGGCCCCGTTGAGTCGCTGGCAGACACGAGGCTTCTATGTCATATATCAGAACATGCGCTTACGGCCTATGTTTGTTTCGTACGGTGAGGAAGATACTGAAGATGCCAAGGACGGTAGTGGTGACAAAAAAGCTCCTAAGTACGAAAAGACGGACCTGGCATTAAACAGGGGCTACAATTCCAGCAAGAGCACTGAAAGCGCGCCATCATCCCAAGAGTCTAGCGAAGCGTTCGTAGATTTGGAGGCTCACTCTATCGAGGAGGTTCCTCCAGAATCAAACGTCACCAGTGCCAACGCTCGGGGTCGTGTTCCGACACGGCTCCCTTCACTGAACCGGATCTACACTGATGAGCTAGACGATCTCATTTTCGAGTACAACAATATGGTGGATAGGCTCAACAATCAATATCTTCATCTCGAGGATCAAGTTCGTCTGCGCACTCAGGAGGCGCAGAGAGCTCGGGAGCTCACGGAGGAGGCCAACAATGCGAAGTCTGAGTTCATCGCTATTATCAGCCATGAGCTCCGAACTCCACTGAATGGTATCATGGGTCTTACATCGGTCAGTGTTGAGGAGCAGGACGCCTTAAAGATCAAGAATAGCTTAGCCCTCATCATAGAGAGCGGGAGAGTACTCATGGACCTCCTAAACGAGCTGCTGGAGCTTTCTAAAAGTCTTGTTGGTGTTGAGCCATCAGTACGCCTTTTCACCCCATCCAACCTCTTAGAAATTTTGCCGAATATGTTTCAATCTCGCGCTACGGATCTTTCTGTCACCTTTGCCCTCGCCGCCGTCCCTTCAGATCTGAGGAACGTTACGCTCCGTGGTGATGCGGATCACGTTGTACAAATCTGCTTGAACTTCATGTCTAATGCGATGAAGTTCAGTGAAAGCAACGGTACAGTCTCTGTGATTTTACACTTGCGACCTTTCAATGATCCCTTGATCAGCACTGACACGTATAGCGGGTCTTTAAACAAGGCAAACTCAGTGTTGGAAATCCTTGTGACCGATTCAGGCGTTGGTATGTCACCCAGTCAATTAGGAAAAATATTCGATCTGTTCGTCCAAGGAAATGACCCGCTGCGAAAGAACCACAGAGGTGCAGGCCTCGGAATGGCGCTGTCAAAACAGTTAGCCGAGGGTATCGGCGGCTACGTTGCTGTTTTCAGTGCAGAAGGTGTGGGTTCCACCGTCGTTTTACGTGTTCCCGTTGAGTGTGTCGGTCGAAGTCCAGCTGAAGTCAATGCTTTAGACGGCCCGCCAATAGAGTTCAAAGTGAAGGATGTGTATACGACCCTCTCATGCGAGACGGGGGTCGTTAAAATGGTAAAGCAGATACAATGGCAGAGAGGATCGTATGACGGACGTCGCTCGTCAATCCCAACCTCAAGCTTACCCGCATCTGCAGCCACGGTTCCCTACCCGCCTTCCCCCTCTGCTCGCCGCTCAAGACATGCTCACCAATCTTCTAGCGGATCGAAGATGCTTCTTACGAGAGCACACCCTGTAACAAAGTTACTGAAATCTCATCATCAGCAGCCTTCACATTCGACTGCCTTTACCTCATTGCACTCCGGGAGTTCCACCTCCGACGGCCAGAATGACCTAATTTCACCGATGAATGTCATATCCAATCAGCACAAGAATGACTCGTCATCCTCACTGCTATTGGTAATGCCTCCTATCATGGACGATCAGAGCTCCTCAAGGCAGTCTAGAATATCATGGTACTCAGCGGAGCTGTCGCTGACACCCTCGCCTCATGATCGTGAACCGTCGCCAAGCAGGCAAAGCATGTCGCACAGTTCCACACCAGTAACCTCAGCAGCGCCAGTATCGAGCGGCGGCACGCATTGCTCTCAACTGAGCTATGCAGATTCCCGCGCATCCACGATTTCTCCAGTTAACAATACTATTGGATCGCCAGTGATGTTTGTGACAAACGAAAACGCATCGCCAACGTTCCCGGAAATCGATACAAGTGCGAAGATTCTTATAGCAGAAGACAACGCGCTCAACAGTCAGATCATGGTAAAGATGCTGAAGCAGCTTGGATTGAGCGCTGTAAGCACAGCATCAAACGGCCAAGACGCCATCAAGCTCGTGGAAGAATCTATTGTGGACGGCTACCACTTTGGTGTCATTTTTATGGATATAAGCATGCCGTTCATAAATGGCATTGACGCTACTCAGTTCATTCGCACTACTTTGGGGTATCCATACCCTATTGTCGCTTTGACTGGTTTCAGTGACGCTCAATCTCGCTCCGCAATCCTGGCTGTCAGCATCCAGGAGGTCTTGGCCAAGCCAGTAATGAAGGCTGATATTTTAAGGGTGCTGAAAAAGTACATTGGAGTTGCTCCACACTAGATGCCTCGAAACTTCTTGCGTCATCATGAACGCACCACCGTCAAGAAGTCGTATGGTGCGCGACCGCTGTGGGCTGTTGCTAAAGGGCGCAGTTTTGAAATAAAAACTATTACATTTCTACATGTAACCTACCTATTTATTCACTTAACGCAAAAGCTTGCCAACCTTATTTCCTGAACTCGACTAATTGAGCGGTTGGCTCCAACAGTCCGGAACCATGACAAAGTATCGTTCCATGCTTTCGCGGAAACGGACCTTGTATTGCTTGGGTGAGACCACTGTGGGCTCCTTCACACCCGTGCTCGCCTTTCCCTTGACCCAGTTCTCGATCTTCTTGTCCCATGTGTAAGTTCGAATGTAATCGATGATTCCAGCGACAATAGTTCGATTCTCTTCGTCGAGACCAATCACCAAAGAGTAGTCCATGACGTTCATCTTTGTGAGAAACAGGGTATCATTATAAAGTGAGGATCGCAGCATGTGTTTGGAGTGCTCTCTGACAAAAACAGGCTTGTCATAGATATACTCAACCATGTTCTCGTCAAGGAGAACTTCGTTAGCCTTACCTGTCTCTGTAACTTTTCGATTTCGCATCGAGCCTTTGAGATCAAAAAATTTGTTGAAGTTAGCCCCGTAAAACAGATTCTCCATCACAAGCACATACATTTTGATTTGCTGAGAGGATTGCGTATTCCTTATTGTGATCTGGTAAACACCGAAAAGTTTGGCAAGCACTGTAGGGAGGTCGTGAAATAGCGCTTGGGCCATATATTCAAAATACGAGGGGGCAAATTGCACGAATGAGTCAAACTCTGCATGGCTGAGCTCCTTCAGTACAAGCCGGTCGTCTAAAGTTTTCAAAAAAGCAGAGCCCGATTTCCCTCCAGCGGAATCCCAAGTGCTGCATCGCGATAAGCTTTGAATAAACCGCTCTGAGCAGCGGCACTTGCGGCGAAGTGCATCAAATTGTTCACTAAAGAAGATCTTGCACGACACGCGTGCGCTGTTTTGACCAAAGTGGTAGCGCATGTGTGTACCCGTCTGGCGAAGCATGGCCTGCTCAAGATCAGCATCATTGTCACCCTCTGAAAATTGTTCTGGGTTGATTCCCGGTGTATTTGAGTAAAACTCCTTTACTCGATCAACATAATCTGGTAGGCTGAGACAAAACGCGATGAGAGAGCTTGGCTCTGATTCGCGCAAAACTACTCTTGAATTGGAGAACAAATGCTCGCCCGCCCCTAGGACATACTCAATTCCATTCCAACGAGTGGAAGAGCGCTCAGCCCAAAAATTTGTGAGAGCACGCACTAGGGACAGCCGAATAGGCTCAGCTTTCTTCATGTCTTCGTCTTCTGCGGATGATTCCTTTTTGTCAGACATACTGTCGCCTACCCTCGCAGCTACAGACTCATCTGCGGGTAACTCGTCAACTAGATCCGAAACAACTGCCTCCTCAGGCACATTCACAGGTGCAAGAGGCGGAGCCTGGCCAGTATCAAGAAGCCCAGACTCGACAAGCTTGTCATTCGCCCTCGATATTGTTTGCCTTGAAAGTCTGTTTGCGTCATCCTCAGCGTCGTCCTCAATATGATCGTCAGCATTCGGTTCACTCTCCGAAGTCAACTTCGTCGCATCATCTGAAAGAAGCGTTTTGCTATTTGACCGATTATGCTGTGGCCAGTCCTCAATCGCCTCAGAAACGTCTTCGAAAACTTCAGCAATTGGTTGAGCTTGTTTAAGAGCGATAGACTTTTGGCGGTCTTTTAGCCGTTGCTTTTCTCTCTGGCGCTCTCGTTCAAAATCTCGCGACAGCTCTTCGAAATGGCGAGCTAAAATAGAAACCCGTCCAGTGCCCTCCCTGATGTTAGGCGGCACGAATCCCGGCATTGAAACATTGATGCTATTGCCAAATTTCGACTTCAGGCGTATGGAGGGCGATCGTTGCTGCAGCTCGTTTGGTTCAATATTCGTAGGCGGAGTGTGCGGGTCATTCAACGGTGAAGAAGCTTGCTTTGAAAACCCAGATTTCGTTGGCGTCGATCCCAATGTGCTGGTAATGACAGATGACAGGTCAACAGCCGACCTGCTAGTGGTAATGTCACGGTGCTGCACAGGCTCGTTGGATGCACTTGACGGCAACGCTGATCTTGAAACTGCACTTGACCCTTCAATCTCATCGGACACAGTTATGTTTGGAGACTCGCCATGCTCTACATTCCCTCTCCCAACGGCGGTAGCAGTATCGTCTGGTGATTGAGACACTATGCTTTTTTCACTCAGTCGGTGCGTCGTCCTAACGGATGAAGCCGAGCTTCGTCGCGACTCTCGAGGTCTTACAGATTCATCTCCGAGAAGCCCTCGTATGTGCTGCGCTGTTACGCGGCGTATATCACGCTCTGTGGGGAAAAACTGACCATCAAAGTCAGCAAATTCAGCAAGGTAGCTGTCTACCTGCTGTTGATAGAGTTCTAGAACTCCGTTGAGCGATAAATAATCGTGAGGTTCACTTTCCAAATTCAACCGTTCTAGCATATCAATGCTCTTTTCTCGGTCAATCTTTGCTTGGGTTTTCAGCTTTTCGAGCCTACGGTGAGACTGTAACATCATTTCCTCCTCGAGACCCTCTACAGTAACCTTTGAAAGGCAATCCAGCACACTAGCCCAAAAACGCTTTAGCCTTGACATTAGTTGTGCATAAACGCGAACTTTGAGATTTGTTTCAGCCGATGCATCCCAAGGCAACACTTTGGGAGGGCGGGCGATCTCGTTCATATCGACCTTGGAATACTCGATCCGCAGAGCATAGTCGTGCCATCCAAAGTAGCGGACATGGTCACGGTAGATGTTGTGCTCACAAGAGGACGCCCGCATTTCTAATGGCTCGCCGTAAAAACTCAGCTCGAGGTACTTTCCCATCGAGTATTTCCAGGTGGTAGAGCTCATGGGAAGTATAGGCATTTGCTGCTCACACTTTTTACAATAGCTCCACATGAGGATGCTGTCCTGAAGGCCCGGTAATTTACAAGGCATTTTTTCAGTATGTATGGTGACACAGCCATTGCCGTTCACGTACATTTTGTAATGGCCTTCCATGTTGTACTCACAGTCGTCTGGGCATGGATCGTGAGCTTGTAAGATACTGCGCTCAACTGTCTGTCCAAGGGTTTGGTCGGTGTCGAGGTAGAACTCTATCAAAAGCTGATCTGGACCGACACAAGGCGTCTGAGTCTTGCAACAGTGAAGACTATGGAGCACCAGGAGATTTTGATGGGACGATGGATTGAACATGTATGGGTTCGCACGCTCCAAATTCTCCCATTGATTTGTCGTGTCAATCCATTTTCGACGCACCATGTCGAGCTTCGACGAGAGAATGTACTGATCCTCAGCTGTTAGAGCTTCATCCAGCTTTTGGCTGATTTCAACAACAGTATCCTCTAATTTGTGAGCTTGCTGTTGAAGAAACGGCGTGCCGTAATCAACGAACGGTGACGAGGAAAGAATCTGCTCAGGCGGATTTGTTAGAGGTGGGATTAACACAAACTGGTCACGCATCAGAGACGTCTCAGCTTTCAAATTGTAGCAGATTTCTGCCATCACTTCCATAACAACCTTAACAATGCTGCCAATGGTTGGGTCACCACGTACGAGCACACAGCGTCCAGGATCTGAAGGCTTGACATAGAAGAACATGAAGGTTTTCACCAAATTCTCGTGGCGGAAGGACCTTACTTCGAAAAACTCGCAGGTTCCAAGTCGTGGCGCCGCACTTAGACGGTCTATAGAAGGCAGAATGTCTGCTTTAACAATACGGCCGAGATGGAACAGAGCCGATTCGCGCATATTCTGAGCCACAGAAACTCCAAAGCTCTCTAGCATGTCCAAAGCTTGGCCGCAGACATGGGAGCATGTTAAAAGCATTGTAGGCTGAAGTCCCATGATGCGCGCTACTAGTTTTCGCAAATATTCTTTTTCTTGAGCAACAACAGGCTCGAGACTCATGTAGCGGTCATGGCGAGCGTACTCTATGGGAAAGGCAATGAGCAAAATTCGTGGCAGGCGAATGCGGCTGTTCATGGAGGTACGTGCTAAGGCGTGTGTGAAGACGGTCCCGCAGATGCATTCGATGTTTTTCGCGCTACCGCCTGGTACTCTTTTGATTTTCACCCACTCACGCGGCGCAATCGGATCGTTCAGCTCGAGGTGCAGGCCTGCCGCAGCTTGGAGAAGTGGAGGCGTGAGAATGCGATCCCAGTCCTCGACAACAAGCTCGCTGTCGCGAAGCAGCTGGTCGAGGAACAAAGAGAAGTACGTCAACGAGGCGGAGTTCAGCTCAACGGTGCTGGAGTGAGGAAACCGCGCAGTACTCCGTGGGTAGTCATCGGTCACGGCAGCTGGCGCGTTGGTTGGTGCAGTGATGGACTGCGGAACTGTGAGCGTCGTGACGTTGCTCGACGGGGAGGCGAAAGCGGCTGTCGCCAAGGATCCAGATGGTGCAGGAGGCGAGGTAACAGAGGAACTCAGCGACGCGTTAGTAAATGTAAAATTACCTGTAGGCGTGCCAAATGGTGTATTGCCATGAGGCGTGCCAGTTGAAGAGCTGCGCTTGCGGCGCGTGTGCGATGTGTGCGAGTCTTCGTCGCGTTTCTGCTGAGAGTAGGAGCGGTTACGCGTGTGCTTGCCACTGTGGTGATGCGATGCGCCGAGAAATGAGCGCGCGAAATGCATCTCATCCTTACCAGGTGCGCTGGGAGATGCCACGCGTGAGTAGCCAGTCTGCTCGCTATCGTCTGTGGAGTGCAAAGAATCCGGCCACTCTGAGTCCTCTCTGGAGCTCGGCAGCTGACTCAAGCTGAGATTGAAGCTCATTTCTTCCTCGTCTGAGCTTGAATGTGTTTCAAGAGCATCTTCGCACGCCGTGCAACAGCGGACACGGCAATTAGGAGCACCAAATCTCTCGCCATCAACAAGCTTTGTGCACGTAGAACAGAAAATCTGACCGCAAACGCGGCAGTGATGTTTCCGACGGAATGTCGTAAATTGGCGATTGCACCCAAAACACGTCACAGCGCTCTCATCCTTCATCCAGAACTCTCGGCTCAATTTGCCAGGCACAGCTCGAGAGCGCCCGCGGTTGTACTGCGATGCAAGATATGCGCGAGAGGCAGAGCTGCTTATGCTCATAAGCGACTCTCCATCGCGCGGGGGCAATGCCAGCATAGCACGCCCCTCCACAGGCTCTGGCGTGGATGCACTAATTGTGGGCACAGTTGTTGTGGGAAGTAACGGCACTGCTTGCTCAGAGGAGATACCTACGGTGGCGGAAGAGAGCGTTGAGGTGCGAAGAAGCGGCGGTCGTCCTGGAGAAGACTGATCCTGCGCGACCAGAGTCGTATGTGATTGTGATGCTGTGTCGCGTAAATTAGCCATCGAAGACTGTGGTGAGTCGGTATCAGGCCTCTCAGGGGGTTGCGAGGGCTGTGCATCGTCCTCGTCCGCCCTCAAAGAGTGAAGCATCTGCGTGGCCGCAGAAAAGACCTTGCCGTAGACGCTTTGGTGCTGTGGGGGCTCATTATTGTCCCTTGTAGGAAAGGAAAATAAAGGCATCAACCTTGCGTGAGCTCAAGCCGCAATTGATTTGCTGTGAGTGTTCGCGAGTCCACGCTGCCGTCACGGGCCGTCGTAGATTAGTGCAGCAGATTGGAGTAGTACTTGGTAGAGCAGTGGCGCCACGTTGAGTGTGGCCAGCCAATTGCAACGCCTTTAAGTAGGCCTCGCAGTCTCACGCGTACCAAACGGTATTGTGATCGTAAATAGGTGAGTGGTAAAGCTCCTCTCGGTTCCGGGTGGGATGTTGTGAACGGTAATCACGAGCCGCACCCGACGTTGCGTGACAACACAATGCACTTCGGTCAAGCGGCCAAGAAACCAAGAGCACGCAGGCAGAGTTGCAAAATGACTTGAGATTAATGGAGAATACAAATTGCTGTAGAGGACAATGGACGTGCGTGTTGCTTTGTAGTTTTCGCCGCATACTCCCACATATTATATTACCTAGTCGATCTGCGCACACGATAAGCAAGCGTGCCCGCCATGAACCCTCAAACTGGAACACTACGCGGAGCCAGAAGGGCATCTTGTTTTCGACCGAAGTGGGTGCTCACGGCCATAGTTTTTGCAGTACTAGCTCTTTTCATGAGTCGCTTTGGCCGTCCACTCGAGAGCCTTATGCAGCGGGCACCACTTTCTGCGCACGACGCACTCAACACGGTTGACGGCCATCTGCTGCGACCCCTGTTACGACCTCGCGTGCCGGGAACTCCCGGCGCTGCTGAAGCTCAGAAGCATATTGTGGCGCAGCTGGAGTCATATGGCTGGGTCGTTGATAAATTGCCCTTTACGGCGAAGACGCCTCATGGCGACGTGCCTATGGCTAACATAGTGTCGCGGAGAAACGGGAGAGGCACGACACCAGAACTCACTCTTGCTGCTCACTTTGATTCGAAGAAGAACCCCGCCGGATTCGTAGGTGCGATCGACTCGGCGTTCCCATGTGCACTGTTGCTGTGGCTCGCAAGCCTTCCGAACCCGAAGCGCGATTTTGATCTTGTGTTTTTTGACGGCGAAGAGGCCTTTGAAGAGTGGACCGACAGCGACAGTCTGTACGGCGCGCGTACGCTTGCGGCGCACCAGCACAGCCTGCAAAAGCTGCCGCAAACGCTTGTTCTGCTAGATCTCATTGGCCATAAAAGCGACCCGATCCCCTCTTGGTTTCCAGCGACGAAGCAGCTACACGCAGAGCTTGCCCAAATTGACGCGCATCTTGTTGGCGGGCGTGATTTGCATGAGTACGCTGGCATGATGCTTGACGACCACATTCCGTTTCTTGAGCACGGCGTAGATGTCTTGCACCTTATTCCTCCAATGTTTCCCCCGCAGTGGCATACGCTTGACGACAACGAGGATCTTTTAGATTGGCCTACAATGGAGGCGTGGGCGGTGATGTTAGAAAAGTGGCTTTATTAGTACATAAAAGATGCGAAAGAAATTTGAGCCCCAGAAACTGGTACCGGTATGAGTGAGCATTAGCCGTGTCGGAAGAATTTGATGCCGAGCCACGACGCCAGCGCCCACAGCCAAATACACGTGGGCAACATAATGAGTAACAGCGAGTAATAGCCTGGGATAGGCAGACCTGTGCGCTCTTCGTAGTCGACGTAGCTTTGCGGCCGATCCTGCGGCGTAAGCGTCCAGTAGACGGCCACGCCAACAACCGTCCACGTCAGGAAAACGATACCCACGCCTTTGGCCCTCTGGTGAGGAATGGTCTCACGAGGAGGCCGGCGCGGGTTCAGTTTCATACTCTCTAGGTGTCTTTCGGCTCTTTTGCGTCCTCGGCACGCAACTTGTAAAAGCCAGGACGGGTGCCCCCAGTTCTGATTTCAGGGCATGGGCATTAGTGACTATCGCGCGTGTCTCAAAGATCCGAGTCTCCTGGTCCAATGCGTGGAATTGGAAAGGCCTTGTAACTAATTATTTGGGATTCACGCATTGAAGGAATCCACATTTTGATGAAAAGCTGTCTCGCGCCCTACCTAACGCTCACTGTCACAAAGTACTAAATCTCCACTCTAATATCATTACTTAAGGCATCAAAACCGTGAGGCGAAGTCTTCACAAGTGCAACAGCACTCATACTTTCACTGTTGTTTCGTCTTTGACGACTCCCTTGGCGACCGCCAGCGGGCGGCGCGCAATAAGACGCATCCGCATCGGGACCTTGCATGTCCAGCACGTGATGGAGCGGTAGTCAAGAGCTCCACCTCCGAACTTAGTGCAGGGAAGCGGCAATGAAGGTTCGAGCATTAATATTGGCCTTCTTGCATTTGGGAAGCTCCAGTGACTGCTTCAATTGCGCTGGAGGCGGTGAGTGTTTGCACTTCGGCCTCTGCAACAACTTCACAGGGCTGTGCTCGTGCCCGCCAGGCTTTGGGGGCGCCGACTGTAAGTTGCCCGTGTGTGGTGGTCTAAGCGAGGAGCCATACCGCCCTCTGAGGGCCATCAACACTACCTGTGACTGCAGTGATGGATGGGATGGAGTTAACTGCAATATGTGCCAGGCGGACAACGCCTGCGAGGCGTTCATGCCCAGCCCTGGTCTCGGCGACGCACGCTGCTACGATGGTGGTCTACTTGTGGAAGATAACTTCCACATGTGCAATGTCACAAATCGGAAAGTTCTAGACGTTCTTGCAGGGCGCGAGGCTCAGGTCACATTTGGATGCTCGCGGAATTCTTCTTCGTGCGACCTTCAACTCTGGGTCGACGAGGTTGAGTCGTTTTTTTGTAAGTTTGAAAGTTGCGAGTTCGATGGCTTACAGTACAGTTGCGGAAGCATTGAATGTCAATGCCAACCGGGCGAGCTACTGTGTGGTGCAGAGGGCTCTATAGACATTAGTGAGTGGTTGGAGAAAAGCGTTAAAGGCCCTGGAGACCTGCGATGCGACGCAAGCGGCAGGTGTACTTTTGAGGAGCCAGCGATGAATCAACTGATCAAGTTTGTGTTTGGTGACCACAGCATCGAACTGCAGTGCCAAGCATCAGAGTGCCTCCACTACAGTCAGGTCCCAGGCTATCTTCCCCCCTCCAATCCAGGCGCTTCGCGTTGGGGCATGTTGCTTTCGCTGATAATTTCCATCAGCGTTATTGGTGGTCTAACGTGGGCATTGCGCAAATTCATACGTGAGGACTCCTATTCTCCGCACAAGTCTGCCCATCTTGCAAATGAGGAACCCGTTGCCAGTGTTGCTCCTGTTGGCCTGTACTTTGAGAAAGTGCGCTACTGTACGTCCTCGGGTAAAGAAATCTTAGGGCTCGTGAGCGGCGCAGTGCCGCCGGGCCATGTTTTGGCAATTATGGGCGGCTCTGGTGCGGGAAAAACCACACTTCTTGACATTTTGGCAGCTAAGCACAAGACAGGCACCGTTGAGGGAGTAGTGCGTTTGAACGGTACTCCGCTCACGAGCGAGTCGAGCCTGCGTTCGCTCGTCGGGTTCGTCGATCAGAGCGACAGCGCTCTCGTTCCCACGCAGACCGTATATGAGCACGTAATGTTTAGTGCAATGCTACGTTTACCGAGGTCTATGTCGCTAGCCACGAAAGAGCTGCGTGTGCTCGAAACTCTCTCGGAACTTGGAATAGCACACCTTGGCCAGCAACTCGTCGGGAAGGGTCTCAGCGGAGGTGAAAGACGGCGTGTCGCAATCGCGTGTGAGCTTGTGACCTCACCTAGCGTCCTTCTCCTTGATGAGCCGACCTCTGGGCTTGATGCATTCAACGCTTTCGCAGTTGTAGAGACGCTTGTGAATCTTGCAAAGAACTCCAATCGCACCGTCGTGTTCACAATTCACCAGCCGCGGTCAAACATCGTGTCGTTGTTTGACCGTATCCTCCTCCTGGCAAAAGGACAGCTCGTCTTCACCGGTACGCCGGCCGCCGCTGAGCGACACTTTGCCGACCTCGGCTATCCGTGCCCGCAGAACTACAATTTTGCTGACTTCATTGTTGATCTCAGTATGAAGGCCGCCCTGGTCCCATTCCACGATGATGTCGATAGTGGAAGTTTGAATAGTGTCAGCGAGAGCATGGCTGATGAGCTTATTGACGGCACAGCCGATTTCGCACCGGCAAGAAGTGGGCCCTCCGGCCACGAGCCAGAGCAGGTTCCTGAAGACGTGCTTTCTGACGACGACGGTGGAACCAATGGCCCTGCAGAGGAGGAGCCAGACTGTCTGGACCCTCAGGTCCATACGATGCCATTGAGCGCCGACCCCTCGCGGGAGTGGCAAGACTTCGCATATCACAGGCAACAGATCTCGAGGAGCGCAGCACAAGCCATGGCAAACAGCCAATTGAGTCTTCGCAACGAAGGCCTTGAACCGCTTCTCACAGCATTCCGATCTAGCACTGCGCATCTCGAGCTTGTGGAGGAGCTACAATCTTCGACGCAGCCTTCGAACCTATCAGCTGATGTGTTACGTGCAACTATGCTTGAGCAATTCAAGATCATCTCATTACGCACTTTCCGAAATCTGTATCGCGACCCCATGTTGGTGCTCACGCACTACGGAATTTCGGCGGGCCTCGGAATTCTTTGTGGATACCTATACTTCAACGTCACAAACGACATTTCCGGCTTTCAAAACCGACTGGGGTTGTTTTTCTTTCTGCTTTCTGTGTTTGGCTTTTCCACGCTCACAACAGTGTCCTTGTTTGCCCGCGAGCGGCTTGTGTTCCTTCGCGAGCGTGCAAATGGCTACTACCACCCGCTCGCGTATTACACCGCCAAGGTCCTACTGGACATAGTTCCTTTGCGAATCGGACCGCCGCTTTTGCTCGGTGCGATCCTCTACCCGCTCGTTGGCCTTAATATGAGCGATAATGCGCCAATTATTTTCATGACTCTGCTCACCCTGTTTAACCTTAGTGCCGCTACGATTATGCTCCTTATTGGAATCCTCGTGGCAGACTTCGGAGTGGCAACGCTGGCGGGGTGCATGGTTAATCTGTTTGGTATACTGTTTGCTGGTCTGTTTCTGAACCAGGAAAGTATGCCGACAGGCTCACAATGGGCGAAGATGTTGTCGATATTTCACTATGCGTACGAGGCTTTGTCGGTAAACGAGGTGAAATACTTGACTCTTACAGAAGACAAGTTTGGCCTTAAAATTGAGGTGCCTGGTGCAACCATTCTGAGCGCATTCGGTTTCAATAACGAGGCCGTTCCCCGTAATGTTATTGGACTTGCTATTGTTGCAACCGTTTTCCTTGCTATCGGGTATATAGCGCTGGACAAGGTGTTGATTGAGCGCCGATAGCTGAAAAGGTCTAAACGCTTGATTTTTAGAGCAGTTATCGAGGCAGCAAATCGCAGGCCTCAAAAATTTAATCATGTTCATAACTATTCAGAGCACTCAACGCTTGTAGCAAGTTTCATCGATTCACTGGCAATTGGCGCGCGGTTAAAGCAACCTACGGTGGGCCGCAGCAAATGGCCAACATATTGCGGGACAATGTATCTAATGTGATTAAAACCCAGACCAAGTTCTCAGAAAAATTGACCCAACAACCCTCGGTCAATTCAAAAGCCGACCCGAGACCGTGGGTGGCGGATATTCAGCAAGCTTGTTGCCACTCCCTACCTTGCAGGTCCACCGATCTGTGCACGAACGCTTAGCGGCGATCGGCTTCGCGATACTGCTAATACTCTGGCAGTGAGTGGCAAGGGTATTAGTCATATAAACCTATTGATGGGAAGCCGCCGGCCGCCTTCGACAACTACCAGGACCACGCACATTCTAGGCGGCAATGAGTAGTGCAATCCCTATAAGGAACGCTCCCGGTCAGAGCATCCCTTTGCAGTTCCACCGGGAGAGTGTTGCACACTCGCAAGGTATGGGTGGGATCTCTTGGGGTGGTGCGAGCGTCGGCTCATGGCTCCGCGATGAAGTGCTCATGACCACGAGGGAAAATCAGCAAAACCAGGTGCTCAGCGGCTCTGCGATCGCAGACACACCGCATGGTACTCCAAATGGAGGTCTCGGTGGCGTGATGAGTGGCGTGAATCATGACGCTGCTCCTTTAGCAATGTCTCCCGATCAACCAGCATACTTTCCGTCGCTCGAGGCAGACTTCTGTAGAGACTACTCTTGTTGTGGCGACTTGCTTCCTACCCTCCACGATCTGCTCAGACATTATGAAGAGCAACATATAAGCCCGTCTCCGCCGGACGAGCCACCAGTAATGCGACGCATGCAGAATATGGAAATGGTGAACACCAACGATGTTTTTCTCCCATTTGATCAGACTGCTAAGCCACCAGATTTACTTTCATCGATGGGTCTGAGTCAGTCGCAAGCAAGCAGTGGTGCGACAGCGGGACAGGTTGCTTCGCCGTTCAATAATCATCTTGGTCTTGGATCACAAGCATCAGCACAGCCGCAGCCGTTTGCGCCGCCGTCATTTCAGCCTATACACCACGGACTCAGCCAACTCAGCCAACCGGCTCAAGCCCGCGGTCCTGGTGGTCATATTGGAGTCGGAACTCAGGCGGGACGGCCGCAACCAGTTGCGAATCGGGGAGGCGCAGGACCGTCTGCTGCTGCTTCGGCTAAAGCCCTGCTCGGCGATGATGATGAGCCATGTATAGATGACCCAGCAAGGCAGTTGTATATGCTTGAACGGAGCGAAAACAAACCTTTCAAGTGTCCTGTCATTGGTTGCGAGAAAACGTACAAAAACCAAAATGGATTAAAGTACCACCGGCAACATGGTCACCAGAACCAGACACTCCATCTGAACGATGATGGGACTTATTCCATCATCGATCCATTGACGTCAACACCCTACCCGGATGGTATGGGAATGGAGAAGGACAAGCCCTATCGGTGCGAGATTTGTGGAAAGAGATACAAGAATCTGAACGGACTCAAGTACCATCGTGCGCACTCCACGCATTAAAAGCGTATATGTATTTATTTTTGGACAGTTCCGGCTGGTGCGCGTCTGTTTCTCCCTGCCGGTCTTCGTATCATATCCATTCAGAGTAATTATAATTAACTTATCCGTACTTTTTGCCAAGCTGACTGTTACAGTCTTTTCAAAGCTGAGTTGCGTCTGTGTCACACTTAAGGATCTCAATAGATAGTGTAGTGACACGCGGCTATCGCTACAACGCGACAGACCATTGGCCTTTTACATGCATGATGTAAATTCGCTGACTGTCATTGGTTGTGTCAGCAGCGAGTGATCAGATGGCGGAATTGGGTAGTCGTAGTTTTGGTGGGACTCGTACACCGTCGTCTCAGCCGTTGGTTCCTAGCCACGCGGCTACGTGGTACGACTTTCCACCTAACAATGCGCTACCCTCCAGGCCCCTAGGTTCACGATACCGTGAATGGCAATCTGGGGCATGCAGATAAACATTACATCATCAACAATCGAAGGTAGCTATATGCATCCTAGCCCTGAACTTATTAGCTTCCTTCAGTTATCATTATTCTGCGGCCTTGCGTGACGTTTCATATCCACGCGAACCCACGTATTAACGGCTCGAAGAGACGACCCACGTGCATTGCAGAAGCGCAGCACGTATAAGCTGAATTGCAGATTCACATAAAAATACTACATAAACAATGCAGACCGCTTGTTATCCACTCTCTGGATCCCCAGAGTTGCCTGCGGACATAGTTGCGTTAGGTTCAGCGATAAATTTAACGAGGGAGACCACTGCGCGGTGAGGTACGTGTTTACCCGTGCCCTGAGTTCCCAGCCCTAATGAGGTGTCCTGGCAATGCGAAAAAGACGCGTAACGTGTTCTTGCTCACACACCTTGAACTTACCAGCTAGATGCCGTCGCTGCTGTCGAAGTACAAGAAGCGGCGGGAAAGCCATAAGGGTGATGATGGGGCCTCCGTCACCAGTCACGATGCGGACCAGCGCTCGCCAAGCGGCAGTTCAGTGCGCTCAACGGACGCGACGCTCAGCGGTGCGCCTGCGGTTGGAGGCTTAACTGCTGGCGCAAGTGCTACTAACGGCCACCATTTTATGCAGCTTCCGCAAAATGCTCAGCAGTCTGCTCAACAAGCTGCGCAAAAGGCGCAACAGCAGTCCGCGCAGTTGGGGCAGAAAACGCTGAACAGCCCGTTCCTTGGTCAAAAGAGCCCCCAAAACCCCTCAACGACTCCGAATGCTCAACATCATAATGGAGCTCCGGTGGGACATAGTCCAGGCGCTCAACCTGGCGTGAGTGCAGGCGGACTTAACGGAGCGGGTCACGGACTTGCCTCTCCTTCTGGAAGCAACGTTCCACAAGGTGCCCCTATGAACAAGGCCGGCTCCGCATCTAGCCCCAGTGGCTCAGGTGGCCCAAATGGTTTCAACGGCCCAAATGGCCTACCCAACGGGCACCCAAATGCGCCGCCGCACGCACCTTCGCCGGGACAAGCTCACACCGGCTACAGTCCTGGTCACCCTAGCATGGCACCGCCCCACGGCCAGCAGGGCCATCCACGTTCTCCAATTAGCCCCCCGCCTCACGGCCAGGCTCCGATGCCGCAAAGCCAAAGTCCGTCGGGGGTTTCATCTCCTCATGGCATGCCGCCTAGCATGCACCCAGCCGTGGGGGGTGCTACGGGTCTCGACGCCTCGCACGAACGCGATCGCCAGTTTCAGCAGAGGTACCGCCAGCCACTGCATGAATCGTACAAGTCTCCCCTTAGCGAGCCTAGCGAGACACCTTGGGCGGAATACGCAGTTCAACGCGCGTGCCCGTCGCCACGCTTTGGCCACTCTGCTAACTACATTGCCGCGCGTGATGGTGAACTCTTTATCATGGGTGGCATTCGCGAGTCCGACATTATGAGTGACTTGTGGGTCATTGACACCAATATGCTTACTGGGTATCAGCTTGTTACTGAGGGTGCACGAGTCGGTCCGCGTGTGGGCCACTCGTCCCTCGTATTGGGCAATGCGCATGTAATGTTTGGCGGTGATACGAAGATCGAGGAGACGGACCCGCTTGACGACAACCTGTATTTGCTGAACACCTCGAGCCTCAAGTGGACGGTGGCTCAGCCGGTTGGTCCTCGACCGACGGGCCGCTACGGCCACTCACTCTCTAATGTTGGAGCACGTATCTACGTGTTCGGTGGCCAGGTCGATGAACAATTCTACAATGACATGTGGGCTTTCGACTTGCAGTCCTGGCGCTCACCGTCGGCACGATGGGAGCTCATCCAATCGGTCTCGGAGCCTCCAACGCCGCGTACGAACCACACGGTAGTTACGTGGAATGATAAACTGTACCTATTTGGTGGTGCAAACGGTGACCTCTGGTACTCAGATACATGGTGCTTTGACCCTGTTACGCGTCGCTGGGATCAGCTCGATTGCACGGGCTATGTCCCGGCTCCCTGCCAGGGTCATGCTGCTACTATCATTGGCGACGTAATGTATGTTTTCGGTGGCATGAGCTCGCAGGGAGTTCTCATTGATCAATTGTTTGCTCTGAAGCTCACAACGCTAAAGTGGTACACGTTCCAAAACCTCGGTCCGGGACCATCCCCGCGCTCGGGTCACTCGCTGACAGCCTTCGGTACTGATAAGATCCTCGTGTGGGGTGGTACGGATCAGGGTAACTCGGCATACGTCCTTGATGTATCGCGCATCAACTATCCGGACGACCACCAAGAGTCAGTAGCTGCTCACGATGCGCCGTCAGTGGTTCCTCCTGTGAGGCCTTTGCCGCCGAATGCGGAGGCGAAGGAGGCCGAGCTGTCGCCTCAGCCGCGCCCTCAAGGTCTTGATAATAGTGGGCCAACACAAGGACGTGCAAATCCAGCTGCGCGTAACTCAATGCTCTTTGCGAAGCGTCGTTCTGTCATCGCCCCTTCGAGCCCAGTACGCGGCAGCAGTACGCCCATAAGTGTGCCACATGCGAATTCGCCGAAGAATCTGCCGAGTCACTCATCGCCGCCTGGGGCGCTTGCTGATCCGCCGCAGTCTCAGGCGCAATCTAGTGACAATCGGTCGCCAAACCGTACTCATATCACACCGACGAGCTACGTTTCCGAGCATGAGGGATCCTCTGATGAGCGTTTCGTGTCCGCCGTTGAAGTCAACGACGCTAGTGTAAATGGCCAATTGACCTCTACCGGACGCAGCCCGGTCCGCAGTGGCTCTATTAACGAGGACCAGAGTCGTTCATGGGGCCACACTCGTGAGGCTAGTCTCGGTGGTAGCACGATCAAAAACGAGGATTTGTCGGATTCTCACCAGCAAGGTGCCGAGGATACCGTGCTTGATCCGCCAGCTGCCGAGGGGCTGAGTCGCAATAACACGCTCACGCGTGCTGACGGGGTCTCCCCTGACACTCAAGACCAGCGCTTTGATTCGATGGAGAAAGAGTTGGGCGGCATGCCCGGGGGACTTCCTCGCAAGCCAGTAACCCGTGCCAGCGATTCCTCGTTAGGGTCAGAGGTCAACACAGCTAATGCTTTGCACCGGTCGCCTAGTAGTAACAGCGAACTTGACGGCGATCATGGTGAGAAGGCTAATCAGGCTGACTGGAAGTCCTCTGAGGATTATCAATCTATTCGTACACCCGGCCTGCGTCGTAGCCAGCCGCAGACTAATCTCGCGTTGCAGAGCTTCAGTGAGAGTGACGAGAAGACCGAGCTAGACAGATCGATGCGCAATGAGGCTCATAGTGTTTCCTCCTCGTCTAACGACGAGGAGCTTGGAAGCGGTGTCGCTATGGGTGCCGTTGGAGCTGCTGGCGCGGGGCTCATTGGCCTCAGCGATCAAATGAATCTGCCGCCCGGGTCGCACGCTGTTGCCAAAGATCAAGTCAATCATGAGCAAGTTGGAACTGCTGGCGGATATTCTGTTGGCACACCTGCTGGCCAGGATGCGCGTAACCATGGCTCTGATGGTCAGGCCAAACGCAGCTCGAGCCAATTATCGCAGGACTTCCCACATGCCGCCAATGCTATGAATCGCTCATCCAGTGACAGATTTGGTGCTCCGCCGTCACCGCTCGCTCCGTCGCTAGAGAGCACAGAGACTTCTCAGCAGGAACTGCCTACATCAGTGACAACAGAGGAGCCTGTCGCGTTGCCCGTGACGCGTTCCGTGGCGTCGCCACTCCAGGCGTCAAAGCAAGCCACTTCACCTGTAGGCGCCGCGCCCAGTCCTCGCGCCGCCCCTCCACCTGTTACGCCCGCGGGACCGGTGAGTGTGGCCGACCCTGAGACTCCTACTCACGACCCACAGTCGCAATCGTCACCGAAAGGTATTACTAGCCGTGCAACCGCCAACCGCAGCCTCGACAGCGCGGCTCAGTCGAGCACGATATCCTCGAACGGCATTGCGGCTGCTGCTGCCGCCCCAGCCACGTCAGCTAGTGTCACGGCGGAGCTGGCGCAGCTGCGCAAACAGCTGGATGAATATCGTCAGCGAGACCTTGATGGCGACCATCACAAACTCAAGGAGTCACACGCTACCAGTCAGCGGGAGCTTCTTGGATTGCGTGATGCTCACGGTCAGTTGCAGAATGATCATGCAAGATTGAGAAATGACCATGAAGACTTGCAGCAACGCTACAGCCACGTCCAGCAGCTCATGGACGGCCATGTGCAAACTCTAAGCACGCAGCAAGAGGCGCTTTCAGCTGCCACCGCGAAGCTGCAAACACAACAGGAAGAGCTCAGTCGCCTGTCGACTTATCAAAGCGAGAATGCGGATTTAAAGCACCAGTTGCAAGCTTCAGAGGCGGCTAGGAAGCATGCAGAGAGTCAATTGGAGGCGCTGAATGAGACACACAGAGATCTGAAATCTGCTCACTCTGACCTTAGTGAGAAACACACCCAGCTTATGGCCGCCGGTGCGGCTCCCTCCGATGGCGCTGGTGCAGACGATCTTGATGCGCGTGTAAACCACCTCGTTAATGTTTGGGCTCAATTTAATAGCACTCAGAACATGAAGGTGGGACCTAGCGGCACGCGGGAGCTCAATACTGTGCCAGGCGACGACTATAGGTCCCTTTACGAGACCCATAAGACCGCGGCCGACTCGGCTCAGCGTGAGCTCGAGACTGCGTACAGCGAGCAAGCTCAGCTCAAGGCCCAGATTCGGGACCTGAGCGCTATGCAATCGGCCGCGCCGTCTACTGCCGACCTTGATTTGTTGAAGGAGCAGCACCAGTCCGTGTTATCCCAGATGGAAGAGCAGCATCGCACGGCGTTGGAGAAGGCGCGCAGTGCTACGTCACAAGCGTCAGACGAGCTGCGCGCAAGAGTTCAGCGACTTGAAGCATCGTACGAGGAGCTCAATGATGAGTACCACAAGGCAGTGGATCTGTCTAAAAACCAGCAGTCAGCTCTGGCACGTACGCGTGAGGAGCTGAACATGAGCCGTGCGCATTCTCAACGACTTGAGGAACAGCTCGAAGATGCCAGTATACATGCTATACCCACAGAAGGTGGTGATGTGAGCGCCCACTCTGTTAGCAGTGCACGTAATGATCAAGCCGCGCTAGTAATTCGTGACCTTCGTGCTCAGATCGTAATTCTCGAAGAGGAGATGCAAGGCCAGCGCGAGCAGATTATGCGGCTCAAGAAGGCCGCCCTTACCACCGCGCACTGAAGCCGTGTCACAGAAAGTCCGACTAGGTCTATTCTGCCGTACGAAAACTAAATCTAGCATCTATCATCAAATCTAGTTTGACAGAGTTTTCCGATTTATCATTGTGACACTTCCCAATTGTTGCATCACTTCCCGATTGCGTCAAAGGCACTCCAGTCGTCTTCTCCTTTGGGGTCATCTTTTTTCTCACTCTCAGCGGAATCATCTGAAGCGAGCCCATTCAGAAAACTGAGTACAGGCTCAAGCACAGGCCGCTGCGACGGTACATAGTGGCCGCCAGGGTGTTTGAGAATTGAACGCTTGTTCGGATCCCAACAATCGTAAAGCAGCAAGCTGCGCTCCTCAGGCACAACTGTGTCCAGGGTTCCGAGCACATGTAGTGAAGGCGTTTCAAAGGGGTTTTCATACCAGTGCTGCGCCGCGGCTGCTTTCAATTTGAACGCAGAATACATTATAGCAAACTTGAAAGGCGGATGAGCTGGCGCAATCTGCCCTATTGCTTTTGTGAGAAGCGCTGTTAGCCCAGCACCCTGACTGAAGCCGAGTAGGCCGTCAAACGGACCATGCTCGTCAATCGCCTGTTTGATAGTACCAAAAGCTGCTTCTGTATTCCCGTACATTGCGTCCGCCTCGTCGATATTCCACCATGCTCGCATGTCAGTTGATGCGAGCTCAGGCGAGGCCTCAAATGGTAAATCACTCACTTTAACCCTGTAAGGGCCGTCAATGAATATGAGCTCATGGCCACCTTTTTTCAAAAGCTTGCGGAGCCCGCTTGCTTTGCGCGCGAACAGGCTTCCGTTTTGTGTGTAACCGTGCAGACAGAGAATCTTCATTGTTGGAGTACTTAGCAGGACTCCTCCGAACACTGGGAACTAAATGCTCACATCATATGATCTCGTATCGCCCGCGTCGAGAAGTGCACTCCGCGCCTTTGTCCACGCTGCCCTTTCCGGTGATGTGAGAGCGTAAAGAGCAGCGAAGTGGCAATTGGCGCAAAAACGGCTCCTGCCAAATACATGAAGCCGTACTCGTGAACAGACGTTGAAGTCTTAGGTGTTGCCAAAAAAAGACCTAGAGCTCACTAGGTCACAACAAAATTGCAGTTCCCGCTCGCATTTGAGGTGTGCGAACTCATCGCTGCTGTTGCAGCTTCACATCCTGGGCGAATAGACACTCAGCTATTTGGGCAGTACCGTATTAGCAGTCGGGGTGATGGCCACCCTGGGTTGGGGTATAGTTTTACACACGCTGAGGGCTGCGAAGTTGAAAAATTGTTGAGCTATGCGGGCTGCAAAGCAATTGCGGGCTCTGCTAAAAACCCCTGAGCCCCTAGGCCAGCTAGTTGAGTCTGGTATCCAGAAAGTGCCCATAGTACGATCTGCGGGTCCTTTGGAACCGGAAACATACTCCGGGCGGCAGAAATATGACCTGTCAACGCTCGAGGCAAAGTCGCCTGTGCCTGGCATGGCAATGCTTCCGGCCCAATTGAGTTCCGAAGTCAGCAATATGACCTGGCAGTGGCCTCCACAGCTATTAAGGCAACGAGTCGCTGAGCTGTATGGGGCCTTGCGTGAGGGTGAGTCGCACCGACCGGCCTTTGAGACAATTGACGTTGAGGCACAAATCACCGGTGTGTTTCTTCAAAATTTTACCTCTATAAAATCTGCGCTTCTTGAGGTTCAAAAACGAAGGCCTGATTTCAGGCCCAAAACGATTCTAGATGTTGGGTTTGGCCCGTCAACTGGTCTTTTGGCGGCACGCGACGTTTTCGACCTACAGGACGCTGCTCGCGAGGTTTCAGTGATTATTGGGCATCCGCGCATGAAGCGCAGGGCAAAGCAACTCCTAAAGCCCACCGATCAAGTGATATTCAAGGATAGCGCCCCGTCGCCGGCCTCCCCAACAAAGTACGATCTCATCATTGCAACACACCAGTTGTACCACTCTGGTCCGCTTGTAGAAGAAGTCGTCGACAGCCATGCGCAACAACTTGCTCAGCAGCTTGCTCCAAATGGTGTAATCGTGTTTGTTGAGCGTGGTGACCCTGTTGGGTTCGAGTCTGTTGTGCTTGCACGCGAGCACCTTTTGCGGCCTAAATATGCTTTCAATGTAGTTGGTCCGTGTCAACATAAAGAAAAGTGTCCACTGCAAGCGGGACTTGCAGTGCGGCAGCTTGCACAAAAGCCAGCCTCGCAGAACTGGTGCCGGTTCACGCAGAACGTGCAGCGCCCCGCTTTTGCAACAGAATTGAAAAAGGGCCAGTATTTATCTCAAAAGTGGGAACCCGAGACGACTAGAGGGCGAGGCGGTAAAATTCTGAAAGGAACCGGCCGCGCCCGCGGGAACGCAAACGAGATCGCGCATTACAGTTGGGTGGCTTTAGAGAACACGACTGAGGCGCGCGAACCGGCTGCTTGGCCACGAATTCTCAAGCAGCCGCTTAAGCGAGATGGGCATGTTACTATGGAAGTGTGTGCTCCCTCCGGTCGTATAGAACACTGGACAGTGACCCGAAGCCAGGGAAAGCAGGCATATCACGACGCTCGAAAGGCGAATGAAATGGATTTGTGGGCGCTTGATGCCAAAGTCAAGCAACAACGTGGTGGTCTCACCAACGTTGACAAGCTTAAACCGCAACAGGCAACGAAGCAGACTGCGTCAACTAGAGATTGGTGGCTACAAGGGAATAATCCGCATCGCAAGCCAGAACATCAAGCGCGTATCCATGCGGAAAACACGGCGAGCGAAGAGCATGGCTTCATTCCAGCAATGGAGAGCCTCTTTGCCGAAGACGAAGCGCGGGTGCTCAAGTTAGAGCGCCGCGAGGTACAGGGTAAGTACAGACGTTAATAAACGTTTGCTGCTCTAATACTGGTCGCTTCACGACAGCACGCGAATCGACTGCCCAACGCAATCATAATCACGGGCTTAGCAGAGCTTCGAGGAAAAGAGGTTCATTCTCTCAAAGATCTCAAAGAAAAGAGTTCCACATTCAAACTTAAATGTACATAAACATTCAGAACTATCTATTACGCATCTAGCAGCCGAAGAACGGCAGTAAGCGAGAGCCCCAGACAGCTAAAGTAGAAGCAAACCGAGTTATTCATTTGAGTGGCTCTTGTTCTCCCAAGTCAAATTCAATATTCAGGTCTAGTGAAATATCAAGTTTAAAATAAAAGCCTCAAAGGAATCGTCGCGCAATAGCACGAAACCGTAGCCGCTTGGTTGCTTGCGGAATTCTGGTGACTGTCGGCCAGCGGTTCTTTCGCCATGGTTACTTCAATGGGCTGTAATCCATTGGTAGCAGGATATACGACTGCATGTGATTGAGTAGCTTAACAGTCTCTTGAGTGGTCTCGGCCCAGCCTGGAAGGTCCCAGCTGCGTTGACGAGAGATCTTGCGGTGCTGCAAGTCTGTGAACTGCCACAGATGGTACACCTTGTTAAGCGTGCCTATACTGGTGAACCACGCGCCCACGGGCTCCATAACCTCTTTGCGATATTCAATCCCTTTACGCCAGTGATACTCCCAGTCTATCATAGAGCCAGGCTTGAGGTCGTAAGCTTTGAGCTCAAAGATACCACCTAGCTGCCGCGGCTCAGGGGTGCCCCCCCAAAATTCAAATTCCTGGACGATCTCCGACGATCTCGAGCGAAGCAGCGGCCGTAGCCGGTTACTGAACTCTACATGACGCTGATCCTCATGGGCGTGACTCTTCGCGTGATGTAATTGAGCAAGGCTGTCATACTCCCAGATATGGAAGTAAGTATCCACATCGCCGCCAATTACGGCGCGCCACGCTCCGACTAAACGCGAGGGTGAAGACTTGTCAGTTGGACGGCCGCCATTATAGTCTGTCAGGAGCTCGACATACTCATGCGAAACAGCAGGGAGTACGCGGTGCATTGTGATCTCATGCACGTATTTGCCGCGTTGCAATTGCATAGAAAAGCTCTTATCAAGCTGTGCTGCCTCGCGTTGTGCATCCGATGATCCGTAGAGAAATGACTTGATGAGACTGTTGCCCTGATGCTGCTTGCTTTCACGAAGAGCCTCTTCACTACAGTCCGCAAGCTCGCTCGCGAGTTCGTCGGTGCCGGTTTGTGCTTGCCGGTACTGTTCAAGATCAACGACCTTGATTTCGGAAAGTGACGGCGGCTGCACCCGCTTGAGCAGCCGCGTGCTTGTCGTAAAAGGCCGGATGGCCCGAAGAGCAGTGCGCATTGTCGTCAATGTGAGTGATCGATAGGCTGCGGGGGTGGCTAGGGTTCTATTATTGGGTGCGCGGTAGGGGTGGTTGTGTGGTGGGGGAGTGTAAGTGCAGGCGTACTCCTCGCAGTAAGAGACAGGGCGTTCAATCACAGACACCCATTCTGCTTGGAGGGGCTCGCTCGTCTATTTGATGTGGCATCGGTTACATCGAGTCTAAATATTTTTGGATAGTAAAAGGTGATACAGGCGTCACAAGTCTATCGCTTGTGAGACATGATGCTTACTCGGCCTTTGTCTTCTTCAGCGCCTCAGACTGAGCATCGTCAAACGCCGAAATGATATTGCGGGCAGATCCAGCAATAGAGGAAATGGTGCACAGAATGATAGTGCCCTTCAACGTCTCGTCGTACAGGCGCAGAGAAATGCGCTGCACCGTGAGGTAGCCAGTAACAGCTGCCGCTAGGAAAAAGTACACTTCCAGCTGCTTCTGCGGTACACTGACGCCCTTAAGATCTAGGAAGGACAGCACGAAAACAACGAGCATTGTGATCATAGATGTACTGTGCGAGATCACATTGAACACCAGAGGGCCGTAGCGCACTACAGCAAACACGTAAAGGACGGTCAGCAAAAACTTGATACGTTGGCTCGTTGAGTTCGCGCGGTGGTCGTCCGTGGCAAGACTACGGATGTCGCTGAGAGCCCAAATTGTCAGAGCCGCCGCGATAGGTGAGAACAGATACGTATTGGCAAAGCACGGACTCAGATAGCCTTGGTCGTTGAACCCCATGTCACCCGGGCAAAGGGCGTCGGCCACGAGAGCCTTCAAGTCGTCGGCGGCAGGAATGGCAGGCATGGGAGATGTGAAGGCGACGCGCTCGTTGTTGGGTACTTGTTGATTTTTGGTTTTCGTAAGGAAGATGCCCCGTGATTCTTAGTCTGCGCGAACTGCCGCGGTCAAATCGTCACAGGGCACGCTGGCACGCACAGGTCTACTCTGGTGGTAGGGGTACGCCCGAACGGGCTGAATTGGTGCAGCATATTTTTTTGCCTTGGACCGCCTTGACATTCCTACAGTAGCTGAGCTTGATTTTTACAGGCTGAGCGCTTACACACGTAAGGCGCCAGCAGTCATAGAGTTTGATGGTATTCTTTAATTGAGAGGGCGTTAGGTGCCCAGACCATTTTGATATATTCTCCGTATATTTACTTGGAATAAGGGCTTCTACTGTTTGTGCGCCTGCCTTTAAAGAAGAAGTCTGTGAGCTGTATGTTCTATTTGCTCGTTTGTCTGATTGATACGACCTTTGGGGCTATGTTACTTACTGAGTAGCTAGTGGGATACTCTAGGCAATGAAGGGGATCATAGCTTTGCGGTTCTTCGGGTAGTCTGGGAATTCCTTGAGATAGCGACGGTGCTTCTTAAGCGCCCAGAAGTACATCTGAGTGGTGCCTACGATGAAGAATAGTGCCATTGCCCAGTTGCCAGAAAGCAACGTTAGCTGCAGCCAGGACCACGCTTCGAAAAAATAGTTCGGGCAGGATAGCCTGCTGAAGCCATATCCGTACGGAATACGTCTCTCAGTGCTGCCAGCAGGGCGCAAGGCAGATAAGTTAAGATGAACAACGAAGTTCGATGCTTCAGCAAATGCCCACACAAGCGGGAAGGCAAGCAAAAGTGCTGGGCTCGAGAATACACCACCTGAGTAGAACAGCAGCTTGCTCGGACCATTCCCAGACCACCAAGACTCCGGCGCAAAGCCGAAGTATGCAAGCAGGACGCCACTCAAAAACCAGTAATGAGCACAGTTCTTAAACAGATTAAACACTGGCATTGTCGCCAGGGAAAATTTGTGGACAAATGCCGTCTCAAGCTCACGCTTCACAAAGTGTAGCATAACACACACAAAAACAATTTGTTGGATGTGAGTCGGCGCCTCGTCGGAGCCATAGATTTGCTTTCGACCGTAATAAAATAGCGGGTTGATGAACAAAGGGCCCGCATACTCAAGCAAAAATACCGTGCGCCACGGCACCTGGGGGCCGAGGTCGCGGTAGTACACCGTAAGCTCACTGTTGTATGCAAAATCAGCAAGCGAGTCATTAGCATTCAGAACTCGATCTTTGCCCAGCGACTGACCGGCCGGTTTGTCGGTCTTGACGGTGAGCCTGATGCGGTTCAGGTTCAGGTGTGTCTCCTTCGCGATGAGCTCGCTAAGGCTGAGGACAACGGCTTCGTCTTCGATATCGACTTCAGACGTTACCCGCTTTGCAAGCTTTCCGTTGCCCTTCTTTGGCTTCAGCGTGATTTTGAGCACCATTTTCGAGCTCCCACAGCAGCTTGCGATGGTAGAGCAGTGGTTATTCAACAACTCAATGTGACTTCGTTGCCCGACGGGCAAGGTGCTTCAACGATTAGGGTTGCAACTCAGGGTTGGGTTTTATAGTATGGAGTCTGATAGCCCCAGCATAGTTCAGCGGCTAGAGACACGCTAGGGACATTCTCGCCGTAACTAGACCGTTTTAGCTTATTATATGTACACATTTTATTCGCTGTTTTTCGTTTCAATAACGTGATAGTCTGACTTGCCGATGCGAACAAGTAGCATGCCATTTGTCGCGAGCTGCGACTCCTCAACCACCTTCGATGCCACTACGCTTGAGTTTGCTCCAACATAAATCGCTTCATTTTTCAGAAGTCTGTTTGCTTCAGACTTTGATAGCCCGGCGACTTTGGCAATGAGATCCTTCCATGATGACCCAATGAGTTCGGCCTTTGTTGCTCGATGGCAGAGTCCTTGAGATCGGAATGCGCGCAAAATCTCATCTTCTGTCTTACGCTCATGGCCAAAAATGACGGCGCTAGCGGTCCTAGCAGCCTCTGCTTGCTCACTCCCATGAATCAGCTCGGTCACCTCTAGTGCGAGGCGGTGCTGTGCGCCACGTTTCTCGGGCTGCCTTCTATGAGAGTCCATCAATGTCTTGATATCCTCTAGAGGAATGAAAGTAAACACTTTCAAATACATCTCCACAGCCTCGTCAGGACTCTGAACAAGATGTTGATACATATGATAAGGCTTGCTGTGCTCCGCACTGAGAAATACAGCATTTCCAGCGCTTTTGCCAAACTTTTCACCACTAGGGGTCACAAGTAGCGGTACTGTGAGGCCAAATGCCTCTGGCTCCTTCGCCGGATTGCGCAGCCTATTGATGAGGTCTATCCCAGCTACTATGTTGCCCCACTGGTCATGGCCACCAATCTGCAATCGGCACTGATGGTGTTTATAAAGGTGGTAAAAATCATATGCCTGCAAAACCTGATAACTGAACTCGCTGTAGCCGATTCCGGCCTCGCTAGAGAGCCTTTGCTTCACAGATTCTCGCGCAAGCATCGAGCTGACGCGAATGTGCCGCCCAAAAGTGCCCAGGAACCATAGCATTGACACATCCTTCCACCACGAATGATTGTTAACGGGTGTTATTTTAGCTTGCAAAGCCTCTGGCGAGGCCGAACGTGTGCGGAGCCTTGCGATGTCGAGATATTTGGATGCAACCTTCTCGCCATTCTGAACTATTTGCTGCATCTGAGCCGAAACAAGCCCAACGTTTTGCTCGCGCTGCTTTACAATCATCTCAGAGCGCTCACTTTTACGTCCACTTGGATCGCCCACGACACCTGTAGCGCCGCCTATTAGAGGGAACACATGATGTCCGCGAAGGTGAAAGTGAATGAGCACCATCAAAGGCATGAGATTCCCGAGATGAAGTGAGTTTGCCGTGGGATCAGCGCCCAGATACACCCCAATTTGGCCAGCTTCTACAGCGCTATTCAGTTTTTCCGAGGTGACCTGGCTCAGAAGCCCGCGCGCCTGAAGTGTAGGAAGTAAGCCACTACAATAATGGCGAAGACCTCTAGGACTCCGCAGGTGGGATGCCCTGATAAAACGCAAGCCCCCCATGAAAGGCGCTCAGCTACAAGCAGATAGATCGCCTTGCCTGAGAGATCTCGTACAACGCGGGATACGGCTTAGTGGCAACTCCACCAAACACCACCACGCACACACGATGCGAAACTCGAGTGATAGTATAACGAGCGAAACGTAGCAGCTCTAAACTACCTTTAACTATGTTCAGGTTATTCGAAGTTCATTTAGCTGCAAACTTGGCCCAAAGCTCATCATACATTTTCTTCAACTGGGCGTACCGTTGCTTCAGCTCCTGAAGCTCCTTGGCTGACGCGTTGCCTGTTAAATCAACGGCATCGGGAAGCGCAGAATCACTCTCAAATTGAGTGCCAGATGAATCGTTAGCGCTGAAGATGCTATCTATTTCGGCCTCAAAATCATCTAGACGGTCAGCTTGAAGCCTCCGCCTCTCAGCTGATCGCGGGACAAAATCCGCTATTGCACTTGTGTTTTCAGGATTCCGCTGCAACATCGTGACATCAATGGATTCTGAGTAGCTGAATTCATTCGGTTCGTATAAAATTTGGCAAACGCCGCCCTTAGTGGCACGGTAATCCCGGAGTAGCTGTCCGGATCCCAGCTCCCACATAGCCACTGTTCCGTCTTCCGCGCCAGAAAATAGGTGAATACCGTCGGGGGACACTGTAAATGTTGAGAAAGGGGACGTGGTTTCAGCACCTCGCTTGAAGACTCTTTCAATGGTATCTGTGGAGATAACGCTTCCCTCGGCTGAGCCAACTGCAGCAAGCTTCTTGGAATTTTGTGCTTCATAGTATAGTGGAACAGCGTGGATACCATCCTGACAGCCCAAGTAGACTGCACGCTCTGCAGGATCGATTGCCATAGCAGTGATCTTTGAATCTGCTACAAGTGTATACAGCAGTGTTCCGGAAAAAATGTCGAACACGCAGCATGTAGAATCTTGGCTGGCAGTAAATAAACGAGCCTCTCTGAAAGATCCAGCGCCAACAGCAAGAGCAACAACAGGAAGAGAATGTGACGTGAAAACATATTTTGGAGGTTTTCCTGGGTTGGAAACGAGATCAGCCGCACGCCAAACTAAAATGCGCGCATCAGCACCGCCGCTTATAAGGGCGTGACTATCTTTGGACCATGCAAGGCACGTAATAGCTTGGAAGTGCGCCTCTGTTTGCAATGTTAAAAGAGATTGAGAGCGCATGTTCCATACGTAGAGCACACCGTCAGGTGAACCCGCAGCTAGCCAGCGGCCACAGGGAGAGAGAGATAACGCGCTCAATTTGCTTGGCATGACGATTCGTTTTACGACCGCCTCTTTACGCAGCTGGTATGTGTGTATCAAAGGTTTGTTGCTCTGCGCGACAAGAAGCGCGCTGGGGCCCGTGCTCCCTTGTATCACAGTCGTGCCCGACACTATGGGTTCACTTGATTTATACCCTTTAATAGAGTTTCCCGTCTCCACCTCCAGAGACGATATTCCGCCGGTTGTGGCTATTATCAGGGACATAATGGGCAACTGCGTCCCAGTTCCAAATTTTTTGTGTACTACACTCCAAGGCGTGGGTTAGGTGGACTGCTTTTTACCCAGATCTCAAAATGCGGAAAGTATTCAAGGAGGCACCGAGTTTTACAGTTGCGGCAACACTGAAGTAACGAATGCTGTTAGTATGAGATCGATTTTTTGCTTTGAGAGCTTTTGAAAATTGATTGCAAGTGTTTCGGCAAAATAGGTTTCCATGGAAAACGGAGCACAAACCCCTGCAAATTTAAGCTTTATCTCCTACCATGTGTCTACATGTTCACACAACCATTCTGGTAGTATCTTTTTTTTAGCATCTTTTCACCATGCTGCCTTTTTCAGCGGCACTCAGTATTGCAAGTATCATGGGGCGCCGCGAGCCTTGACGCACTACATAATTAGCTGGGCCAGGTAAGTATTACTAGCATTAAAACAACGCCCTCACCGTGCTCAGATGCCTATCAATTTTCTGGCCACCGTGTACGTAGAAGGCCGAGGTGTGATTCCGTTCTATGACACTCTCAAAGTCTGGGTGCCGATCATCACCGTTGTAGGTCTTCTGAAATGGTACTTCGCTGGTGCGCGAAACACTTGGGAACGCGACATGCATGGCCGTGTTGTTCTAATAACAGGAGGAACAAGTGGTCTTGGCGCTGTAACAGCAAAGTCTTTGGCTGAGAGAGGCGCTCAGGTCATCCTTCTCGTCCGCAATATTCACGATGGTTGGCTCACTGAGTACGTTGATGACCTACGTGAGTCAACAGGGAACCCGCTCGTGTTTGCCGAGGAAGCGAACCTCGAGGACCTCTACAGTGTACGGAAGTTCGCGACAAAATGGATTGACAACCTTCCCCCGCGACGTCTAGATATGGTTGTATGCTGCGCTGCGGTTATGCAGCCTCCATCGCTGCCACGTCAGATCACCTCCCCAGACGGGGTTGAGCCACAATTTCAGGTCAACTATCTCGCTCACTACCTATTGTTGACAGTGCTGGCTCCAGCTCTTCGTTCGCAGCCGCCTGACCGCGAGGTGAGGGTTATTCTCACGAGCTGCATTTCGTCTGTCATGGCGGATCTCGATACGACAGACCTCGGATTTATGAGGCGGTCTTATCCCGAATGGAAGCCTCATCTTGTCGCTGGTGAGGCAAAACTGTGTCTGGCTTTGACAGGCTACGAGCTACAGCGCCAGTTTGATACCTACGAACGCAATGCCCCGCCAAACGTGCATGTCGCTGTTGTGGATCCCGGAATGATGCGCTCCCCATCCTTCAAACGATGGTTCACGTTAGGCAGAGTTTGGATGTTGGCAGTGTATTTGGCATTGTGGCCTTTCTGGTGGTTGTTCCTAAAGTCGAGCGTCGATGGTGCCCAGAGTATGCTTTATGCCATCATGTCCCCCGATGTTGCCGACAATGATGGTGTGTCTTACATTTCAGACTGTCGAATTCGGGCTGCGCCTCCGCGCTCAGAATTCAAGAGCGAGGAAAGGCAGAAAAAAGTTTTCACAGAAACTGCGAAGATGCTTGAGGCCGTGGAAAAACGATCCGCAGTAGAGCGTAACAAGCTGAAGCCTGAACTCTCAGAGGAAGAGCGGAGTGCGGCGCAAGGGAAGGCTAAGGCTAAGGCCAAAGCGGCCGAAATGATGGAGAGGGCTCAGTCTGCAGGCGGAAAGACCTCGAAACCGAAAAAAGAGAAAGCGCGGAAAGCGTAAAGATAAAGCGCTCTCACATATCCCAGTAAAGCTAAAGACAAACAAGCATTCATAAAGGTTAATTCTAATTTTATAGATACAAAGATGCGGCGCTGACAAGATCGCGTTGAATAAGTTCAAGGGCCCTATCCATTTTGTGGGCAAGCTCATCATTCCCAATGGTATTCGCGGCGTTGCTCATCTGGCGCAAAAGTTCTTCAAGTCGGCGGAAGATACGGATGAGCGATCCCTCAAAAACGTCTGTCATTTTGCAAATCTGCGCAAAGGTGGCGCCACGCGCCCACTGATACACCACGTCCATCAGTTCACACTTGAACTTTTGGACATATTCTGTCTCTACCAAGGGCATCTTGCACTCTATGCTCACCTTAGCAATCTGCTTAGCCATGGCCTGCACGGCGTGAAAAGGTTCTTTGAGGTCAGGGTGAAGACCAGAGTTCTTGTTGTCCACACGTTCGTCAAATACAAAGCTACTCAATACTGAGGCGCACTGTTCAGGTGTGAGCTTCGAGAACGTGCCGTTGAATATCAGCTCCGTCAGCATGAGCTCGTCACCACTTGAAATTTCACAGGCTACTCGCCCCTTGAGCTCCACGACGTCATCGGCAGTCGCAAATCCCAGTTTCCGCAAAACCCTCTTGCGAGATTTCAACTCGTCCATCTGTAAGATCGCCTTAGCTTGTTGAATGCTGTGTTTGATTTCCTCAGCCTCGGCCAAGAGCGACTGCTTTTTGTTGTAAGCCTCATATAGACTCGTGAGTTCCGTAGAGCTCGAAAGAGGATTCTCGCTGACCTTTGTCTCAAGCACTTCCGTCTTGCGGACAAGCTGCAGAAACGAATCATCGTTTATACGCATATCCTCGACAGGATCAAGTATAGGCACGCCATCCTTAAACTTTGTAGTGATTTTTTGCACGTTAGCACTAATCGCCTTCCGGTGCTTCCGGTTCATCAAGTCGCCGGGCAGCTGCACGCGTAGACTTGCAATAGCCTCCACACTTTCAAGTGTAAAAGGTAGCATCTCGGTTTTGAACTCTTCACGCGTTGGTGGTGGCACGACCCCCGGAACCAAAGTAGGATCGAAGCGACGAATGAGGTGCGTGGGGGTAGTCGACGCCACATCAACGATCACGTCAACGATATAGCGCTGGTGGTCATTCCAGTCAGGATTGGAGTGACGGGGCTTCTGTCGCTTATTGACGGCAGCGACAACGCCCCAGCCAAAGTCAAGGTTACTGTAAGTGACGTGTACGAGTCGACCTGGCTTGAGAAAAGGAAGAGAGTTTCCCGGGTGCGCAACTACCTTCGAAATGTCCCGGCCGTAGTCGGCAATCTTATGCCTCAGGTTATAGTACTCAGCGATCTCGCTCTCGCGGTCAATGATCATGGAGCTTGCATCTTCGATTAGTCTCCTCTCATCCTCCTCAAGCTGGGGTACCTTCTGCGCGTTTTGGAACTGGTAAAAGCACCGTTCGAGCATGTACTCAGGCGAAATACCTTCCACACGCAGAAGGTTCAGGATCATGTTGTAGCCAAGATGAAATGCCGAATCCAAACGGTCCGCAACGCCTTTAACCATCCCCTTCGCAACTGTGGGCTCCATTTGCTCGTCGATCATCATGATAACAATGCCGCGGTCGTCAAGACCACGTCTACCAGCGCGTCCGCTCATTTGAATGTACTCACCGCCACTCACCCAACGCATCTGCTTTCCATCGAACTTGCGTACACTTGTGAACACTACTGTTTTGGCAGGCATATTCAAGCCAATTGAAAACGTTTCAGTGGCAAATAGTACCTTCAAAAGGCCCTCCTGAAACAGCAGCTCGATGACTTCTTTAAGAATCGGCAACAAACCAGAATGGTGTACCCCAATGCCGCGCTTCAAAAGCGGGTAGATAGCCTGAATTTGCTGTAGCTGCTGATCGGCTGGCGAAAGCTGACCTATGGCATTGCGAAAGACTTTCGAGACCATTTCTTGCTCGTCTGGAGTGTTAAAGTCGAGCTTTGCCATTTTAAGGGCCAGATTTTCACACTCACGCTTCGAGAAACTGAACACTATCACGGGATTGTAGTTTTTGAGCATGATCATTTTGATAATGCGATAAATATCAGGGCCATCACCGCGGCGCGGCTTCTTGTCCTTTTCCTTTCCATCCTTACCTTCCTTATCACTGATCATTCCCATGGCCTTATGAAAGTTTTCTTCCCGAAATTGGCCTCGCTCATCAACGACAAGGAATATGCCGCTTCCTCCTTCGGGAAACAGATAGTGTTGGAGCGGCGTTGGCCGGTAATTTGTATATACAACATGGCATGGTTGTGTGTGAGTCTGGCAAACCCATTCCGCGAATTCCATTGCGTTCGGAATGGTGGCACTAAGAAAGACGTAACGGACGTTATCGGGCAGCAAGATGATGGTCTCTTCCCATACGACACCGCGCTCTTTGTCACGCATATAGTGAATCTCATCGAACACAACCCACGCTACCTCACGCATAACTTCAGAGCCACGATAAAGCATACTTCTGAGAATTTCGGTCGTCATGACAAGACAGCTCGCATCGGGATTAATGGTTACGTCGCCGGTCATGAGCCCGACGTCGCCAAAATCTGCGAGAAGCTCACGATACTTTTGGTTGCTCAAAGCCTTGATGGGAGATGTGTATATTACGCGCTGTTTTTCGCGAAGGCTCTGCGCAATAGCGTATTCAGCTACAACAGTTTTGCCAGCTGATGTATGAGCAGAAACTAGCACGGACTCACCTCGCTCGATGGCATTGACACTCATCTGCTGGAAAGGATCCAAAGTGAATGGATACGTGCGCGCTGGATTATCACTAGGGACGTGTTTTGAGATGGGAGTGTAATCATAATTAGGCGGTAAAGCAACGTCATGGCGAACCTGGTGGCTCAATTGAAGTACCTGGTGGTTTTCTTCCTCATAGTTCCGAGTTGCTTCAACCTCAACACTGTCAGTGACTTTTGGCGGCTTGCTGTGATCCATGCGAGCTTTCTTTGGTATAATCTCATTCTCGCTCTCGCTGTGTTGACGCTTCTCGGGGGTTTGGTGTTCAGCATCAGTTGGCTCGGTGGGCTCAACTGTTTCCGATGCAGCTTCTGGAGCATCCTTCGTCACTCTTTCGATGCTTGCCTCAGGGGCCTCATCAAAAACACCGAATAAATCCATATTGAATTCTGATAACAGCGCTTCCGATTTTTTGTAACGAGAAAAAATCGCGTAAGCGGTAGTGTCACATGGGCATGGGCTCACAGCTCATATATGCCAGCAGCTCCTACACAGCGGATCAACACGAGGCCTTGATCAAATTTCATAAATACGGGCGCAAAAGCTGTGAGGTTACAAATGCACTAATTTTTTAGGCGCACGTAAACTGCGGCTCAAGTCGCAGTTTCACGAGAGTTGGCTGTGACTAACTTTTCTATTGTACAAACCGCGCACCAGGAAGCAGCCGGCCAAGGGGAATAAATTAAATGTGCGCGCGGGTAGCGTGAAGACGCTCCATGTCATATTGTGATAAACTTGGCTTTGATTTTAGCACCTTTGTCTGGACAGCCACTGGCTCATCACGCTGGAATCCTGCCGAGTTCAACTTTCGATTGTACTCAGACGCTGGAAATATCGTGCCAGTGACTTGACTGGATCCTGAGACAGACCTACTTTCGGCTGGGTTTTGGTTGGGGAAAATAACCCACTTTTGAGATCTTCCTGGATCAGGGAGTGCAGATGCGGACAAGGTCATGCTGTTGATCAGTCCAGGTGTCCCACGCGGTAGAGAGTCGAGTGAGGGCATTGTACTTTGTGAACCATGCGGTGATGGGATATGAGACTTGCTGATGGTCGTAGGCATCGTCTTACTGGGTGAGCGCCGCAAACTAAAAGACGATTTTGTTAGGTGCAGTCTCAGTGGAGACTTCGGCGATTTCGGCGATTTCGGCGACTTCGGTACTGTATCTTCGGCAGGGGGTGGCTCAGATGGGGGAGTTATTTGTTGTGTCTCGAGCACAGATCGCATAGAGCCAAATGATGTTCGTCTTCCCATAGAGCCGATGGTAGATGGCCATGATAGGCGTGGAGACAAAGTGTGGTGAGGCGGCACTCGCGCATTCGCCCCGAGGCCCAAATGTGTTTCAAAGTGTGACGCATATGGAATATCGCTCAAACTTTCTACCCGCTGCGGCGGCTTTTCTCGCAACTGTTCCTCATCTGCAAGATGCTGCATGTCGGACTCATACGTTGCGAGCCATCGCTCGCCCAGGCAGAAAAAGGTGTGCGCCAACGAAGTCAAGAGTGAGACAAGCCACATAACAATGAAAGCTATCTCCAAATGCCAAATATCGTTTTCCAGCGTCAAACTAGGCTTGGAAACACGCTCTGCCAAGTAGTACAAACCGCTCCCACTCAAAATTACACACAGCAAGCAACAGGCGCTGAGCTGCATCCACTTATAGGGCCAAGCCAGGCCACAAAATTCTGCCATCGCTAAAAGTATTGAGCAAGCCGCTGTCAAGGCAGACGGGATTTGAAGTGCATTTACATGCTTATAGTTGTGGACGCTCAGGACCAGTCCTAGCACAGCTGGGGCAATGGCAATCAGGCCCACAACAATCGCGAACACTGACGCTGTTGCCAGCTGAACGTTTATAACAATCATCTTGTGTGAAGCGCGCGGCCACACTCAAGCAGCAGTACAGCGAGTGTTGCCGTCTGTTTTATTTACCAAAAAGTAAACAATAAGGCTGGTAGATAACGTGATGCTTCACGATACTGTTGATGTTAGCCACAGCTCACGAGACTCGAACGGCGGGAGATTGCCCCAGCGGCGAATAGCCGAGAACTAGTGCGTGTAGGTCACACGACAGATGCGTACGGCCAATCACAAATGGCTAAAAGTGACGCATGCCGCGCATAACATGCTATAGCGTACAGTCTTTAAGAATCTAGAACATGTGAGGCGCGAACAAAGGGCATTTCGATTGTGCGCTTTTTTGTCTTTCAAAACAGGTATCGCTTAAATGTTCGCACGCGCTCGAATTACCTCGAAACTGCTGAACGTTGATATTGTGCATGAGTGTCGCTCGTAAGTCAGCAAGCCGCCCAAGATAAGATCAACGGACCCGCATTGTCACTTTTAGTCTCTTGAAAATACAGCTCGTTGAGCCGAAGACACCAATTCATGACTTGGATAACACCAACCAGGAGGCTGATATTCGATTGAATCCATTCTCTGAGAACCGCAGCGCGCAGCAAATACCTAACTTCACGCACGCCTAGTCTTATCTTGTTCCCTTACCCAAACCCGTACCATGACGTTGAAGTTACATAACAGTGCCGATACGGATCGCGCAAGTTGCCGGGGTAAATCTTCCTCGTTCATAAGTGCCGACACTGGCATTCAGGGATACTGCTTGCTGGCGTAATGTCTTTGGAATTCAAAAAGCAAGACTACACAATACCAGAAGCTGGCCATGCGGCCACTCCGCCTCCTCAGGGAAAAGGATCAGCTCTATCCTTGCTGCTAAAGCGGTCCAAAAGCTCAAAGGATGAAAAGCTTGACTCGGACTCCGAGAACGCACACCTCGCGTACCCAGACTCCAATCCGCCCTCGCCGACACACTCTGAGCAGCCGACATCGACTGCTCAGAGGGTGGGTCAGGAAGATGCATCGTCAAGTGTGCGCATTCCTTCGAGCTCTTGGCGAGGCCGCAATCCAGTAACTTCGTCACTCCAGCAACAGCGCCAGCGAGCGCGAACGGGCGACAGCAGCATGCAGAACACGCCAAATAGCAGTATCCTTGGTTCTTCGGCTGGCTACGGCTTTGTGTTTGGTGCCGGTGAAATCGGGAACGTATCGAGTCCCCGTCATTATTCTACCACTGCAGTGCGAGAAAAAATTGATCCAGGCAGCGTTGATGAGAGGTTCATTGTCAATCTCCCTCGAACGCCTAGCCAAGGATTCACAAACGGAGGTAGCTACAATGACCGCTCCGCATCCGGCATGAGTCGCTCGCTCTCAAAGATCTCGCTGTCCCGCAGTAATTCTCGCTCGTCAATGACCTCGTTGTCGTCGCTTCGACGCTTCGTGGAAAAGCCCTGGAAAGACGATGCCCCTAGCTCTCCAAGTTCGATAGGGCAGTCGCCGCCGGGTTCATTCAGCTACAGCCGCAAGAACTCCATTGCATCATTCGCATCTAGCATTGTCGAAGAGGACAATTCCTCGATGCTCTCAGGCTCTTCCGCTCCTAGCGCCTCCATGGCTGCCCTTGACAATGCATACGCTAGCAACCACGCCGTAAACGGAAATTATCAAAAGCGTAAACAGAGTTTGAGCAAAGCGTATGGGAAGCTCGGAAAGACGCTTGGCGAGGGAGCGGGCGGTCACGTTAAAATCATCCGGAGCAATGTGGATAGCAAAATTTATGCCGTCAAAGAGTTTCGCGCACGGCACTCCTCAGAAACTGTTCGTGAGTACAACAAGAAGGTCGGAGCAGAGTTCTGCCTGGGGCTTACTCTCAAGCATCCGAACATTGTGAACACAGTTGATATCATTTACGAGACAGAGAAAGTATACCAAGTTATGGAGTACTGCTCGTACGACCTCTTTGCCATTGTTATGTCTGGAAAGATGACGCGGGATGAGGTGTATTGTGATTTTCGCCAGTTAATGGACGGGATTCGCTACTTGCATAACTCAGGAATTGCGCACCGCGATCTGAAACTAGACAACTGCGTCGTTACCGAACAAGGCATTGTGAAAATCATTGATTTCGGTTCAAGCGTTGTTTATAGATACCCCGAAAGTGATAAGATTTACGACTGCGATGGTGTTGTTGGTAGCGACCCTTATCTGGCCCCAGAAGCGGCAGGTCAAAACAGGTACAACCCAACCGGAACCGATATTTGGAGCGCTGCTATCGTTTTACGATGTATGCTTATGCGCAAGTTTCCTTGGAAAGCACCACGTATGAGTGACCCAGCATTCAAGGCGTTTGTTGAGGAGGCACCAGACGGATCACGACCGGGGCTTGCGAAGATGATGGTCAACATGCCACCTGAGGTATGTCCGCTTCTCGACGGAATGATGAATCTCGATCCCGCGAAACGGTTCAGTATTGCCCAGTGCTGGGATGATTCTTGGTTGAAGGGCGCGCCGCATTGCACAATGGAGGGATCCACTGCCATTCATGCTCCTGGTCATTCACACACAAACGTCTCGTTTGAGGAGGCACATATCGCTATGTTGGAGAAGAAAAACCGTAAAGCCAAGCGCGGCGAGAAAATGTGGTAGGACTGCGCCGCTGACCTATAACTCCACAAGGATTTTCATGTATTTTAAAGCTCAGATAGAGTAGTTTTTACGAGTGAGTTCTACCAATTTGTCAAAGTGATGGAATGCTCATTATGCTATGTACACGTTTTCAGTCTCAAGGCACGACATTGATGCCGCAGCTCTTTGCCACGCCCAGTATGCTTTTCGCAATAGCCTCTAGGTGCCTGTCCTTATGCTTGTCGTCGGTCTTCTTGATTTTGGCGATCTCGTAAATATGTTTCAGGGAAACTTCACCAACTGAAGTCTTTCCATCGGGCGCGCCTTTCTCAACACCTGCTGCCTGCATGAGAAGCCACGTCGTTGGTGGTGACTTTAGCTCATAAACAAAGGAGCGATCCGGCCTCACTGTCACAATAGCAGGCACAGGAGTTCCAGGGATGTAGTGGGCAGTTCGAGCGTTGAAATCTTTGCAGAAGTCGATGGCCTTCACGCCTTTACTCCCTAGAGCCGGACCAACTGGAGGCTGCGGAGATGCCTGGCCAGCTCCTACTATAAGTTTTACCAGAGAGTTCAAATTCTTTGGCTTAGCCATGTGCTTAAAGCCGATGTACGTGCGCTGAAAAAGCGATGCAACAGATCAAGAGGCCGAGTATCAGTATTAGCGGTATCGAGTACCTTCTGCCATGGCATGAGCCTTAGCATGAGAGTAAAACGAATCTGGAAATAAAGGCGTTAAAGGCGTTATATGTGCAATTATAGACCTGATCATCAAACAGGAATAGTTTTGCTCGCCCAGGCGAGAGACTTTCGGCACGGAACTTGCCTAACGATTTTTCAAGCTATAAACGCAACTTGCCTTCAGGCTGCTAGAGCTCTAGTAAACCTTCTAAATCTATATGTATATGCTCAAATTGGGCTAGGCACTGCCAAGGCTCGTTCAACCTGGTTCTGCTACGTTTTCCGTGGACAATCACGTGTGAAGCCTATGACACAACTTATGCCATCCTTTCATACTACAAGCACCAAAATCAAGATGTTGCGTTTCACTACCTATAAGCGGCTGCAAGCGCTTTCGTTCAGGCGCCTCGCGAGTACACGGGCCACACTTGGTGGCCCGGTTGCCGAGGTAGATCCTGAAATGGCGGCAATTATCACGCGCGAGCGCCAACGGCAAAAGGAGAGCATCACGCTCATCCCTTCAGAGAATTTCACGTCAAAGGCCGTTATGGACTGCCTTGGCAGTGAAATGCAGAACAAATACTCGGAAGGATATCCTGGCGCGCGCTACTATGGAGGCAATGAATTCATTGATGAGTCTGAGCGGCTCACACAGGAACGTGCACTTAAAGCGTTCCGTCTGGAACCCGAGCAATGGGGTGTAAATGTGCAGGCTTTGAGTGGAGCTCCTGCGAATCTCTATGTCTATTCAGCCTTGATGAACGTTGGCGACCGTCTTATGGGTCTCGATCTACCCCACGGCGGTCATCTTAGCCATGGTTACCAAACGCCGTCAAAGAAGATCTCGTACATTTCAAAATACTTCCAGACCATGCCGTATCGGCTGGATGAGGATACTGGAATTATTGATTATGAGATGTTGGAGAAAACCGCAACGTTGTTTCGCCCGAAGATTATCATTGCTGGCGCGTCGGCGTATTCGCGTCTCATTGACTACGCTCGCATGCGCGAGATTTCAAACTCTGTTGGTGCTTATCTCATGAGCGACATGGCACACATTGCGGGTCTTGTCGCCGCAGGCGTCATCCCTAGTCCGTTTGATTACAGCGATATTGTTACGACAACTTCCCACAAATCACTCCGCGGACCACGCGGGTCGTTAATCTTCTACCGCAAGGGTGTGCGTAGCTTCACCAAAAAGGGTGATCCTGTTCATTACGACCTTGACTCAAAGATCAACTTCTCGGTGTTCCCTGGACACCAAGGTGGCCCTCACAACCACACTATTTCCGCCCTTGCCGTTGCGTTAGGCCAAGCTGCAACACCAGCGTTTGCGAAGTACCAGCAGGACGTTCTTGACAACTCGAAGGTACTTGCTGAGGCGTTGAAGAGTCGTGGCTACAAGCTTGTTAGTGATGGTACAGACAATCACCTCATTCTCATCGACCTCAAGCCGCAGAAGGTTGATGGTGCTCGTACCGAGTTCGTGCTGGATCTGATGAACATAGCGGCTAACAAAAATACTGTTCCGGGCGACAAGTCCGCGCTGGTCCCGGGAGGACTAAGAATTGGCACACCAGCTATGACGACGCGCGAGTTCCAGGCTAAGGAATTCGAAAAAGTGGCTGAGTATATTGACATCGCCGTTAAGATCACTCAGCGCATTAAGGGCGAAGTTGCGGCTGCCGTTGAGAAACCAAAAATTGCGGATTTCAAGGCTGCTGCTGCCAAGGACTCAGAGATCAGCGCAGTGAAGAAGGAGATTGCTGACTGGGTTAAGCAATTCCCTGTTCCCGGCGATCTGTAAATGCACATTTGTATTTAAGTGACATTTTATGTAAGTACGCCTTTTACCTTACGAGGCGCTACCTTACGGAGGCGCTCAGCAGCGTCCCTGCGTAGCTTTCTAGTCTTTGAATGCGAAAGACCATTATGTGTGGTTAGTCTTGCATATCTGTGCTGCAATTGACTCAGGTACGACGACTCGCCCGCCGCATCAGATTTGTATTTGTGGCATGAACCCTACTGCCCTCCCTTTTTTTGTCGGTCTCTCTCCTCCATTTACAAGTAAATATGGCGTCTAAACCGCAGGCGGCAACGCCAAGAGCGGAGTTCCGCCACCCGGTGCTTCAAATGATGGGCATATCGCGGCTGAGAGTACCTGGTCGCAACTGGCTTATTTTCTGGGGTATCACAGGCACTCTCGTGGGCGGCTACTATTGGGACCGCCGTGAACGCAAAAAAGTCCGCGACTACTGGATCGACCGTGTATCTTACATGGGAGACCAGCCGCTAGATCCTCTTGATATGCCCCGAAAAGTTAAGGTCTACGTGGCCCCGCCTCCGAATGACTTCATTGATGCGTCGTTGCAACACTTCAGAAACTTCATCAAGCCAGTACTAACTGCAGCCGCGGTCGACCACGAGCTCGTCATTGCCGAACGCCAAGGTTATATACGTAGCACGATTGCAGAGGATGTGCGAAATATGCGGCGAGCTGCAAGCGGAGCACCCACTTTGGGGCCGACTGGCGACGACCTCGATCAGCGCGTCGAGTCAAAAGTCCAGCGCGATCTCACCGGCGGCGTCATAATTGTTGGTCGCGGTGCTTACAAGGAGTATATGACTGGTCTGCAAGAGGGCTGGTTTGGCCCACTGGAGCAGCCGCAATTTGTGACAGAGCAAATTGAACGAGAAAAGGAAGAAGAGAAAGAGCGACTGCGGAGGCGCCATGAGGAGAAGGCAAAAGCAACGGATGGCGAAAGTCAAATGGACTACGATAACCAAGAAGCTTATGAAGAAGATCGCAAAGCCACGCTCGATCGCAAGTACCCGGTCATCCCACCCTACATTCTCACAAAGGACTTAAGCGACATTTCGCTTCCAGCCGACTTTGCTGAGTTCAAGCAGGAGCCTATCTCCGTGTTCAGGCTCCCGCATCTTTTGGGGATTCTGATGACGCCGGTTCGCATTTATCGCTGGTTGAATCAGCGCCACCTCGCCGAGGAGATGGGAAGACAGGCCGTGGGCGTTGTTCTCGCGCAGACGCGCCCTTACGATGCTGCTGAAGACAGCCGCCTTGCTATGAGCGACGAGGATGATTGGCCCACTAAGTTTAAGCAAACAGGCATGGATAAGGACTCCGAATGGATGCGTGAGTTTTTCGTAGATCCGCGCTTTACGGAGCAGATGCGTGTGTATAAAGAAGCCTCCCGCGATCACAGTTCTGACACCTCGGTTGAAGGTACTGCGAGCTAACAGGTAGAGCATCAAACCGGCGGGTAAAAGCATTTGCCTTTAAGGCCGTCAAAATACAGGATAAATTAAATAAAGCTTTGTACATCATTTCGAAATAACGAGCATCGGCTCTCAGCCCTATGACAGTGGATTATAGAACTCACAGTACTTTGGGTCGCTTGGTCGTGCCAAATATCTCATCAATAGCATCTCCTGAAAGCCGCTTATCACTGCCGCTCGCGGACTCGCGATGCTTCTTGGGTGTTCTTGGCGAGCTCAGCGCCTTCTGATGATGCGTTACATGTTTGGTACTACCTGCTTTGGATGTTCCCAGTTTTTGTTTTGCGTCTTCCTTTTTGACACTACTTTTCAGCTCTCCACCTCGCTTCTGTTTCTGCTTGAGAAGTAAGCGTGAATATATTAGAATGTAGGCGGAGTCTTGCTTTTCCACAAATGACTCTTTCACTTTTCGTAGCTCGTCGTCGTCATACATGACCCAATCATTCCCTGGCTGTCTCACAATGGCGATGTAGTGGCCGCTCGAGACGGTACGGCCTTCATGCACAATGACGGCAATCAGCTTGTATCTTAGCGGATCGCTGTTAGGTGTCTCGTACTGCGTCAAATCCATCTGTAGTGGATAGGTCATGGGATCCTTCACCTTCTTAGAAGAGTGTTCCTCAAATTTGAACCTCTTGATATGCACAGTCAGGTATTCTGGTGCTTCATTGATTGCAATTTGTTTCACCGCCTTGGTGTTTTTTCTACACCTCTCACAGTGATATCCTTTGCTTTGCTCAGTTGGAGCAATAATTTCCGGCGAAAAGAAGTCTTTGATACTCTGCTCTAGCGAGTATTGCTTCTTGCGCTGGTGCGGTGAAAAGCTGACAGGAAGGTCATAGAAGTCCTGTACTGTCGTGCTTACCGTGTGGCACCGTTCGCAGGTAACCTTTTGCTCAACAGTTCCACCAAAAATATCGTGAATGATGCTAGACCGCAGCTTCTCACCTTTTGGAGTGCTGTCCTCTTGCAGACGACCCAGCAAAGACATGTAATACTCATGAGCGTCCTCCTGCTGCCACTCGCTAAGCATGGGATTGATATCCTCAAGCCTACGTATGAGTACTTTGGGGAACACTGCGGACTTGCGCTCCGTCAATTTTTTGAAAAGCTGAGCCAGATCATAACTAACTGAGCTCTTCGAGACCTTCGGGTGCTTTCCCTGAAGAATCTCTAATAAATACTGCCCAACAGCGGGCAGGTGCAGTATCGATTGCACAGCTGCATTCTGATAGCATGTGACTCCTTGGTTCTCCAGACCCACAGGCGCACGTGCGGATTGAGGCCAAGACTTGCGTATTCGCTTCTCCTGCTTTGAGCCTCGATCCGAATAGTTTTCGTTTATATCGTAAAATTTGGAGTCGGAGATACTGTTCACAGTCTCCACATTACTCGTTTTGGAGGGCTCAATCGCCTGTGGCTCCACTTTGTCGTCGTCGCTTGAGCAGGACAGAGAGTCCTCCTCAGAGGCGTCAGACTCTGATTCGCTTGAAAGTTCGTCTGATGTTGCTGAGCCATCGAAACTTACGTCGTCCTCTGAATCTTCTTCAAGACGCGATTGGGAATTATCTGATTCCTCGGATGCAAGCTCCGTACCGTTGGAGTCCGCTTCAATAATCTTATACCCTGAAACATCTATTTGGAATGCTTCTGGGCGGCGTGCAGGTACGAAGTCTATCCCTGCACCATAAACCATCCGAAGAGTCGTCAGCGGACGCGAAGCTGCACGAACTTTTTTTTTTCCTTTTGATGGAACTACACGATATACACTAGGCGAACATGTGATGCTCACATGCGGCCGTGGCGCACGCAATGTTGTGCGGGTTTCTAAAAGAGTCGACGCATTCGACGGCCTCAGTGTGAGAATAAATTATTGGATAAGTCACATAGAACAATCAGAACACCAGATATTAGACGCAAAAGGATATCTCGCTGAGTCCTCTATGTACCACGCGCCATGTACGCTGTTCACAAGTGAGACAGCGCAAACTTCGCGAGAAGGGCTCCCTTGGTTGAAGGAAGCCATTTACATTGCAATAAATAAAAGCTTGCACACCTAATGGCCGCTTCATGAGGTCAAATCAATCAGTAAGGCCAGAGCGAGAAGTGGCGTGCCTTACCCTGAGAGCCTTACCCTTGAAAAGATTATCTCATTTTTCTTGTAGACGCTCAAATTTCAACAGGCCTATGGGTAAGTCGGAGAAGAAGCACGGAAAGGGCCGTCTGGACCACTACTACCGTCTCGCAAAGGAGAAGGGGTACCGTGCGCGCTCCAGCTTTAAAATCATTCAGCTGAACCAGAAGTATGGCTTCTTTACTCCGCCGAAGAAGGGCAAGCCCATGTGCGTGATCGACCTTTGTGCTGCTCCCGGAAGTTGGTGTCAAGTTGCAACACAGTGCGTTCCTCTCAATTCGCTGATTGTAGGTGTCGATTTGGATCCCATTAAGCCGCTACCTAACGTTATCTCCTTTCAGTCCGATATCACCACAGATCACTGCCGTAGCCAGCTACGTGGATACCTCAAAACATGGAAGGCCGACGTTGTGATGCACGACGGTGCACCCAATGTCGGTATGGCATGGGCTCAAGATGCATTCACTCAGAGCGAATTGGTACTACAATCACTTCGGCTTGCTGTCGAGTTTCTCGCTCCTGGCGGCTGGTTCGTCACTAAAGTTTTCCGATCTAAGGACTACAACAAACTGATGTGGGTGTTCCAGCAATTTTTCGACAAATGTGAGGCAACAAAGCCGCCATCAAGCCGTAACGTAAGTGCTGAGATCTTTGTTGTGTGCCGTGGATTCAAGGCTCCCTCTAGAGTCGATCCGCGACTCCTTGATCCTGCATACGTCTTTGAAGAGCTTCAGGAAAACACTCAGAACAATCAGCAAAAGGTTTACAACCCAGAAAAGAAGATACGCAAGCGTCAGGGTTACGATGCTGAGGAAGGCAAGTTGGTTCTCCGCAGCCGTGCTTCGGCGTTGGACTTCGTTAAAACAGACGACCCCATTAAAATGTTGGGCGAAAGCACAGAGTTCACTTGGGATAAAACTGACTCTGAAATCAAACAGTTGAAGAAGCTGCCTCAGACGACACCAGAGCTGCTTGAGTATTTCAAAGACCTGAAGGTGCTGGGAAAGAAAGACTTTCGTGTAATTTTGAAGTGGCGTACGGCAGCACGAAGCTTTTTAAAGCTTGACGAGGTCGAAAAGGAGTCCGAGCCAGTACAAGAACTGACGACGGAAGAACTTATTGAGAAAGAGATGACCGATTTGACTGACGCACAGCGACAACGTCTCAAACGCGAGCGCCGCAAACGTAACGAATTGAAGCAGAAAAACATTGCCCGCATGCAGCTTGGCCAAGTTGCGCCAGACATCATTGCCGATGAGGCTGGGAACAATTCGCTGTTTGACCTCAGCAAAGTTAGGCGAACTGGTCAAGAGGAGGCGCTGATCAAGGGCCGGCAGCAGGCGCTTGTTCTTGGAGCCCAGCATGATGCAGATATTGTTATCGATGACGAGGCAGATATAATGCTTGACGATGTCATCCCAGAAGGCGATGAACAGGAGGAGAAGAGCTCACCTTACCAGGAAATGAGTGAGGACGAGGCGGAGGCGTACCTTGAACAGGAGCTTGACGGCATGTATGAGCGCTATAAGGAAGAGCAGGCAAAAACAGCGGAAGCGCGCGCAATGCGTAATCGCGAATCTGAGTGGCACGGTATCGAGAGCGCGAGTGAGGAAAGCGACAGCGATGGTGACGACGAAAGTTCTATATCGGACAGTGAGCTTGCGCAGAGCAAGCCTCTCAGCAGCTCTGCGTCGATGTTCTTTGACAACCCTCTTTTCGAGAAAATGGAAGTTGCATCAGACTCGGAAGAGGAGGCAGACTCGGCGCCTAGCGAGTCCGAGCAGGAGTCGGGGTCAGAAACGGAAGACGTGTCTGCTGTAAAGACGATAGAACACGAGTCGGAATCAGATAACGAAACTGGGCCACTGACGTCTCACGAAGCATACGAAGCCGGCACTAAGGACAAGATGGACGAGGCGATTCGCATGACGCTGGCCCAGCAGCTCGCCTTGGGTCAAATCTCTAAGCACGATTTGATTAACGAAGGCTACAATCCAGTAGCCTTCCGCGACCGCGATGGCCTACCGGCGTGGTTTATCGAGGACGAAGCCAAGCACACGCGGTTTATGAAGCCTGTGACCAAGGAGGCGGCAGCCGCCGCGCGCGAGGCCGAGAAGGCGCTCAACGCGAGACCCATAAAGAAGGTCGCGGAGGCGCAGGCGCGTAAGAAGATGCGTGCGCAACGTCGTTTGGAGCGTATCCGTAAGAAGAGCGACCTAATTAACGATGATGCCACCAAGAGCGAGCGCGAGAAGAGTGAGGAGATTGCCAAACTCATGCGCCGAGCCACGCAAAAGACGCGTCCTAAGGTCACGGTTGTTGCGGCCTCGGGTAAGAACCGTGGCTTGAAGGGACGGCCGCGTGGCGTGCGTGGTAAGTACAAGATGGTTGACGGTACAATGAAGAAAGAGCAACGGGCGCTAAAGCGCGTTCAAAAGAAACGTAAGTAGAAAAGTGATGACCGCTAATTGTTTAATATTTTTTGAATATGTCGACTGTGTTGCAGTCTGTAGCAAAAATTGTTTAGTGTCCGTCAAGCTCACCACGTGTGAGGGCTAAGTAGTTAACGTAGAGGTATACGACCAAGATTTGTCGTCAGCATGCTGGTCGAATCGCCGAAGAATGTCATGAATAAATACATTTAATAAATATAAATAAATAGACTTATCTGAAACGTCAAAGTTCTACGCTCTTGATGCATTTTGGGCAAGTGCGTTCACAGACACTACCAATTGCCGCCTCACCGCGAAATATTTCTCCGAATTTGAGCTCAAATCTATGTCAGGAAGTTCGGGCTCGGTCTGTGCCGTACAAGTCGGACCAGCCATTTCCTCCTCGAGAAGGGCACGCGCTTCGTCTGATATGTCAACAGTAGTGTCATCAGATTTGAGAGCGACATCGAGTGATACTGAACGCTCTGTATCCCCTAGCGGAGCTGCATCATCAATTCCATAGTCGGAAACAAACTCTTCGTCGGGGGAGTCCCGCGCTAGAGACAGAAGGGAATTTCCAGTTTCTGGTGGTGCAAGTTCAGCTAGTAACTTACTGATACGTTCACGGTCATAGATCGAAAGTTGGTATTCAAAGTCATGGACAGAGGTTGGAGCCGTTGGCTCCGGGAGATTTAGCTTCGGCCTTCCGGGCAAGCGTGGCGCCCTATTACGCGTGATTGCGCTTACATAGTTTGGCGGCTGTTGACGTTGCGGTACAGCGGGAATATTGACGAAGTGGCTACTTTCCCTTCTGTCTGGCCTAGCGTCAAAGGGAATGCCATCGTTGTAGTCTAGGGTAGAGCTCGATCGTTTCACCAAGATGGCCGTCTTCTTAGTACGATGCTCGGCGATGCTCTTTGCGAATGTCTCATCTGCGTCTAGCCGCTCGCGTTGCTTTCGCTTTGCTTTCCTTCCTAGTGAGTTTGATAGGCGAGCCGTCGCTTCCGCCATCATCTGCTTCTCGCTATCAGAACCGGGTTCACTAGCGTCGCTCTCATTGCTATAGTCAAGCTCATCCAGCAAATCTTTTGAGGCGGAGTCTCCTTTATCCTGTAAAAAGAGCCACCTCTCGTGACACTGCGCTGCGGTGCGTCCGCCCAGAGTTGCACCAATTGAGCGCCACATGTTTGGCATGCTTCTTTCGAGTTCCAGCAGTTTCTGATCTTCCAATGCAGACCACAAAGCCTGCGAGATCCGCGGGCTGAGGTGCTCATTCCAACGCCGCTTGCACTGGGTGGCACTTTTTCTAGCTAGTAGTGAGGCCACTCGTGACCACTGATTCGTTCCATACTTCATGACCGCAGCCCTGACAATCTTGTCCTCTGTGGACGTCCAATGGTCTTTGCGAATGTAGACCGACATGAACAGAGAGCCCTCGCGGGCTGAGGTGTTTTGGAGTATCTGAAACCCTACACAGAGAAGCTCAAGGCTCACTGCCAGGTTGGTTACTAATAATCGGGGTCTCTTCTGTCTCGAGGAAGGCGGAGGAGTGGTCTAGCACAATGGCCTCCGAAGCTGAAACGGGTCAGAAGCGACCGCGTTCAGATGAAGACGCAGAGAGCACTGGGATCTCCGAAGAACCAGCCTCCCCAGTAGAGGACGAGTTTGAAGAGGAGGACAGCGACAGCGATGTCGAGTTCATCCTTGGACCAGCTGCGCAATCAAGACCAAACGCACAGCCAATACAGCAGGCACCTGCAGCACCGCAGACCTCAGCTCCAGCAGCACTCGTACCAGATGACGAGACTGCCAGAGCAAGCGATGGTCGAGAGGCGAAAGAGGACGCTCCAGAAACAGCTAGTGCTGCTCCGCCAGCAAAGGGAACACTTGATATAGATGTGGTTGGCCAGTTCAATGGTCAGCCAGTGACCTCACTTGTGCCGCAATACCTTGAAGAAAAGCCCTGGCGGCGTCCTGGTGCAGACACAAGCGATTACTTTAACTACGGGTTCGACGAGTTCACATGGACAGCGTATTGTTCCCGCCAGGACAAGCTGCGAGCCAATTTCACACCGCAACAAATGATGCAGTCAATGGGAATGCCCATGATGCCATTCGGGATGCCAGGGATGCCAGGAATGCCCCCTATGATGTTTCCGCAGCAGCGACCATAGATTATCAGCGCGGTCTTCGAGCCGATGCCGAAAGCTGCAAGGTCGAATGCCACTTGATCTCTCAGTCAATAAACTAAAACTAAATTAGTGTTTTACTGAACTCGATTTGATAGCGCCCCATTCTCGGACTCGTATATAACCGCATCAACCCAGCGCGGCCGCGGGCTCTGCTGGTTGCCAAAAGACCCTCGCAAGGCCCGCAGCCAAGCTGCTAGTTCCAGAGTTGATTGGACTTGGAAAACCAGGCTCTCCTGATTGCGGAAGCGGATCTCGAGCTTGTGAACATCGACTTGCGCAGTACTCGTTGCCTTCGCAAGGTTGATGAGCGTACGCGCCTTGTGCGAGCGCAGCGAGTGTGCAACCAAAAGTGGTGCCACTGGGTCTAGCACAAACCAGCGTTGCTTCCCGCGTTGGCGGGCGATGTCACCCCCAAACTGACGCAACACGCCCTGCATACGTGCGGGCTTCTCCCTGAGCAAGCCGCGCGCCTCAGCAATGCGGCGGACAGCATCGCTGAGGCGTGTCGGTAGCCGTTCGTGGTGCGAAACACACGGGATGTACATTATCGATACGTCCACTGAGCAGACAGTCTGCTTTCCTGAAAGGGCCCAGTCATTGATGCCGGGTAGCTTAACATTGCGGCTGACGCCGAATACGTCCTTTCTGGGGTCGCCCACCTGTATCTTCGCAAACGACCCATCAGATCCTAGCTCAAGACCTGGAACTTCTATAGCGGCGTTGAGAGCCGACAGGCGCAGCGTTAGACTGAGAGGCGCATCTAGGATACCAATGCGGTACTCCTCGCCGAAATCACTGATCTCAGACAGCCGTCGTGCTAAGGACGTAACGCAATGCACGCCGTTGTCAATAGTCAAGGTGACTAGTGTGCTCTCAGGGAGCTCTTTTGGAATGTTTATGCTTCTCACTACGAGGAACAGCACACCACTGGGGAAGATAGTTGGCTCATAGTGATTTGTTAGTACCTCTCCTGTGGCGTTCGATCTACCATCTGTAATGGCAGGCCTCCCATCTTTGGACATATGGGGACTTCTAGTCTTACTACCACTAGCTTCGCTTATCACCGAGACATTCATTCCCGTTTTCGAGCTGCTGGCAGCAATCGCTGAGTCGTCAGGATCACTCAGAGTGGTCTCTAGAATTGGCTGTAGCGTGTGTTCATGAGCTGCTGCTTCGTGAAGTACCGGTTCACTACCAGCCGGTGCCTCTAAAAACGCTATTGCTCCTTCCTCCGTCTCATTCACAGGCTTGAGGTTAAAGGTCTCACTCACATGCCCAATTGCACCGACTGTAGTGGGGCCTTGCACCGAAGATCTTAGTAGAGAATGCGGAGTTGCGGAGTGTGTAGCAAGGGAATAGGAGGACGAATCTGTCCTCGAGATAATACTTGGAACTCTTACATTCTCCTGTGATGCGCTCTTAACAGTAGAGCTTTGGCGAGAATGCTCTGGCGACGAATGCGTAGGCAAGGGCCGATTACGTGGAATTGACAGCTGCGTTGCGTAGACATTGCCGTTGTCGTCACGTAATGTTTCGAAGGCTTGCGAGCGGTGTTGGCGCCTTACAGGGCTTGTAGCGACCACATAACTCCCAGACTCTCTAAGAGTGTAGCTGCGTGTCAACTCATGTTCATCGTCAGCACTTTGCGAGAGCATGTGCTGTAATGTACTGCTCATGCTTTCTCCGAATGAGGGCTCCCGCAGTGACACGTCTCCACTAGCTCCTGTCAGCGAGCGATGTGCGCCTTCCGCGACAGGTCCCGCAACAGGTTCCGTAATAGATCCCGTAATAGGTCCCGCAATAGGCTCCGCAATAGGCTCCGCAATAGGCTCCGCAATAGGTTCCGCGATAGGTTCCGCGATAGGTTGCTGTGAAAGGTCCAGAGAAGCATGCTGCCTCTCCGTTGACGGTAGAGAGTCTTCTTCAGTCGTTGCCAACTGCGAGGGAAGCTTGTGAGGCATTTCCTGCGACATTAGTGGCGACAGACCCGCCGTCAATGGCGGAGATGTCTCCGGAGACCTTAGCGGAGATTCGATACTCTCAGATTCCCAAACGGATTGCTCATCGAGGCTGACGCGCTGTCGGGTCTCGTCGCTCATTTCATCCTGCGCCTCTGTCGATAAATCAAAGTCACTTAGGTCACTATCGAGATGGGGTTGAGAATCAGGCATATTTGAGTCACTTTCGCTGAAGTCCTGAGCTTTTGTCCGCATGCTAGGCGACTGCGTAAAACTCATTGGACTCAAATTAGACGAGCCAAGCTTGTTTAGATTGACAGGCGTCGTGACTAGATCATCAATACCAGCCGTGGGAACCTCCCCCGGTTCCTTGACTTCTTGCATTGGCTCTGGCCTTTCGATGGGGGATGGAAATGATGCCACAAACGGGGAGTAGTCTGCTGGCGACAGAATCTGTGCGTCATAGGGCAAGCTGTCCTCGATTTTTCCACCAGCGAGACTTGCTGTAGGGCCGAACGATTCATTTCTTATCTGCTCGTTCTCTGATTTGAGGCCACTCAATTCAACAGGTCTGCTTTGTTCAGGTGGTGCTAATTGGCCGTCCTCATAGACATATGCCTGAAACGGAACGTCGAACGAACTAGGCGAGGCCTCCGCATGCGGACTTGCTGCTG